>JADRCH010007930.1:432203-537431 GCA_019843965.1 Rhynchomys soricoides
TCTCTCTCTCTCTCTCTCTCTCTCTCTCTCTCTCTCTCTCTCTCTCTTTCTCTCTCTCATATCTATCTACCTTCCTAGCATCTATCTATCTATCTATCTATCTATCTATCTATCTATCTAATCTATCATTTTTAATCTATAAAATTTGGCAAAAATATTTCACAAAAGTTAAGAATATGGCCTTATTTACCAATTTAACAAGTTAAAATGTATCTAGTGCTTGGAATGTAGCTCAGGTGGTATTTTGTTTTGCAGCATGAAACCCTGGGCTCAATCCCTGAACTTCATAGCCCATGCACAGTGATATGTACTTGTTATTCCAACACTCAGAAGTGAGTGACTATAGTAACAAACCTACATACTCTACAAACAAATAAAACCATAAATATGTTTTCTGAACCTGTATTTTATAGCATGCTATTGCTTAATAAAATCAAGAAATGTGTATTGAGCATCTATGTCTTATGTGCTCCATGAGACACCAAAAAGATGATTTAGTAAGCTACCATCCCTCAAAATTAGGGCAGCTAATGATATAATTCAGTAAGGGCAATATCAGTTTAGATAGGATGATAAACACTTAGCGTATGTGGGAGGTGATGTCTGAAGTAGAAGAGAGACATAAACAGATCTGTAGACAACTTAGAGATGACAGAGAAGCTGAGCCTGAGTTGCCAGGTGACAACCATGGAAACAGGAAGGACTTCTGTAAGAAGTCAAGGTGTTAACAAATACTTACATCAATCTGTTTTATAGAAAAATTAAAAGACATTAGGTAGCAACTCTTTCAATTTCCCCCATGAAACCTACAAAGCTGCATGTGTAGTGAACCATTTTTCCCTTTGTCTCTGTGCAACATATAGCAGAGACACTTCTTATCTTATGCAGAGCTAATGCATTCTCATTCTTGTCACAAGCCTTAGTGTTCTTTATCCTGCAAAGATCTGAGCATGGGAATTCTGAGCTCTCACTATTTTCTTCTTTTGTACACTATTCTGAGCAGAATTCACATGTGCTTTATTGTCTCTAGCTCTAGCAAAAAAATAAAAAAAAAAAAAACATAACCAACCAACCAACAAACAAAAAAAACTCGTGAAGCTCTGATTCACCAGCCACCAGCCTTCCTTCATTCCCAAACTCTTCCAACTGCCAGAGAATCAGTGGCATTTGTCAGTAATTCATCCTGCTGGTGGCAATCTGCCTCTGCTAATTAGCTGCCCTCAACTCTATTCATAAGACAGTGTCATAGAGTCAAATACAAGGGAGCCTGCAGCCTTTGTTTCAATGTCATAACATTTATCACTTTGAACATTTTCTATCAACTAAAATACAATCTTCCCACATTTTTCAAGTTTCTGTTTTCTACTTTTGACAAATATCTGGCAATTCCACCAAATTATCCTCTCATGCATCCTTCAGATGCATCTTTCTTACTGTTCTCCTGCTGTGTGTTTTCCAAATCAATGGTATTCTACTGTTGGGTCCATCTTTATGAATATTCCAGCTATCATACAGTGAAATTTTATTTATTTCCTAGTTACTCCAAATTCAATATAATGAACATCAATGAATCATGTTTATCATAAAGCATACTTTATCACCAATATGTTACATCTTTCCTAGTGCTGAAATCAGAAAATTTGGCAAAACCTTGAATGTTTTTCCCTTTTGTAATTACTTTCAATAAATACTATTAACCTTGTTTGTAGAAATCTATTGATATGTGTCAGGCACTTAAAATATGAAAATTAACCAAAGAGTCGCATGTCTGACTCCATTGGGTTGAAGTTTGAGAAGGAAGAAGACAGCAAAGACAGCAAGCCATTTACAACATGCTGTGCTGATATTTTGAAAGGTAAAAGAGTAGTAAGAAAAGTACTGAGAAAAGAGTAGTGGGGACCTGACATTAGATTTTCAGGGAACTGAAAATCAAACCTTGAGGATGGTAATAGTAATGAGTCAGTTATGTAAAACTGAGGAATGAGTGTTTTACACCAAGTGGGCTATACAGGTAGAAGTATTGAGGAAGAAGAGTAAGTTTCAGAGGCCCATAAAACAGAAAACTGAATCTGCTAAATACTTAAGTTGCTCTTCAGGACTCCATACCTTCCATACCTTACCTCCTGGCTCCATGTCTCTGTAGACTTCCTTCAATGTATTAGATGTTCTTTGTCTCCATTATGTTGAAACCTCCATGACTTCAGCTGTTCTTTTTCTTAGATGTAGGAAATGACACTCTACACTCATCTCATTGCTGTTAGTTCATGTTCACTGCTCTAACTTTCTAGGGAGGCCTTCACTGCATGGAAGGTAAATTGTTGCTTCTTTACATGGTCCAGTGCTAAGCCTCTGTGCATCTCTTTCATAACTAATGGAACGTTGTCTTATTTCCTGTCATTTTTCCATGGCTGATTATAGGCTCAGTAAGAGTAGGGACCTTGCACTCTTTTAACTTTCTTTTGTGTGAGGACTTATCTGTTTGATCAGAAGCTACCAATAAACAAATAAACAAACAAACAAAAACCAAAAAACAAACAAACAAACAAAAAACCCCACCACCACCAACAAAAACCAAATGCATGATTGCATGAATGGATAAAATAAATATATCC
This sequence comes from Rhynchomys soricoides, assembly GCA_019843965.1. Lineage (NCBI taxonomy): Eukaryota > Metazoa > Chordata > Mammalia > Rodentia > Muridae > Rhynchomys > Rhynchomys soricoides. The sequence goes on from JADRCH010007930.1 coordinate 434,816, forward strand.
TGAGTGTTAAAATGTAGTCAGACATTAGCATTATAGCCAGCTAATCCCCCAGGTGATCACTCATGTTCATAAACCAGTTTATATGAGAAAATTAGATTAAATCAATTGGGGGAATTCTGGATTTGTGTTCAGAGGAAAACAATCATTACCTGTATTATTTCATATGAAAAGTCAATATAAACCAAATTCCTTTAACCATTCCTCTTTCAACTCCAGTCTCATCCTGATGTTCTTTCTGGTAGACAATCTTAATGCAGTTGGTGATAGGTTTTCACTTCTACCTGCTCCACTGACCACTAAATGGCCTGGAGAGAAATGACTCTTTGTGTCTCAAATACAATCCACTTGTTGCAGTCTCTGTGGTCTCTATATCTAATAGCATTGGTGTTCATCATTTTCTCTATGTGGAAGTACCTTTTCTGACTTCTTTGCTTTCTGCACACTACCCTACTTTTTATTCATCTGTGGGATTAACCTCAGCTTTCTAAATGTAATGGGTTGGAGAGACATGGAGTTCAATCCTAGCCCCATCTGTCTCTGTATGGTTTTAAAGCCAATTTTAAGGCTTTACAAAGCACCTATCCCTTATGGCAGTGGTTATCAACCTTCCTAAAGCTGTGACCCTTTAATACAGTTCCTTATGTTATGGTGGTATCTAATCATAAAATTATTTTCTTGCTGCTTCATGACTGTAATTTTGCTACTGTTGTGATTTGTAATGTAAATATCTGATTATGCAGAGTATCGAATACACAACCCCCAAAGGGATTTCGACCCACAGGTTGAAAACCACTGCTTTAGGATGTTCTTGCCTTATATTTGTAGCTCTATCTCACTCCTGACATCCAGATTTTCCTATTCAGTTTTCAACTGGACATCTGCACCTACATGCTAATTAGACATCTCAAAACTAACATGTCTAAAATTGAACTTTGGAATTTCCTCACAAAATCTACTCTTCCAGAAATCTTTCTCCACTCAGTAAATGCAATTTATTCTGCCAATTGTTCAATCCAAATATCTCAAAGTCTTTCTTTATTTCTCCCTTGCTTTTGCATCCTGCTTGGCATCTATTCCAGTTCTAAGTACTATGACTGTGAAGTAAATTTAGAATTTAGGAATTCCTTACCACCTGAATCTTGGTCCTTCTGATTCCACACTACAGGATTTGTCAATTACCAATGTATGCCAGGTTGTGTTATTCCTGTATCCTGTCTCACTGCATCCCCACTATGGCTCTGGCTCCAAGTGACCTCCCTCACCCTCACCTTCTTAGCACTTAAGAGACTGTACCAAGCTAGTCTGGGGTTTCATTTAACAGATTAAGCAGGCTCACACTCCTAGTACTTTATAGGTCCTTTGTTTCCCACTCCTTCCTATAACTCTGTGTCTTATCTGAGAGTCCTTCTTTTGAACTTCTTTAAACATAGAGTCTTTAATCACTGTTTCCTATCTACTTATCTCTCTCTCTCCTTTAGGTAGCAGATATACACATGACTTCAATCATAATCCTGAGTAGGAATAGAACTTTTTTTAGAGCACCCACTTTGTTTTCTACTGCTTGTCTCCAATGAAGCATAAAACCAGAAAGTTCTAAGCATGCACACTGCTTTTCAGACAGCACATCACCTTTTGAAGAGCTGCTTGCATGAAGGGATGTATGTTTTCTCTTTTTGTTAAAGATCAAAACCTTTCCGTGTTTTCTCATGCCCTTGTCCTGTTGTTTTCTATGACTATTCATACTTAAGTCCAGAAGTGGGTTCCTTCTTATTATTTTAGCCCAGAGCTTCCTTCTAGCTTTGTGTATAGAATTAGGCATTTTGGTTACTTAGTTTTTCAGCTAGTGTAATTTTACAATTATATATATATGAATTTACCTTGCTCCTGAACATTGTAGCATTTTCAAATCAACACAATGTAGCAAAAATTATTTGTAAAAAATTCATTGTCATTTACCCCCACCTCTTTGCACCATGTACCAGCTGCTGCACTTTGGGTGAATGGCTGGGTAATGGCTCAGTTCCCAGGGAGAAGGAAATGAATGAAAATCTAAGCAACATTTTTGTTTGTTTGTTTGTTTTGGTTTTAAGTGCAATTAAGTTCAATTTAAGAAGACACTTTGTTCTATTTCAAGCTGTTGTCCTGGGCCTACAGTTGTATTTAGTGCTTTGTGTGCACATTAAAAATTAAATGTGTTGAATTAAATAGGTGATTAAATGACTATTCATAATACTGCTTTCTGGAAGAAGGCTTGGACACTGTGGAAAGACCTTCATCAGAGTAAGAGTGTCACAGCCTCCATGATTTCCATAGTAAAATGGGGGCAAGGTTACCTCAGAAGACAGGGAAGCAGATTAGATGAAGTGATATCAGCCATGTCATATTCAGCATGTCCTGGATAAGAGTTAGGTGTCCTATCAGACACCATGAAAGCTCTACTCCATGTCTAGAGTTGGTCATTACATTAAATTTGTTCATTCTAGGCTGGAAACCTTGAGCAGATTCTATCATTTCTTCTTCTTTTGCTTCAGGATTCTCAACATAGGAGTATTGCTTTGAGGATAAAGAATACAACAACAAAGAAAGCAACAGAAACAAACAAAACCAACCAGAACCTACCTTGCACACCATTATTTGGTAAAATTAGTGAATTTCCAATACACAGTATATGGGATGGTATGTGGTAGATACATTACCCTTAGTGTACTTCAGGTTCCTTGGGAAAGCTAACTTTATTGGCATATTTCCAACCTTTCTTATGGTTAAAACTCACTTTTTCTGTCCTTTTCAAATCCATTTGTAGGGAGAAACTGCTCTAACCTGGATCAAAGTTAAAAAAAAATAAGAATCTTCAAAAACAATTATGGATAACCATTAAAAAGCATAATTTTAAGTGAATAACATTGGGAATATGACTAGATGGAAATAATTATTTTTCTTGAATAATTTTTCTTTGGTAACTTCTGGATTTTGTTTGCCCCAGATCTAATGACTTTCAGCAGGGTTAACACTTTCTGAGGAGAAGGTAGCTGTCTTTTATGGATCTAGATAGCAGTCTTCACTTCTTACCTGTTAGATGCCAGTAGCAGTCTTCCAGAATTGTCTTCAGATATTGCCAGGTGACCTGTAGGTATGCTGATAAAGAATAAACATTTATAATGTTAGAGCTACTTACAAGTGTGAAGATGCAAAGAAAGTTACTACAGAGTGATGGAATGGGTTGGACGGCTAAGAATGTCACCTTGAGGGTATTGAGACTGAAATGCTGCCCCCAACACACACTCAGGCTCAGTCAAGTATTTTAATACTTGGTCCCCAGCTCCTAATGCAGTTTGGAGGGATTTTAGAGCCTTTGTGATATGGTACTAATGGAGGTGGGTCTCTATGGGAAAGGCTTGAATGTTACAGTCGCCTTTGATACTGCTCAACAATCTCTGCTTCCTTATCATAATGTGAAAAAGGCTACTCTCTCCTGGTACTGTCACCATAGGTAGAGCTGTTCTTGTTGCTGTTCCTTCTCTGACTGACAGCCTCTTAGACTGTCAGTGAAAATATAGCTTCCCTCTTTTAAATTGGAAGTCTCTATCAGTCCCTCCCTCAGAACTGGGGGAACTTTGCAGAAGAGGGAGGGGACAGTTTGTAGGAGTCAGTGGGGATAAAGGACATGGTCCACTGAGTCAACTAATCAGGGCTCACAAAGACTGAATAGGCAAGTATGCATGAGACTGCTTCAGGTCCTCTGCTTATATGTTATGGCTGTTAGCTCAATGTTCCTGTGAAAACCCAAATAGTGGGAGTAGGGTTGTCTCTGACTTTTGCCTGTTCTTGGGATCCTTTCTCTTCTATTTAGTTGCCTTTTCCTTCCTCTATATGAGGGCATTTGCCTTGTCTTATTGTATTGTGTTTTGTAATGTTTAGTTTTGGTCTCTTGTAGGCATGCTCCTTTCTGAAGGGAGATGAAGGGGAGAGGATCTGGGGAAGAGAGGGGAAGGGGCTGGAATGAGTAGAGAAGGAGAAACTGTGTTTGGGATGTATTGTATGAGAGAACAATCTATTTTCAAGTAAAAAGAAAAAGATATTTCTACTAGGTATTTGGTCACAGTGACAAGAAACCACTGGTAGAAATGGAGGTAAAAGGATGCATGCAAGGGATCTAATTTAGGCTCTTGCTACACTGCATTCAAACAAATAAAACAAAAACCTACAGTATTTTTATTTATATATTATTCAGGTAAAACTGTCAGGCTAATTCAGATTCTTTTGTTGTTTTATGAATAACATTTAATAAGCAAAATCTTAAATTGGTCTATGCTATGCCTCATATGCATAATTTGACTCAGACAAGGAGAGTTATATATGTTCAACATTTTGCAATTTGATTTATTTGATTAACTGTATTCCTTAGAGATATTTCTATATCAGCACATGTAGAGTGACTGCTTTCGTTTTGAGATTATAATACAATTACAACATGCCCTGCACCCTCTTTCCTCCCTCCAACCCCCCCCACTAACCCTCCCCTCTCTCCTTCAAATTCATGGGCTCATTTTTCATTAACTATTGCTGTGTGCATGCACATAGATATCCTTAAATATAACTCAGTATTCCATTGCTTATGTGGTCAGGGCTGACCATTTGGTACTGAACAACTAATTCATTTTTTTCTTCACTAGACGAGTTCTCATACCCCACGTTTTTCTCAGTTGACTACAGCTCTTTGTGTGGAGTTCAGGGATCCCTGGGAAAGGGGGGGGACAGATTTTAAAAGACACAGGTTAGGTTTACTGTGAAATGATGTCTTCTAGTAATGTTAGAAAATTGATTTCCTAAATAATATTTTTATTTATTATCTGAAAATTGCATAGATATATGCCATGTACCTTGATCATATCCACCACTTGTTCCATTCCTCCAGCTCCCTTGAGCCTACCCTCAATTATCATCCTCCTAGCCTCATGTCCTTCTCCTTCTCCATCTCTCTCAGCCACCGGGCCAGAATTGAATTGTGGGTCAGCAAATAGACATCATTTTGTCCCAGAGTCCACAAAGGAAGATTAGGTGGTTTTAAAAGTACTGTCCATGTTTCTAATGAGACCTAGCAGGTAATTACCCTGAACAGCATTCTAACCAAGTGGTGTGGGCAGTTAAGACTGTCCTGCAAAGGAAAAGGATGCCTCCTGCGATAAGGAAAATGGTCTGTGCAGTTTATGCCACTCTCTGAGCTGCTCCCATTGTCAGGGTTTCTGAAGCTCTTTGTTCTTTCTCTTAAACCCCATAGCTTCAAACCAGGTCTTATTTGAAATATGTCAGCTGAGGTTTTAGCCATAACACTAGTCTTATCTTTTCAAAAGGATTGGATCAAAGTAGCTTAGTTTTCATCTGAGTTTAACAGGGAAAATGCCCCATGGCTGTCACTCTGTAATGAGTGCCTTCCCATGTGACCAACACTAAAGGAATGCAGAGATATTCTGTCTTTGTGTTTGCTATCATCATCAGGCCTGCTGTCCTATGTATGTATGTATGTATGTATGTATGTATGTATGTATGTATGTATGCATGCATGCATGTATGTAGCACATTCTTTATAAAAGGATTCTATGAGTTAGGATATAATTCACCATTTCACCTGTGAAAAGAGCTTAATGAGAGTTAAGTACTTCCTCAAACTAGATCAAAATCAAGGCAGTAGACTCACAACATTACACCCTTAAACAGCAAACCATGTTCCAAAGAAACAAAACATTGTAGAAATTGATCATTCATGTTCCAGAGAGACCATGTGACTAGAAAATGAGCTGTGGAAGGACATGGGATTGAATCCTTATAACCCAGGAATTTCTGGATACGGCAGAGTACATCTTTGATATCAACACACACTGCAAATGTGGGTCAACACTCACATATAAATACATACATCATATATAGCTTAAAACACATTTAAATGTTTTATTAGACAGATTCATTGTATATCACACTTGTTTCAATTGAAAAAATATTTTTTCTATAAAATTGATGGATAAATAATAATATGAGCTAGCTGTGTGACAAAGTCAAAGATTCTGGAGGCTTCCAAGGTTTGCATCATGAAAAACTGGAAATTTGAAACATGCTCTGACCGGAAGATTAAAAGTCAAAAGGTCCTACATGCTAAAATTCTAAAATTCTGAATATTTTAATATTAGTCTTGAATGTCTTATTTTAGAAACCTAAGTGCAGATGTTGTATATAGAATCAGATATGAAAATCTGAGATTTGGAAGAGTTTGGACTCAAAGGAGTAAATCCAGGAGACATTAGCTTACAGATCATATTCAGAATTATAAACTAAGTGAACGAGATTACCACCTCATTGAGTTTGGAAAGAGAAGAGATCGGAAAAGCAAAGCAAAAGGAAAAATAAGAGACTGTGCTATCCTGGATCATCTGTATAGGACTCTGTGTTCAGAAGGAAAGCAAGGTAACCACATTCCATGCTGAGGTAGGAAAAATAGTCAGGGGAGAGATTGAGGGGTGAATATTATCAAGCATTAAACAAAACTTTCAAAGAATTAATACAAACATATTTTAAAGTTATATGCATTATCCCCTTTGTATCTGCCCTCCCACAAGTAGTGTGTGTGTGTGTGCACGTGTATGTGTGTATGTGTATGAAGATTATAAAATAGGATTGTTTTCTAAAGCATTCTTAAACAGTGATTATAATAGAAATGATTATAATTTTATAGAATTTTAACAAAGTCCACTGGTATAATTTCATTTGTTGCTAATACTTTGAATTCTTTTATTTTCTACATTTGTGGTTTAACTATTAAAAAACTTAAATGTCCAGAAAAAAAATACATTTCCATATGGCCTTTTCAAACATCCTCTGTTTTAGTTATTCCTCCTCTGACCAACCATTCCTCTCCTCACTTCAACCCCTTTCATAATTATCCTCCCTTTTCCCATTATATGATTTTATAAGTGTTTAAGTCTCAAAATACAAAGTCATAAACATCCTTAAGATAACAATGTATGAATTATAAAGCTAAAGCTAGAAAATCATGTTCAGAGTTAGTTATAGAAAAGGATAAGTTACTTGGATGCTGTTTTCCCTTCTTTTCTAGGAAGGGCTGTAAAGTGATGCTACTCTGTTGCTAGTGTTAGTGTGGTACTATACAACACTGAAACACAAGTATGTCTACATTTAACTCTCTTTAACCTAATGGTGAGTGTATGTGGTTGAGTCTAATATATGCAATGTGTGTGCATGAAGTTATATACACTTGTTATTACAGCAAGATTGCACAAATAAAAATAAATCAAGTAGACACAAGATCTTGTTTGTAGAAATAAGCTTCCTAGAAAATACACCTTATGAATCTCTTGTTTCAAGAGGAAGAAAAAAAAAGTCAATGCAGAGCAGGTCAAGTAGTGGCTGGATTTACACTTTTTCCCTGTGCTCATTTTCACCTAAGTCTTTATTAAAACCAAAAACATTTTCACATATCACTATGAAATAATGCATACAAACATTTGTTTGCGAAAATTGAAAACAATATACAATGTACAAGAAGAATTATAAAAATTACCTTCACATCTTTATGGGTGCATGCGTACTTGCATGTGTATTACAGCAGGAGTGTATTTAAATATCCATGAGTGCACATGTGAAAGATGTTGGGCATCATCCTCTATCACTTTCCACCTTGTTTCCTAGAGAAAGGTTCTCTTATTGAACCAGAAGCTTGCTGTTTCTGCTTGGTTGGCTGTACAATAATCTTGGGCATTTGGGTGTCTCTCATCAGTGCTGTGGTTACAGGGACACACAGCCATGTCCAGGTTTTTATAAAAGTTAGAAATTCAAACTCATCCTTCTGTTTTCATAGCAAGAGCTCTTATCAAGTCATCTTCACAGCCCTGTCTTCACTCTCCTCCCCACAAATTCAGCTGCTTTTCACAGAGGTTCCCTGTGTAAAATGTTTCCTTTCTTCTTTGTGATCACTAATCTGTGTCTACCTGTGCAGATAATCATATCTCCCCTTCACCTCCATTTTTAAATAAATGGACGATTAATAAGCAAATACCTTCTTAGATTGGCATAGAATGTAGGTACAACAGGGATGATATACATGTGAACTCACAGACTATGACACAAACACTTATCAGCAAGTGGCAATCTTATCTAACTTCAAATCTAAATATTTGTGCTTATGCCTATAGACATATATTACTTTCAGCCTTAATCAGAAAATCCCTTCTTTTACAATGAATGATGGTAAATGCAGAAACTCATGTTGTGCAAGGTGTGAGAAAAAGTGATGGATGGATGGATGGTATATTATCCCAAGACTCTGAGATCATTGCAGAAGAGGGGCAGAAAGGATGTAAGAGCTGTATGATAGAGAAAGGGATTGTCATATGTCATTTTCTGGGAAAGATACAGCCACTGGAATCATGAACTCACTGCAATCAGGAACCCCTGGATCTGCATGAGAATGTGCCAATGGACACAGTTAGTTAAGCATGGATAGAAGAAGCCGTCAGGGTCCCTATCTCTCACTGTTGAACTATGTGACCTATTATATGGAAAGTTTATAGACCTTCTACACAGGAGATTAGGAGAGGAGTTAATTGACTATTATAGGCAAACCATCTTTAAATAAGACACCGAGATAGACTTTTTACAGTAGCAAGGCTCGCTATGTCTCAGAGGATACCTGATGAGAAGAAGCCACAGCTGAAGAGGCTTGAACAAGTACACAGGGTGAGCTCATCTGATAGCTATCACCTATCCTCTGTATATAGCCCATGCTTTCCTTAAGGACCAGAAACTGAAGAGCTGCATATGCTGGTAAACACAATACCTGTGATGATTAACTAATGGAGGAAAAATTTATTCTGATTCACAGTTTGGTGCACTCTCATGATGGCTGGGAAACATAGGAGGGACTCCAAGGGTCGACACCTCTAATGGCCCTACTTCTTTCTATTAGGCAGCATTTTTTAGCCACAAGTGCAGGGACTTCTAGAAAACATTTACAATCCAAACAATAAAACAAAGGTGGTGCTGATAGAGGATGCTTAGATATAATAGCAGCTTAAAACTCATGATCCAGGTCATTTCTGTTTCTTCTCTTCATTCCTGGAGAGTGTATAGCAAGTGTGGGTTGCCAGAAATCTATTGCTTTCTTAAACTGATATGTTTATTAGGACACCTTACAGATCTATTCTATTGGTTTTCTTGGTATATTTTTTCCTCAAATAATTGTGTCTTCTAGGGATATCACTACAATTTTAAATATATATTAAGGACTATTTGCTTATTATCTGTTATCTTCACACCCAAAAAAGAGGACACATTGATCATTTTCCTCATCAAACAAAAAGAAATCCCCTCAAAGGATCAAGCAAATCTTCAGTCCCATTGTAGATCAATCCTGTTTAGGAAGACTGACTAGTATAGGTTGTACATGAGAACAGGAATTTCAAACCAGAAAAAACAAAAAAGGTTGGGGAAGAACCAGGGGTTAGAATGAGACCAGAATTATGTCCAAGACACAAAGCAAGAGTCACCCACAAGCTAAAGACAAGTATCAGTAGTTCAAGTCAAGATGCAGGGATGCCGAATGAACTTTTTTTCCTGGAATATTTTGGGGGAAATTATGTGATAAGGGATCAGAATGTGCTAACCAGAAGTTGGGGAGTGGTAGAATGGTGACAAGGGCACTCTACCTGAGTAATTCAATGGATATTTCCCTAAAACCTCCATATTTCTCTCTCTTCACGGAATTCTAGGGTCCCCCTTTGCGTTAGACATCCTAGGCTCTATAAACATACCGCACATGGAGGTTTCTTTTTCCATTCCCACAGATTTGAAAAGTGTGTATAGAAAGGCAACCCAGCATTGCTACTGAATGCTAAGTGCAGAGAAAATTGACTGTTAATAATAAGTAAAGTGGAAATGCTCTAAATTGACTTCTTATCACTGTTAATTATCATTCCGAGTAAAAAGGTGAAATAATTCTTGACCTTCCCACATAGATATGGATTTTTTGAGAGAGGAATAACACAAGCGCTAATCAACTTTACTTTTTCTATAAAATCAGGTAATGCCCATTATCTCTCAGCTCTAAATATAACTTAGGAGACCATGGTCATATATATAAGCTAAAGAAAAGAATTAGAAAAGTCCCATTGCCATATATAAATGGTGTAACTTGGAGATTTGTTTTTAGTAATTATTAATATATTTATATTGCAACCATAAATGCCGGCAGAGCTAGGTTACATTAATTGGTCAAGAGCAACTTATACACGTGAACATAATGTAGAAATAAAGTAGGCATCAGACATGCTAATTAAACTCATCTAAATACATATAAATAAATAAATAAACATATGGAATATGAGTGTATTTTCTGACATGGTCCTATAGAGAGTTTGAAAAAACTGCTATTAGTCTCATTAAATATGAATCCAGAGAATAGTTTCAGTAACGCTTGACATAAAAATATACTGTTTGTAGCTAAAGTAGAAATTAGTGTAAAAATGTATGATCAATAGGGAGCCATTGTTTTTGGGCAGGTACTTTACTAGGCTTAATGAGAGAGTGAATACTAAAAACATTTATAGTATATGTTAACAAGACAAAGCTGCAATGAAAGAGAACAAGAAAAAGTATAAGGTAGGAGATAATGCCTCAAGTCTTACTGATGAGACGAGTTATAAATAAAATTTTAATATAGTTTAAAGAAATGAGTAAAAACATTGGTATTATGTAATGGTAAAATTAGAGCCACAAGTTAATGAGAATAAAACTCTATGGAAAATGTATGACATTTCCACATTAACACTGACAATCCCTAGCAACTAGGGGGTTGTAAGAAACTAGCTATAAACAGTCATGGTTCACTGATTACTTCAAAGCTTGGATATAAAACATTATTTATGTATCAAATATGTTATATAAAATCAGAATCCATTTGTTACAAGTAAAGGAGAATTTAGGGTCAGTTGTAACAAATAGATCCTAGGACTGACCCTTAATATTTCACTTTTTCTTTGGCAAATTTGAGTAAAAACTTAAGGCTACACATAGAGAGTAGTGATTTGGGGCTCTTTTATAAGGAAATATTTGGTTATTTAGTACCTGTGAGATGGCCCAATAGGTAAAATCTGGCAATCTAAGTTAAGTCCCCTCCCTAAAGCTCACATGGTAGAAAGAGAAGACACAACTCTATGTGGTGTTCTCTAGGATATACATGCTCTCTGTCATCAGGGATAAATAAGGACATGTAAAAATGCATATAAAAATATTTAGAGCCAGAACCAAATTTATTAGACCCTTGTAAAATTTGTAGTTATAGCCAAAATTCCATTCCTACTGAAAAGATAGAACTGAATGAAAAAGCCTCTATGAATAATTATCCTTTATATGATAGTTATCATTAGAATGCTCATGAGTGGGAATTAACATTTTTTGTTCTGACTAAGTGTCATATCCACACTTGGTCATGCAATCCATTTCTACAAGAGTTTGTTGATAGAAATGTCTGCAAAGATGACTCTCCTTTCTGTCATATAGTTTCTTCCCATTCAGTTCAGACTAATGACAAGCTTTTGCTATTTTTCTGTTGAAATTTTACCTGTGTTGAAGTTCCATCAGCACTCAAAGGATGCTGTTCTGTAGAAGATTTTACAACCTGAAATGAAAACTGTCAGACAAACTGCCCCAGAAGATTACTTAATGAATTTTGTTGTTTCTGTTAACTAATCACCTACTGCTAGTGAAGGTGTGGGACAGCTACTCTGTCCTCTAGAACAGAGTGGCCATCTTGCCATATGCAACATCAGCAGGTAGTTATCACCACAGGTGCACCTACTCTCAGATAACTTTCTGACATCTTTTTAGACTAAGTATCAGTTTCAATTGCAGGGACATTTTCAGTATTCAGAAGTCTGCAAGTTACAATGGCAGAGATAAATGTGAAAATTATGAATACTTAAATGAAGAAGGGGAATAATAAAAGACCCATTATCAAGCTCTTGTAAAAACATTTGCTGTCTTTTAGAAAAACCATGTCTAGCCATAGTTTCCTTTCCTGGAAGCATGAGCATGGCAAAGTAGTGAAGGCATTACAAATTAGTGACAGTATCCAACACTGAAAAATTCTATTAATTGGTATATATCTGGTCTAAGTAATAAATATGATGAAAAAGAGTCTGTGCATCTGTATCTGAGAGTGTCACCACCAAGAACGACATGCTAAATCCTAACTCCTTTTTGTGGAAAAAATAAGTTGACTTATTCAAGTCCTAAAAATGAATAAAGAAACAATAAATAAAACACAAACTGAGGGGATTCTGGAAATGAAAAACTTAGGAATTTTAACAGGAACTGCAGATGCAAGCTTCCTTAACAGACTATGAGAGATGGAAGAGAGAATCTTGAGCATTGAAGATATAATAAAAGAAATACATACATCAGCAAGAGCAAAATGCTAAATCTGACACAGTATATCCATAAAATACAGAAGTCCATGAAAATACTAAACTAAAGAATAATAGGAATAGAAGAAATAGAAGGAATAGAATTTTAATTATCATATATGGGGAAAATAAGATGTTCTGTTATGAAGTGAAATTTGAAAAATATTTGTCTACAAATCCAGCCCTTTAGAAGGTGTAAAAGAAAACTATAACCTAACACATCAGTAAAACCAAAAGAAGGGAGACACACACACACACACACACACACACACAGTACCACAAATATCACCACTACCACCCTACCAACACCATCATGGCCTCTACCATCAATGAAATAACAGAAGTCAACAATCATTGATCATTTTTATCTCTCAATATCAATGATCCTACTCTCTAATAAAAGACATTAACCTCAGAGTAAGGGACTGGAGAGATGGCTCAGCAGTTAAGAGCACTGACTACTCTTCCAGAGGTCCTGAGTTCAATTCTCAGCAACCACATGGTGGCTCACAATCATCTGTAATGGGTTCTGATGCTCTCTTCTGGTGTGTCTGAAGACAGCTACAGTGTATTCATGTACATAAAATAAATAATTCTAAAAAACAAAAAATCCTCAGAGTAAAAGATTGGAGAAAGATATTCTAAGCAAATGGACTTAAGAAGCAAGTGTTGTAGAGATTTTAACATCTAACAAAATAGCCTTCAAACCAAAACTAATCAAAAGAGATGGTAAAGAAACACTGCATATTCATTAAAGGAAAAATTCACCAGGATGACATTTCAATTCTTAACATCTGTGCTCCAAACACAGGGGTAAGCAAGTTTGTAAAGGAAACATTACTACAGCTTAAGTCACATATTGAACCTCACATAGTGATAATAGGAGACTTCAATACCCTAATATCATGAATGGGTAGGTCATCCAGACCAAAATTAAACAGAGAAATAATGCTGCAAGTATATGTTATAAACTTAATGGACCTAAAAGATATTTATAGAACATGTCATCCAAACACATAAGAATGTGTTGTATTTATAGCACCTCACAGAACTTTCTCCAAAGTTGATTATATGTTTGGCCACAAAACAAGCCTGAACAGATAGAAGAAAATTAAAACACCTCTCTGTAGCCTATCAGATCACTATTGATTAGAGCTGGACTTCAAGAACAGTACAACAGAAAGCCTACAAACCCATGGAAACTGAGTAGAAGGTAACTTTAGAGTAGAAGGCAGAAAATAAATTATTTCAAAGCTGAAATCAATAAAAGAGTACATAATAAGGAATCAGTGAAATAAAGAGTTGGTTCTCAGAAAATTAACAAGATATAAAAACCCTTATCTAACCAATTAAAAGACAGAAATCATATTCAAATTAACAAAATCATAAATGAAAATGGGGCATATCAATAGACATAGAGGAAATTCAGACAATCATAAGGACATATATTCTGCGAAATGACAAAAACTAAAATGAATTATTTTGATAGGCATTACATAACAATCTTAAAATCAGATAAACAATTTAAATAAACATATAACCCCTAGTAAAAGAGAATCAGTCATGAAAATTCTCCCAACCAAAAACAAAATAAAAAACACACCAAACACACAAAAAACAAACAAACCAAGGGACTGATAGTTTTAGCCCAGAATTCTACCAGACTTTCAAAGAAGACTTAACTCAAATATTTCTTTAATTATTACACAAAATAGAAACAGAATGAACATTGCAAAATTCATTTTTTTGAGACTACAATCATTCTGACACCCAAAACACATGAAGATTCAACAAAGAAAGAGAATTATAAACCAATTTTCCTTATGAACATACATTCAAAAATGTTCAATAAAATCGTTGCAGATCAAATCCAAGAATACATCAAATAGATCATCCACCATGATCAAGATTGCTTCATCCCAGAAATGCAGGGCTAGCTTAATATACAAAAATTAATAAATGTAATTCACCATAGAAACAAACTGAAAGAAAAAAACCCACATGATCATATCATTAGATGGAGAAAATTCTTTAATAAAATCTAACATTCCTTCAAATTACTAGAGAGAGTCCAGGGATACAAGGCACATACCTAAACATAAGGCCATTTACAGCAAGTGCAAGCCTGTAGCTAACATCAAATTAAATGGAGAGAAACACAAAACAATTTCAGTAAAATCATGAGTGAGATGAGGCTGGCCACTCTCTTCCTATCTCTTCAATAAAATACTTGAAGTTTTAGCTAGAACAATAAGACGATTATGGTGATCAAAGAATTATAATTTGGAAAGGAAGAAGTCAGAGTCTCCTTATTTGCAGATGATATGACAGTACACTTAATTGACCCTAAAAGCTCCACAAGGGAACTCCTATAGCTGATAAACACTTTCTGCAAAGTGGATTAAAGTAGAAAATTATGGTTTTGTTTTTTTTTTTTTTTTGAGACTTAGTTGTGTCATGTGATTTTTTTCTGAAAACTGATTTATGAGATTATGAGAGGATGTTTTTGCTAAAGCAGACACATGGGAGGATGTTTGGCTGAGAACAGACATGTGGTGTTTTTCTGGAGGCCATCTGAGAAAAACGGCATGTGGTATTTTGTTTTGTTTTTGGTTATTTCATTTATTTAACATTTCAAAATGTTATTCCACTTCCTGGCCTCTCCTATGCAAAAACCCCACCCCATCCCCCCCTCTATGAAGGTTCTCCCCCACCCACCTACTCAATCCCACCTCATCTCTCTAGCATTCCTCAAAACCAGGGAATCAAGCTTCCCTAGGACCAAGGGCCTCCCCTCCTTTTGATGCCAGATAAGGCAGTCCTTTGCTACATATGTAGCTGGATCTGTGGACCCATCCATGCATACTCTTTGGTTGGTGGTTTAGTCCCTTGGAGCTCTGGTGGGTCTAGTTAGCTGATATTGTTTTTATAGAGTGGATGCTTGAGAGAATTTGTGATATTTAAAAAGGATATAAATGTAGTCCAATGTACAATGGATGATGCTAGATTCTATCTATATGCCTTGCCATTCATTGCTGATCATTATTGGGCTATGCTGACACTAGTCTTTGCTGACGATAGTGGGTGGTATTGGTATGATTTATCATTCATTGTTGGTCATTTTTTGTTGTGACTTCCTAGAGAGAAATGTACCAAAAAAACTTCTGGTGGTGTTCCAACAGTTTCTGGTCACTTCAGCAGATTCAGGCCTATTGGCCGAGCCTTACAATTTCTAGATCAACCTAAAGTTGTTGATTCTTAAATGGTGTTTGTGGGTCCTGCTGTTGATGACTTATAAATGGTGTTTGTGAGTAGATTGAGTTGTAGCTGCTGATTTGTGTGAACTGAATTACTCATATCCTGACATCAAAGATTGGATTGCTCCAAAGAAATATTTCTAAACAATACCACATCCTTCTTTACTCTATTATCCTTTTCTTTCCATTACCTCTGGTAGATGGCCAGAAGGGAGATTAAATCACTTAAGAACCCTTACTAAAAATAGTTTTAAAAAGTCTATCTGGGCAGTTGTGGTGCACACCTTTAATCCCAGCACTTAGGAGGCAGAGGCAGGTGGATTTCTGAGTTTGAGGCCAGCCTGGTCTACAGAGTGAGCTACATAGAGAAACCCTGTCTCGAAAAATAAAACAAAACAAAAAAGTGAAAAAGTAAAATTAGATTTTGCCGGTCAGTGGTGGCATATGCCTTTAATCCCAGCACTCGGGAGGCAGAGGCAGGTGGATTTCTGAGTTCGAGGCCAGCCTGGTCTACAGAGTGAGTTCTAGGACAGCCAGGGCTATACAGAAAAACCCTGTCTCGAAAAACAAACAAAAAAAGTCTAAACCTCCAATAGATGGATAGAAGATTAACTAAAAAAATCAGTATCTCTTTTATATACATTCATTATTTTAAATAACTAATGGACTGAGAAAGAAATCAAGGAAACCATACCTTTCAAAATAGCCTCAAATAATATAATATCCTGGGATAACTCTAACCAAGTAAGTGAAAGATTTGTATGATTAAAAACTTCAAGTCTTTAAGGAAAGAAATTGAAGATATCAGAAGATGGAAAGACCACGTATGCTCATAGATTGGCACAATTAATTTACTTAGAATGACCATTTTACAGATGTACAGATTCAATACATTCCAACATAATACTTTACAGACCTTGAAAGGACAATTCTTAGCTTCATGTAGAAAAAAAAAGAAAAAAACAACCAAACAAACAAATAAAAAAAAAAGCCTCCAAACAACCCAAAAAGCAAAACCCCCCCAAACCCCCCAAACAAACCAAAAAATAGCAGCAATAATAATAACAAAAACTAACCAAATAAAAAAGGATAGCTAACACAATCCTGAACAATAAAAGAACTACTGGAAGTGTCACCATCCCTGAATTCAACTTGAACTACAAAGCTACAGTAATACAAACCACATAATATTGAATACAAACATACAAATTGATCATTGGAAATAGATTACAAGACAAGTGGTAAATCCATATGCCTATGGACACCTGATGTTTGATGAAGATGCCAGAAATACACACTGGAAAAAGAAAGCATCTTCAACAAATGGTGCTAGTTAAACTGGATATCTGTACACAAAAGAATGCAAACAGATACATATTTATTACCCTGTACAAAACACAAATACAAGTAGATCAAATACCTCAACATAAAACCAAATACATTGAACCTAATGGAAGAGAAAGTGGGGAATAACCTTGAATTTTCTGGTACAGGAAACAACTTTCTGAACACAACAGGAACTAAGATAAGGAACTAAGATTAATAAACAGGTACTCATGAAACTAAAAAGCTTCTACATGGCAAAGACCACTGTCACTCAGACAGTTGTCTAATTGCTCTAGCTAGAACTTCAAGTACTATATTGAATAGATTGGGAGAGAGAGGGCAGCCTTGTCTAGTCCCTGATTTTAGTGGGATTGCTTCAAGTTTCTCTCCATTTAGTTTGATGTTGGCTACTGGTATGCTGTATATTGCTTTTACTATGCTTAGGTATGCTCCTTGAATTCCTGATCTTTCCAAGAGTTTTATCATGAAGGGATGTTGAATTTTGTCAAATGCTTTTTCAGCATTTAGTGAAATGACCATGTGGTTTTTTTTCTTTGAGTTTGTTTATGTAGTGGGTTACATTGATGGATTTCCAGGTATTGAACCAACCCTGCATCCCTGGGATGAAGCATACTTGATCATGGTAAATGATCATTTTGATGTGTTCTTGGATTCGGTTTGCAAGAATTTTATTGAGTATTTTTGCATTGATATTCATAAGGGAAATTGGTCTGAAGTTTTCGTTTATTGTTGTGTCTTTGTGGGGTTTTGGTATCAGTGTAATGGTGGCCTCATAGAATTAGGTAGTGTTCCTTCTGTTTCTATTTTGTGGAATAGATTGAAGAGTATTGGTATTAGGTCTTCTTTGAAGGTCTGATAGAATTCTGCACTGTACCCATCTGGTCCTGGGTTTTTTTTTTGGTTACGAGACTTTTAATGACTGCTTCTATTTCTTTAGGGGTTATGGACTGTTTAGGTGGTTTATCTGATCCTGATTTAACTTTGGTTTTTGGTATCTGCTTAGAAACTTGTCCATTTCCTCTAGATTTTCCAATTTTGTTGCATATAAGCTTTTGTAGTAGGATCTGATGATTTTTTGAATTTCCTCAGAGTCTGTTGTTATATCTCCCTTTTCATTTCTAATTTTGTTAATTTGGATACTGTCTCTGTGCTCTCTGGTTAGTCTGGCTAAGGCTAAGTCTTGTTGATTTTCTCAAAGAACCTACACCTTCAGCAAAGTGGCCGGATACAAAATTAACTCAAGCAAATCAGTAGCCTTCCTATACACGAAGGATAAACAGGCTGAGAAAGAAATTAGGGAAATGACACTCTTCACAATTGTCACAAACAATATAAGGTATCTTGGTGTTACTCTAAACAAACAAGTACAAGATCTGTATAATAAGAACGTCAAGTGTCTGAAGAAAGAAATCGAAGAAGACCTCAGAAGATGGAAAGATCTCCCATGCTCATAGATTGGCAGGATTAATATAGTTAAAATGGCCATCTTGCTGAAAGCAATCTACAGAATCAATGCAATCATCATCAAAATTACAACTCAATTCTTCATAGACTTAGAAAGAGCAATTCTCAAATTCATATGGAATAACAAAAAACCCAGGATAGCAAAAACTATTCTCAACACTAAAAGGACTTCTGGCTGAATCAGCCTCCCTGACTTTAAGCTGTACTACAGAGCAGTAGTGATAAAAACTGCATATTATTGGTACAGTGACAGGCAGGGAGATCAATGGAATGGAATTGAAGACCAGAAATGAACCCACACACTTATGGTCACTTGATCATTGAAAAAGGAGCTAAAACCATCTAGTGGAAAAAGGACAGCATTTTCAACAAATGGTGCTGGTTCCACTGGCAGACTACATGTAGAAGATTGTGAATTGATCCATTCGTATCTCCCTGTACAAATCTCAAGTCCAAGTGGATCAAGGATCTCCACATAAAACCAGATGCACTGAATCTAATAGAAGAGAAAGTGGGGAAAAGTCTCGAATACATGGGCATTGGGGAAATGTTCCTGAACTTTTGTTGTTCTGTATTTGGTGTTCTATCAGTGGCTTATGCTCTAAGATCAAGAATCGACAAATGGAACTTCATGAAATTACAAAGCTTCTGTAAGGCAAAGGATACTGTAAATAGGACAAAATGGCAACCAACAGATTGGGAAAAGATCTTGAGCAATCCTACGTCTGATACAGGGCTAATATCCAATATATACAAAGAACCCAAGAAGTTAGACTCCAGAGATCCAGATAACCCTATCAAAAATGGGGAACAGAGCTAAACAGATAATTCTCAGCTGAGGAAACTCAATTGGTCAAGAAGTACCTAAAGAAATGTTCAACACCCTTAGTCATCAGGGAAACGCAATGAAAATAACCCTGAGATTCTACCTCACACCAGTCAGAATGGCTAAGATCAAAAACTCTGGTGACAGCAGATGTTGGTGAGGATGTGGAGAAAGAGGAACACTGCTCCATTGCTGGTAGGATTCCAAACTGATATAACCTCTCTGGAAATCTGTTTGATGGACTCTCAGAAAAATGAACATAATACTACCTGAGGACCCAGCTATTCCACTCCTGGCCATATACCCAGAAGATGCTCCCACATGTAATAAAGATACATTCTCCGCTATGTTCATAGCAGCCATATTTATAATAGCCAGAAACTTGAAACAACCCAGATGTCCCTCAACAGAGGAATGGATACAGAAAATGTGGTACATTTATACAATGGAATACTACTCAGCTATTAAAAACAATGACTTCATGAAATTCTTAGGCAAATGGATGGAACTTGAAAATATCATCCTGAGTGAAGTAACTCAGTCACAAAAGAATGAACATAGTATGTACTTACTGAAAAGTGGTTATTAGTCCAAAAGTTTGGAATACCCCAGAGTCACTTCACAGCAACCACTGGACTGAGTGAGAAGTCCATGATAGAGGAGTTGGAGAAGGGTCTGAAGGAGCTGAGGGAATTGGCAGACCAATGGAGGGAGCAACAGTGTCTACTGGCCTGACCTCGTGATTCTCTGGGAGACTGGATCACCAACCAAAGAATACACATGGAGGGACCCATGGTGCTGGCCACATATGTGGCAGAAGAGGGTCTTGTTAGCCATCATTGTGAGGAGAGGCCCTTGGGTCTGAGGGTGTTAAATTCCCCCAGTATAGGAGCATGCCAAGGAGGGAAGAGGAGAGTGGGTGTGTGGGTGGTTGGGGGAATACCCTCATAGTGGCAGGGGAGGGGGAGGGAATAGGGACGTCCCAAAGGGGAGATCTGGAAAGGGGGAAACTTTTGAAATGTAAATAAAGTATAAAAAAAAAAAAAAACCATGAAGAGAGAAATGGGAGAAGGTATTGGCAAAATAGCCAGGTTTGGGGGGGCATGAACTTTCTTCCATGTAAGGATAAATGTCTTATATGTATGAAAATAAAT
This sequence comes from Rhynchomys soricoides, assembly GCA_019843965.1. NCBI lineage: Eukaryota > Metazoa > Chordata > Mammalia > Rodentia > Muridae > Rhynchomys > Rhynchomys soricoides. Next base: position 455,334 of record JADRCH010007930.1, read on the forward strand.
ATGGTCATCATATTAAAAAACATTTATCAATGCAAAAAAGGAGATAAAATCAGCACATTCCTTTCTGAGATGAGTACAACCTTGTGTAGCCACTATGAAAGCCAGTGTGGTGACATCTCAGAAAGATGAATATCAAGATAGTTCGTGATCCACTATAGCACTATATATTTGTTACACCACTCTTTGACATATACCAAAAGGATTCTTCATCCTACCACAAGGGTTCTTGCTTGACCAAGGTCATTGTTGCTCTATTCATAATACTCATAAACTGGGAACAACCTGCACATCCTTCAACAGAAGAATGGATGGAGAAGATGTGGTATATTTATACAATGTTATTGCTCCACTTTTAAAAAATGATGTCATGAAATTTGCAGGCAAATGGATGAAACTCTAAGAAAAAATCATTCTGACTGAGATAACATAGACTCAGAAAGATAAATGTGGTATATGTGAACTTACAAGTTTATAGCATCTGTTGAATAAATAATACCTAAGCTACAAAACCCAGACTCAGAGAGGTTAGGTATAGAGGAGTACTCCAGGGAGGAAGCATGAATTTCCCTGGGAGAAGATACAGAATAACTTTTGTGGGAGGACTGGTGGAGTTTCAGAGAAATAGCAGGAGGGGTCAGGTAATGAGGAATAAGACGAGGGATAGAGTGAAGGGAGAGATGGCTGGAATTGGGAGCCATTTGGGCAGTAGGGTGGAAACTTAGTGACGTATAAACTTCCTGCACTATGCTAGTGATCTTAGTGATGACTCATGGTAGTGGGGGACAGATACAGAGGCTGAACGGACTGTTCAGGTTAAATCTATTGAGTTGTTGGTTGGGGAGTTGGGATTCCATGGGGTTGATGGTTCCTCTCTGCAAACTGATAGCAGAGCTCCATTGCTTATGACAGCATTAACATAGCTCATTGTACATGGAGAGGTCTATCTGGTGCTGCATGGAGCCTCCACCCCTTTGCTCTAGTCTCTTTGGTGTGGGAAGGCAGTCTCCAGGCTACCAAAAGAGGAATTTGGATCCTGCGCAGCCACAGAACATGTGACAAACTGTCCTTCCTGAAAGATGTGCTGGGGCAATGGTAGGGCAGAATTTGTGGGTAACCAAGCAATATCTGGTTAAATTTGAGGCCCATACCTCAATAGGGAGTCCATTCCACACAATGCTTTAATGGTCAGAAACTGGAAACTGGATAGCACATAGACCTAGGGTAGATCCAAACACTACTGGTCTAAAATAATCAATGAAATGATTGTTAATGATATTTTGCTACACTGATAGATCAATGCTTTATCCAGTTGTCATTAGAGACTTCCTTTGGCAACAGATGGGAGCAGATGCAGATACTCATGGCTAGACATTATGTAGAGTCTAAATTGGAGATATTCATTGGGACCCTCATCTTAAAACTCAGAGATCCCACAGTTGATGAGCAGAAAGGTAGTAGCAATCACAGGGGTTAAAGGGTACTAGGAGAATAAAGCCCACATACTCAACTAAACAGGGCACATATAGGTAGGTGCACAGAGACTAAAGCTGCAAACATGGGACTTGCAGGGTTCTGTCCTAGGCCCTCCGTGTATATGTTGTGACAGTTAGCTTTGTGGTATTGTGTGACTCCTAACTGTAGGAGTGGGTATGTTCTTGACCCTTTTTTCTGCTCTTGGAACTCTTCTTGTTGTTAGTTTGCTTTGCCTTGCCTTGCCTTGGTATGAGGGTTTCTGCCTTGTCTTATTATATTTGTGTCTGTGTGTGTGTGTGCGTGTGCATGTGCATGCACGTGTGCATATGAGTGTGTGGTTCTTGTCTTTTGAAGTCATCCACTATTCTGAAAGAAGATGGAGGGGGAGTGGATCCGTAGGAGAGAGTTAGAAAGAGAAGGGAGGAGTGGAGGGAGAGGAAACTGTAGGAGGGATGTATTGTATAACAGAAGAATCTATTTTCAATTTTAAAAAGTTGAATCCACACGTGAGAGTAGAATTATAATTTTTGGAGATGGTAAGAGAAGGAGAAGGGCAAAAAGGGCAGATGGGATGACAGACCCAAAAATATGATTTGCCTGTGCTGGGTGATGGCATTTCACATATGCACACATGGGAAGCCCAAACAGAACTTAATGAGCTATAAAAATAAAAATTTGGTGAAGTTTGGAGTGGACTGTGTTAGAGGAGCTACAGGGAGAGTTAGCAGGAGGAAACATTGGTGGTAATGATCATATTTCATTATATACTTATATGATATATCTAACATAAAGTATAAAAAGTTTTGAAGAAAGTAAAGAAAAATACAGTTAAATAGAAGGAATTAGTTTTAGTGTTCTATAGCACTTGTCTATAATACGCATCAATAAGTTGTATTCTAATGTAACAGGTCAAGATGAATATTAACAAACACCATGATTGCGTGTACCCAGCATTATAACATAGTCATCTGAAATACTGCAACAGATGGCCTAAGTTTTTGGATGAGATTTGTCAAATGCATGCATGTTTGATCTGGAGAAATAATAAATCCAACTTTCAGAAGTGTAGGCTTAGAAGGAACATGTCTGCCATGATTGAGGAGACAGTGTTTCTACGTATAGGCACTGTGTTTGCTCAAAGTACACACTGGGGATGAGTTTTCAAATGCACAAAAACTGTAGGACAAGTTAGAATCCTCTGCAGTCTAGAAAATAGACTTCTAGTACTGGCAATTAAGCATGGAGAAATTCATAGCATGGTGAGCTATGATGAAATAGCACTGACAATTTAAAACTGCAAAGAGAAATAATGAACCAAAGAAAACTACTCAAAGTAAGGGAAACTTAAAGATAGGATGAGCTGTGGAAAGGTGAGAATCAGTGTGGAGCCAGTCCCTGAGCTCTGCCTGGCATTCGTGGCCATGGATAATAATTTGGAGTCTTGCCCTGTGTAAACTGTTGCCCTTTTTCTTTTAAGACATGGATGTTGTTTACGTTCTGGGTAGTAGTGGGTCATCCTGTCCCAGACTATTCAGACTTACACACCAGGCTTCTCTGGGAACATCCTCACTGACATAACCGTAACAATGCATGACCAGCTTTCTATGTGTGTCCCATTTAATACAATACAAAACAATGGAAAATATACCCCTCCTCCAGAATATTTTCCTGTGTATATATGTATGTGGCGTCCTTGTGTGGGGGTTGAAGACATGTGCAGGTGTTTGGAGGGCAGAGGCTGATGTCCAGCACCTTTCTCATCAGTTCCCAAAATTTACCTCATCTGGGCAGCTTGTCCCATGAATCCCAAGCATCAGTGTTACAGGTAGACAGCCACACTCACCTGAAATTAAAATGGATTAATGAAATAGGACCTTCATTTCTCTGTTTACCTAACAAGCACCTTAGCAACTGAGCTGACCCCAAATTTGCTCTGCTTCCCTTGCACAATGGAGAGATTTTACTTTACAGATTTTGATATTCAGAATTTCAGCATTCTGGGTTTTAATATTTCGCTCTTGTGAGTTTAGAGACTCTTGGTTTTTGTGATTTTAAGCTTTATTGATTTTTCACTAAAGATTTGCATCATTCAGTATTGGAACATTGGGGATACAATTTCCAGGACTATAGAGATTGGCACAACACGTGGCCAATCATAAGTACACCATTATACATGCACTATTATTATTGTACAGGCATAAATATATGATAATATCTTAAAATACAAATTAAAGTAAATTAAAAGGGAATTCACATTTCCCTCGACAGAAAATGGTAATTTCTTTTGGTCAGACTGCAGATATTTTGTGACAGAGTAATTCCCATTTTCTCAGGTACATGCTCATTTATAAAGGTCTCTTTTAAGATAAATTGTATCCTAGAACTAATCTGATTTGTTAGAAGCAATTTGCACTAGAAAGACTTACTCATAAGAGAATATTTTGGTGTAGTAGTTTTGTGCTTGAGTTTTTGTTTTAAGGTTGAATGGATGTTTATGTGAATTAATCCTGGGGTCCACCAGGTAAAGGTGCTTGCTGACAGCAAAACTTGATACTCGAGTTTTAATCCCTGGGATCTACAAGGTGAAAAGAAAGGACCTTCCCATAAGTTTGTCTTCCATCTTCCACATACAAGGTCTGAAATGAATGCCTCCCCACAATAATAAATGAACATAATGAAAAATTACAGTGATTTTTCTACATGGATGTGTCCACTTTGCAACTGGTCTCTCCACTCTTCTTTCTTAGGATCTACTTTACATTTTTAAGGGTACTATGGTCCAGCTGTTGCCAGAAGATACACTCAATTTATTTATTTATTTTTCAGGGCATTTTGACTAATGGTAAGTGAATGTATTTTAAAATTTATGTGTTAATGTCTATATCTGTTGTGGTATTCATGTGGAATTACATTGAAATATGTAATATGTTATTTCAAAACTTTACTCTCTGCAGTGATTTGGAAGTGGCAGTCACTTTTGGTAAACTGTGACTTGAGCTTTAAATCAATGCAGAGTTTTAGTTATTAACCCAGAACTTATATGATATAAAACAGTAATTGTAATAGAGTAATGAGAAAGGAGAGGCAAATTGATATAAGGGTGAGGTGTGCAAGCCACAACAAGACCAAAAATCTCCTCAAGGAAATATTTTAGCAGTGTTCATATTGTTTCTGAATAGAGTAAACAGTAACAGAATATTATAAAGCTGTATTATTCTGAACTCAAAGCTTACATGCCATCATCTAGTAATACATATATGCAGGGGGTTCTTTCTGAGAGTGTATATGTATATATATATAAAACAGACAATGCATCCCTGTAAAAAAATTGGAAAAGGTATTTAAAAGTTCATTTTACTGTATATTCTCTGATTGGTCCATCTTAATATTGGATCAATGTATTGTTAAAATCTACTGCTCAGCTCCAGCAAAGTAATCATGTGCAAAATATAAATCTTATGTAACTACTTTAAATTTTATGAGGTAAATAATTCAGTTTGTATTTGACTCAGACTTTTTATTTTATGAACTATATACAGAATAACCCTATTATTGGTTTGATTTTTAAAGTTATTTATGACATTTTATAATGAAAATCATAGGTTAGCTCTACAGACAGATGTAATATGCTAATACTAGAGACTCAAATAACAAATTAATACTAGAAACACCAGATAGGATGGGTTCATTTGCACATGAGTAAGGATGTAATAGAATAGCCTAATGCCTAAAGTCCAGTGTTGGTGAATATATTTTTGTACATTGCGTGTGTCTGAAATGTAAAATTATTTTGTCTTTATGAATCATAGTGTTGATTATTCTAGACTTGACCTGTAGGATTTCTCAAGAAAGGTGGAGAAAGTTTCAGAAATGTGAAAATAGATACACAGCTGCACACATAGGAAAAAATGACAAGAGTTTTACCTCCCCAAGCTATGATCACAATATTCATCTTGATAAGGACTCACCAGTATTTGATAAAGTAGAATGCTAATGACAATCAAGAATGTCTTATTATTTTTTATTTTTTTCAGCTTTGCAATAATTTAGAGGGAATTTTTCCTCAGTGTTGTTCTTGGTTGTTTGAAAGGATTAGATTGGACTTAGATATTTCCACCAGATTTGGTTTGTGAAATGGGTCCTTTTCTTTCTTTGTTTCTTTGTTTCTTTGTTTCTTTGTTTCTTTGTTTCTTTCTTTCTTTCTTTGTTTCTTTGTTTCTTTGTTTCTTTGTTTTTTTTTTTAAAAAAAAACAACAACAAAAACAAAAACAAAGGACGGAGGCCAAAGAGTAAAGGACAATATTATTTAGATTTCAAATGGAATGAGAACAGACAAAGGGAAAATGATCTGGCATTAAATGTTCACATCAATGGCAGTAATTAAGCTTTTCAGTGTCATTAGACACAATAACAATAATTTGTAGCCTTTCACACTGCTTTACATGCTAAGCGTACAGAACCAAAAGGTGTCAGGACCCTTACTATTTCTCATTGTTATTATTATTTTTTTTCCTGCTAAGGAAATAATGGCTTTCAATTGTCATGAAATGGGGAGATACACAAAACAAATTTGGATGCTCATATGCAAAGAAGCAAAGAGGGAGTGTTTCATGCTTTTTAACCATCTGTAAAATGTATGGCAAGCAATAAAATGCTAACAAGACATGGAGGTGACTAGTTCCCAGAGTGCAGTATTTAAATTTATAAAAGTTAATTTAGCATTATATTAAATGAGAAGTTAATGTTCCTATGAGCTCAGCAACTGAGCTATGACATATTAGACCACAGTTTTGGGTTGAACCAAGAATATTCAAGTATTTGATTGTGAGAATCTGTCATTAATCAGTTCAAATTTCCCACTATAATGATTAATGAAGAGAATAAGCCCTAGATGGGTACTTTGGAGCTGCAGAGTTCACAGTGGGGAATGAGAAAGTCTTAAGTAGCTAAATATTTCATTTCCTCCAATCTAGTGGACAGTGTTTACAGACCATCATGTTTAGTTTTCTTTCTTGGCCATTCAATTAAAATGAATACCTATTTTTTAGATAGGCTCCTTTTAGAAGATACTCTAATAATTAGATTTTCTCTGTGAATTGCAACAAGTGCCCAAGTTGACAATTGTGAATTAGCAATTCCTGCTTCAAATTCATTCCCAACTACTAATATCAGTGTAGTCACACTCTGTCCTAACACTGAGATCTTGCAAATCCGCCAACTAGTGTTGGAGGAGCACCTTTAAGAGAGTTGAATTAGTAAACTCAGTGGACCTGAGGGAAGGCTGCAAGCTATCTTCCTTTCTCAGGATGGATATAGTTTAAATGTTAGGAAAAAGGAAGTGGTTCATTTTTATCTTCTTCCACAGAGCGTTAGCTTGCAGCTTGGCCTGTGTTAAGACACTGGGAAATGTTTTTCCTCCATATAAAGATTTTTTTTGTTTTGTTTTGTTTTTAGATTCTTTAAAATATTTTATTAGTTCTCTGAGAGATTCATGAAGAATATTTTAATTATATTCACCTCTTCCCTCACCTCTTTCCAGATGCGCAGCCTCTTCCACACCCTTTTCTAGCCAACCTGAATATGTGTGAGTGAATGAGTGTGTGTGTGTGTGTGTGTGTGTGTGTGTGTGTGTTAGACTAATTTGTGCTGCCTCACATATTCTTGGATGCGTAGTCTTCCGGGGAGTGGTTGGCTTACTGGGTTACACTCTTAGAGAAAACTTTTTCTCCTTGGAGCAGCTAACAACTTCCAATTGTGTGTCAACCTCTTTCTTCCATGCTGAGATTTGGTGTGGCTTGAGTTTAGATAAGGTTTCTAGATGCTGTCATTACTATTATTTGTTCATATGTGCTGCTGCTCTGCTATGTCTAAAAGACACTGTTTTCCTTGTCTTATCCACTACTTCTGTTCCTTACTTGCAATCTGACCTCTGTTCTACAATGATCCATGAACTTTGGAATTAGAGTATGTATACACACACACACACACACACACACACACCCTCACACACGTGGATGCACATTCTCTTAAGGTGAACATTCTGCAGTGTCTTATTATCTTCACTTTGGATAGTTGTGGGTCTCTGTATAAACTACAGTCTGCTGCAATAGAAGCTTCTCACATGAGTGATAGAAGCTTTTTTGATCTATATAGGAGTATACTAATAAGCCATTAGGACCTAGTTTAATACAATGTCTATTTAACAACATAATTGTAGGCTCTTCCTTAGGGAAGACTTTTATTGTCTAATTCAGAGATATCTCTCTTGATGTTTAAGCTACTAAGCTAGATTCACAGTGGAGTTACTAAAGCTATATAGTAATGCTAAAATAATAACAAATAATAATAATAAATACTCTGTCAAATGTTAAAATTCCTCCAGGTTATAGTGATAACCTGTCTTAAAACTTAGCTTTCAGTGATATTAACTGTTTTCCAGTGGGCAACTAAAATAAAAGTTATGCTCGTCTTTCTTTTTTTGAAAATTTGTTTTATTTTCAATCCAAATGTTACCACTCCCTTCCTAGTCCTCCTTCCAAGAGTTCTTCACCCCACCCCCTTTGCCTCTGAGAGGTTGCTCCTCCACCCCCACCCCCACCTCTCCACTACCAAACCCCTACTTCTCCATCCCCAATCATCCTCACCACTCCCTCATGCCCCTTCCCTGGGGCATCAAGTCTCTACAGTATTAGGCATATCTTCTCCCACTGAGGCCAGACAAGGCAGTCCTCTGTTACATATGTGCTGGTTTTATAGACCAGACCATGTATGATCTTTGTTTGGTGGCTCAGTATCTGGGAGCTCCCATGGATCCGGGTTACTTGGCACTGTTGGTAATTTTATGTTGACATCCCCTTTAGTTCCTTTAATCCTTCCCTTAACTCTTCCATAGGAGTCCCAACCTCAGTCCAAAGGTTGCCTGTAAGTATCTTCATCTGTCTCAGTCAGCTGCTGATAAAGACTACCAGAAGACATTTGCATGTGAGCTCCTGTCTGCAAGTACAACTTGGCATCAGTAATAGTGTCAAGATTTGGTGCCTGCCCATGGGATGATTCACAAGTTGGGCTGGTCACTTGATGGCCTTTGCTTCAATCTCTGCTTCATTTTTGTCCCTGAATTTCATTTAGTCAGGAAAAATTCTGTGTAAAACATTTTGAAAGTAGGTTGGTGATCCCATCTCTTTGCTGGGGGCCCTATCTATCTATGAGAAGTGGTCTCTTCAGGTTTCACCTCCTTACTGTTAGGCATTTTGGCTAAGGTCATCTCCTTGAGTCTTGGGAGCATACCACATCTCAGGTCTCTGGGATTATCTAGAGGTTCCCCTCTATCCTTATCATCCATCATTCTCCTGGTCCTCTGGGCATTTCTCTTGTGCCCCCCATACCTGATCCTGCCCCCTTTCCCTCCTCTCCCTCAACCAGATCCCTTTCTCCCTCTGTCTCTTATGATTACTTTGTCGCTTGGTTAGTCCTTCCTTCTTGTTTAACTTCTTAGGGTCTATGGGTGTGTTTCATGAGTGTTTTGTACTTTTTGGTTAATATCCACTTATTAGTGAATACCTAACATGCATGTCCTTTTGGAGCTGGGCTACCTCACTCCGGATGATATTTTCTAGTTCCATCTATTTGCTGGCAAAAAATCATGATGTCCTCGTATTTAATAGCTGAATTGTATTCTATTGTGTCAATAAATCACATTTTCTGTATTCATTCTTAGGTTGAGGGACACCAGGATTGTTTCCAGCTTCTGGCTATTACAAATAAGGCAGCTATGAATATCCACTATATAAATAAACTCAAAGAAAACATCACATGATCATTTCTTTAGATGCTATTCTTTCAAATAAAGCTTATGTATGCTGCCTGGTTGGTGGGTCAGTGTTTGAGAGATCTCAGGGGTCCAGGTTAGTTGAGACTGCTGGTCTTCCTATAGGGTCACCCTCCTCCTTGGTTCTTTCAGCCTTTCCCTAATTTAACCACAGGGGTCCCCAGCATCAGACCAATGGTTGGGTATCAGTTTCTGCAACTGTCTCAGTCAGTTTCTTGTTGGGCCTCTCAAAGGACAGCCATGCTTGGTTCCTGTCTATAAGCACACCATAGCATCAGTAATAGTGTCAGGTCTGAGAGAAGCTTGGGAAATGGGGATAATGTAAGGGCAAAAGGTAGCTGCTAGAGTTTCCTGGTATCTCGGCAGATCTGCAAGGATTTGCCGCCAGAGGAATTAGATTTTATAAGGCTTACAAGATTAGGTTTTAGTTGTTGTGTGCAGAGATTGAGTTACCTTTGTTTCTGAACTAAGTTTGTGTGGTGTTTTCTTCTCGTTTTGACTCATCTGGGTTCTCAGGAGAAAGAGTATGCTGGATGTCTCTACAATTTTGTTCAAATGACTGCAGAACCTGGAGAAGCTGTTGCTGCTATTGATGCATAACATACTGCTATTACTGGTCTTTTTATATGAATATAAATATAAATATAAACACACACACACACACACACACACATATATATATATATATATATATATACACATACATACATATATATTTGAATTTTTGGAAACTTTAACTGTGCTGTCAACTTTGGAAAAAAGTATCCCAGTTTACTGTTTTGTGTTGGCATTGTACAGAAATTAACAGCCATATGGTCTAGAAATATTGAACTTAATTTTTTTCCCATTTATACAGGGGTAACGCACTGTATTAAATATGTAAGGTCTTTTCTATGTGAGCTTGATTACAAAATCTAATAAAGTATTCTCTATATAAAAAATAAAAAATTATTGTCAGGTCTTGGAGCCTCCACTTGAGCTGGTTAAAGCCTTATCAACATGACTGCCCAGATGGGAGCTGAATAAGAATGACAACAGAAAGTGTACCATATTTGATGAAAAAGCTATGAGGTCTCAAATCTATACAAAGAACAATAAGCTATGAAGAAAGCTAGGAAGGGAAGAGGTATTTGTGGAAGAGCACATTAATTGGTTTCCCAGTGCCAAATGATCAACCCCAAATATAAACATGCAGTTAACATTATATAGACTTAGCAGGTAATACTTGAGAATATACATAAATATACATATATGAATGTAATAATAGTTAGTGAAAAGGAGGCCATGAATTTGAAGGCAGCTGGTGAGAATTATATGGGAGTGTTTGAAGGGAAGAAAGGGAAGGGTTAAATGTAATTAGAATATAAAATTAATAAATAATAATATTATAATAGATGGAGATGAGAAAAAAAGGAAGAAGAAGGAAGAGGAGGAGAAGAAGAAGAGGAAGAAGCAGAAGAAGTGGAAGAAGAGGAAGAAGCGGAAGAAGCAGAAGCAGCAGCAGAAGAAAGAACAGTGTTTAAGTGTTTAAGGACTTACAAATCTGGCTCTATTGCCTTACGTTATGGATGATATGCTAGAGAACTGTGTTCATTATTAGCATTTCTTTGCAGACTCATGACTCAGTGATTGTCAATACACTCATATATTTCAGGAGAGGAAACTGCCAGTATGAGTGATATCTGGGGACAATTAAATTGACCCATTCTTTACCAGAAATACATGGAACTTCAATAGATTGTGGACACTTAGAGAATCAATAATTCTTTAAGGCTTTTGATTATCCTGTGAAAGATCTATATAACCTTTTTCTCCATTGACTTTCTTGAGTTGGTGAAGTGTTTCACTTTTCAGGCAATTATTTCTTCAATCAACCCAGGACACAGGATTAAAATGACTGATAGTGAAAAATCACAGAGACAAGACACAGCTCAACACTTAGAAAGCCACTGTTCCTGTGCGAAGTTGTCTTTCTGAGCACATGGAAAGGAGGCTACTTACACATCTCAACACATTCTATTTCATTTTCCACTCAGCAGCATATATTATTTTTAGAGTTTCTCACATAATGATAAATTTATATTTGATAGCAGTTAAAAATGTGGCAGAAAAAGCAAACAGTTGGGGAGTTCAAAATAGGTGCATTTTGCTTCAATTCTCTATTATCTAGAATAATTTATTTTTTAGTATATGTACATATATATGTGTGAAAATATATTTTTTAAAGTTGATAATTCAAGTGTTTGTATTGTTCATAAAAAGTTACTGCTATAGTAGCCAAATATTAGTTTAATTATGGGAAGTATAGGCATTCATTATTTTTAAATATCATTAATCAATGTGCAAGTATCAATTTTAGTATACTTTTCAATTATTTATGCATTTTCATTTAGTTTTTAAAATTTCATTCTCTTAGCAAATATGCTATAATTGGCTAATTTATTTTCAAACTTTATAAAACTAAAATTTACATATTTTTTCCATTTTTATTACTGTAAATTTCAGCATTACTCAAATTAAAGAAAGTAGGATGCATAGCTAGTGGAGAGTTGACCCATCCTTAGGTTGTTTATTTGTAGATATTGCACATAGAATACTGAATATAAAATAGAAAAGAGTGTATTTTCATAACATGCAAAACCATATGTCCCTCAAACTATTTAAAACTTTATCAGCAATCTAAGTTCCATCTATGTCTTTAAAATGTCTATAAGAACACTTTCTTATTGAATATGTGACCTGGTAAATCTGCTTTGGTAGGTAAAATGTTAAAAGAAGAAAAATAAACAGAGCTAGGTGATTTTAATAGTTCTAAAGGCAGAATTCTGGTAAAATCCATTCAGCAAAAATAGTCTTTGATTAAAAAAAGAGTTAGACAGATACTGGTAAGAATTATCAAGCAAAGGAGAGCATATTGCTCAGCCTATACTGGCTCTGCTTCAAAGTGGAAGAAAAAGAAAAAGAAGAAAATGATGATGATGACAGAAGGAGAAAGAAAAATAAAGGAGGATGAAGAAGAAATGAAAGAAGTAAAAAATAGTTTATGGAAGAGAAGAGGAGGAGGAGGAAGGGGAAATAGGAGGAGGAAGAAGAGGAGGAGGAAGAAGAAGAGGAGTTGTCGTCAGAAGCAGTAGCAGCACTAACCATTTACCTTTGCCATGACAAGTCTATATTGTGGTGTCTGAACATCAGCCTCAAGTTCTTTGCTATTAACTGAACTGATATTGCCACGGTGAATTGATTGGTGACTACTTGCCACTGACTCAAGATGGCCTGTAAGAAAAAGCAATGTGTTCAAAATGTTTGCTGTGCTTTAGCATTTATACATTATTGGTATCTTGGTTCCTCTTTCTGAACAAATGTGGGTGCATATGCTTCAAAGCTCACATGTGGAGGTCATAGGATAACTTCAAGTGTAGCTCCATGCCCTCTACCTTGTCCGAGATAGTGTCTCTTTGTTATTTGCTGTTGAACACACCAGGGTAGCTGTCCCATGGAGTTCTAGATATTTTCCAGTCTCTATCAACAGTCTTGAGATAGAAACACCAGGATGATAGATGCTGCTATTACTAGCTTTGTGTAGGTTCTGGGATCCAAATCTTGCTCTTTGTCATAGAGGTTTGAAATAACTGGGTCTCAGGAATGCTCTGGTGCCTCAGTGCTATCAGAGCTCATCTCTGTGCTTTTATTGAGCCCTGCTATACTGGAATTAGCCTTTAAAAAACCAACCCTTACATTTTCAAGAACCCTTGGACTGATTGTACAACACCAGGGAATGTTTTCAACGAAGTTTCATGAACTAACAATTTTTATTTTTAAAAGGTAGAAATACTAGAAAATCATCATTCTCAAGCTATTATTCTGTACTTTGTTAGGATCTGTTGATGAAAAAGTTATAGAAACACTCATAGTGACAAAAGGCAGAGGCCTTTAGATCCATAGAACTTGTTCCTCATGTTGCTACCTTCCTCTTCAGTAACAATTAGTGCAATGTAGTCATCCCATATCCAATTAATTTATTGTAGATTCCTATTGTGTATAGGATAATTCCAGGGTTTTTTCACAGACATACTGGTTATTCCTGTATACCTTACACTGGTGGAAATTCCTTTAAACAAGACAAAATTTTATAAAGCATTACTGTCCTTGTAATGAGCAACCCAAGATGTCTTGAAAAACCCCCCCAAATCCAGTCAATGAGCAGCCTGGTTTTTCTCAAAGTAGTGTTGTTTAGTTTTTCTCAATGCCTTTTATTTCTAAAGGAAACTTCCCCTGAAAGGTCACTGTAGTCTAGGTTTTTCTTTTCTAGACAATTTCTGGGACAAGTTCTTTTGCATCTGATATCACATATGACCTTTGAGGTTGTGTCAGTCCTCCTGTGCAATGGTGTCTCACTGAACATTTCTATAGAGTGTGATGCTGAATATTGTCACATTCCTGATCTTAATGACCAGAGTGGGGCCATTGCCACCGAAAGAATCAGCAAGTGATATACACATAAGATCTGGTCTTATCTATTTAACTGTCTGATAACTAGTTCACAGCATACTATTGCTCTTGAGGCTGCCTTCAAGATAGTGATGTATCTTATGATTTCCTTAAATGAGGAAAAAAGTTTGAGGAGTTTTGGAGAGAGAAAATGTGAAAGGTCAGAGGTAAATGTAGAAAACTGAAAGCAAAAACATCTTAGGCCACTTCTTGTTGGAATGTGTCTATATAGAGGCTTCCTTCAATTTGAGGAAAGTTGAGCTACATGCAGAGCTTATGACACAGAAGAAAACAGAAAGGTGAGACAACCATAGTTAGATAGTGGATGGCATTTTGTAATCCATTTTCCACTCACTGGATGGTAGAGGGTTATCTCTTTGGCTTATTAAGTATTCTCCCACACAATTTGTAAGATCTGAGGGTATTCTATTATCGAGTTCTTTCTCTGAAAGAAATTAACTTAATGACTAGGAATGTCTTAATATTATTCAGTTTTGTGTTTACTATTGTCAACAACCCAGGCCACTCTGACTCATGTTTCACGAGGAAAAAGAAAAGGGATGAGAGATGATGTGATTAAAAATAGAGACTGGAGTTATTATTGGGGTACTGTTATTTTCAGGTTTTGATTATAGTCTTTTATCTGGGGAAGTAGAAGAAAAAATTAGAAAATAAAAGACAAATTTGACACATTAGCCATAAGCTTTCGCATTAAAATAAGAAAATAATGTTCATATATCATGAGAATTAGGTTACAAGCTGAAGCTTGCAAACCTCTTCACACAATCAAATGCACTTCCCAATAGGAATTAATGGTATTCTACTTATTTTCATTGAAATAAGGTTAGAGACTCCAGCTCTGGTAAAAATTTAGCAACTGAATGCCCAGTTGAATTAATTGAACTTTCCAGGGAAGGAGAATTCTAGTTATTGCTTTTCTATTTTTTTGAACTTGTTGCTATTGAATTACAATAGGTACTTAAAGCTGCCAGGAGCATTGGCCATGGCACAGGAAGCCTTAGCCACTCTGTTCCCACACAAGCTATGGAAAGACATAATCTTCTTCCACTATGGTGCATTTAAAAACTAGAACCTTTAGCTTCTAAAAGGAATGAAAACGAAACAACAATAGAAAACAAACATGGGGGGGGTCACTGTGGAAAACATGAGATGCTTTGTTTCATAATATATCCTCTTTTTCCTGTAGGAAACTTGTAAGAACTGAGTACTGTCAAGCTTGCTGACATGACAAATATAATTGCCAGCCTGGAAGAAAATTTATCAAAATAAAAAGGATGGGTATAATTGGGCATCAGACATCCACATGAATAGAGATGTTTCTAATCTCTTGCTATTGAGGATGAGGCTGATGTAAATGAAGGCACTGGAGGAGGCCCAATCCACACTTCTCAATGAGATGTCATTTGGGTAAGCTCTTTCCATCAGATAAGAGCATGCTGAAGTGAGGATTTTCTCACTTGTCATCAACTGGTTGTCTGAAATAAATACTTTATTACAAAAGGAAATATAACTGAGAGCTCCTGTTTACCTTTCAAATGATCATTTCATTTTTATTTCCTATAGTTCAGCATTTTCTCTCTGAGAGTTACATTTCTGGTCTGAACAGGAATTGCCAAGTGGAATCAAATAGGAAAAGAATGACAAAGTTCTATATGTATCATTTCAAGTGAAGGTTTAGACTGTCACAACATGCTATTCTGTTCTTGTGATTTTGATAAGTCAGGAATTCTAAGTAAAATAAAATTCTGAAAATCACAGGTAGTGTTTTTCATGAGAAGTTCTGTCTGTCTACTGGGTTGTATTCCACAAAGGGTATGGGACCCTAAACTTCTGTCATTTAAAAACAAACAAACAAACAAACAAACAAAAAACCCAAAACATCTGAACATCTATGCAGCTTGGTTTCATTCTGAATATCTATGTTTTGCTTCTTCAAATAATTTATTGGCTGCTTAAAATGTGTTTTTTTGTTAGTATGTAAGCTCATCAGCTCCTTTATCACATGGCTATTTTCTCTCCTTACAGACAGGGAGGTTTGAGCTTGGCTAACTCAGTGGCTACACAGTTAATAAGCCATGCAAAGGCAGAGCAGCCATCACAGTCACTGTAGTGCATTGATTTAAAGACTCATAAAGGCAAATGTCAGTGAAAAGTTCCTTACCTGACACCATAGTCCCCTTCAGTCCTCCCTGGCTGAGCTCTTCTTTCCCAAATTCAATGGCAAGAGGAGCTGAGAGGGCAAGGAGTCATGTGCTGGCTTTCTGTAGTCTTACCGAACCACAAGGGTGGAGAAGGTGCAGAGAAGACTGGGCAAAGAAAGGGAGGAAGAATTCAGGAGAAATCTGGACAGCAGGAAGTTAAATGGACCAAGCACTTAGAAACATACCAACACATATATAATTTTTTGATGTCTATGTCCTGAGGGAAGCAATGACTGTGAGTGGATATTGTCTAGAATGTTTGTGTCTATTGGAAACCACTCTTCACATGTTTCAAATTCTGAAGATTCTGGTAGATAGCCATGTTAAATAAGTGAGAAGACCCCAGCTATGTCCTTTAATTTTGTAGGTTGGATGCATTAAATTCTACTTCAATCAGATTCAAACTTAAGCTACATTCTGAGGAGTTTTGCATACTTTAATGTATTCATGACAATGTTCCATAAGTTTTAAGACACTAGAGAGCAGACACTTTTCAGGGTGAACTGGATAGACACCAGGCAAAATGGAATAGGTAGCTTGAGGAAAATGGTCATGAAATGGAGCAGTTGGATAGAGACAAAAATAATTCTGGTTTGACTCTCAAGAAAGCATTGTTTCTGAGCCTATCAAGCAGCCTTTAGGCAGACTATCCCATTCCCAAGCACTGCCACCTCATTTGATATTCTTTCCATCGTCTAAGTTTTTATAGATGAATCTCTTCTCTGCCAACACTTTCATATGGCTTTTCTCATAGGAACTAAATGTGCCTTACCAATAGAAGAAGTAGAGGAAGATGTCTTTTTTTTTTCCCCTGGGGAACTTGTTAGAATTGAAAGAATGTAGGTAAAGGCAAAACAAATAAAATTAAGCAAAACAAAACCAGAATTCTACCCACCTCAAAAACTGATAGCTGGAAAAGATGTACCAATATTATCTTTATTCTGTATTTAAATATCTGATATATAATTATATATGTAAATTGAGTAAAATGTGTTTTATTTTGGCTAATCATATATTTAATAGCTGATTTCAGGGTTCTAAAAGGAGAAGAGAGATGAGAAAGATATGAGAATTTTATAGAAGGAAATGGACTGTGGGTTATTTTAATCTCCACAGTGACATCGTCACCTCACAGAGATAGATGCTGCTAGCCAAATGTGCAATGAGGTGGACCACCAACAACAAATATACTCAGTATCATCCTATGCCACACGAATTTGGGAAACAATGAAGCTACTATTCCCTTAAATCAGAACACCAGGAAGCAATAAAGTAATCTGATATTTCAAGCAAATATTAAAACCCCAGGGTTTTCTTGCTAGTCCATTTTGGAAGTTAAATATCTTTTTAAATATAAATTCTGAACTGCTGATTATCCTACTATTTCTATTTTTTTCTTTTTTGCACACTTGCATTTAAGTGCATGTGTGTATGTGCATATGTGCATGCCTGCCTACCCACCTGCCCACATGCTAGCACAGATGAACATTCATGCACAAGCCCTTTGGGTCTTGAATTTGAATTAGGGAGTCTTCTCAGATCAGTTTTCACTTCTAGGTTATTTTCAGAGTCAGGGTAGCTTGCTGAACCCAGAGTGCATGGCCAATTCCTGCTAGCCTAAAAAATTAGCTTGTTTTGGGACCCTACTGTTTCTATCCCATGTGCACTAGAATTCTTGACAGCTTACAACGCCTACTTATCTTTTACATAGGATTTTGGGATCCACACTCAGGTCCTCACTCCTGCATGGAGAGTGCTTTATATACCCAGCCATTTGCCCAGTCCTGATTTTGAATTTTGCAGGTTTTAGGGAAACTTAAAACAAATTTGGTTTGGAGAAGAATACAATGGAACTAAATTTTCATTTTAAGTAAAAAGTTGGTGTTTTATAAATCTCCCAATGAAATAAAAATGAATTCAAGATTCATGTTTTGAGTCAGAAACTGTACCCATGTTCACACCACAGAGCAGAAAGACTTCCATGAAGTATATATGTAAGTCCATATATCTAATGTCCTTTTTCAGTACTGTGGCTTTTAACAAGCAAACTGATTATAATTTAAAAGACTTAAATACACTCAGTAATAAAGGCATCAAAGCAGCCATTAACCTATTTTTGACCTTTTCTAAAGAATCAAAAATCAATAGTTTTCTGATAAGTAGTATATGATGAGATAATATTGTGAATATAATCATTATTTACTAATAGTATGCTTTACAATATAAATAAAAGCAAAACAAAAACATTGCTAAAATAGTTATAAGCATGGTATCTTTAGACAACCTTATGTTTCATATTTCTTTCTCTGGGATTAATTGCTGAAGATAAATGATTGCTCAGTGAAAAGGCAGTTGACTTATTTAATTTAACATCTGGTACCATAAAGTGAGAAGATTGGACATTCATATTATCTTATACACAATAAAAAGTGAATGTAAAATCCTTCAATTTCATTAAAACACATTTAAGTTGCTTTAAAACCTTTGACTAACTGAGATGACAAACTTGATCAGTCCTTAGGAAGATAAATGGGACATCGCATCCCTACTGTAAAATTATTTTAAATCATTCTAGGCATAGGCTGGTGTGTGTTTTCTCTGGAACATGTCAAATAGAAAAAAACAGATACCTGTCTGTTTGATGAGAAATTAAGAAAAGGCTCTTGGATGAATAACAAGGAATGTTTATTTCAAAGAGAAAGAATAAAATAGGAAGGTTCATCTACTCGTGAGGTTGTGGAGAGATTGCCTTAACATTCCCCTGGCATAAATGCATGCCAGAAAGCTTGTGTGTGTACTAAACATTTTGAAAAGACAAATTTAAAGTATTGCTTAAAAGGAGGATAGATATATACTATTCTTTCCAAATATACTTAGATTAATAAGTTAGAGACTGATTCAACAGTTCACAATCTGTGTAACATTTGAGTTTAAGATTAAGACCTGTGTTCCTTCCCGATGCTGTAACTGTCACCCAACCAACTATGGATGTACCATGAACATCTCCTATACTCATTGGTTGTCTAGAGACATTTGCAAACAGAGTGATTGGTTATTGACTCTAAATACATTAGATGTTAAGATTTTTTAAAACTCCATCGCTGATTGCCCTCAGAAAGAACACAAAAATATAAAGATTATATTTTAAGAGAGTTTCTGACTTTTCTTCATTAATTTGTTCTAGTAAGACCGGGCCCCATTTCCCTCCAATAACCTATTAAAACAGTCTCAACTTCATATTTCACAAACCTGGCTTTATCGATGGAGTTTTTCTTCAGAATGGTTGAACTGCTCTTTGGAATCACACAGGGTAAAATTCCAGACTCACGCTGTCCTGTTGCTCATGCCTCCATTATGGCCCATCCTGCTGAGCCGAGATTTCCACTCACATTGTAGACTCGATGACATGCAGGTTCACTTTTTCATCTTAACGGGCTGAAGGAGGGGAGACAGGAAGCAATTTGGGGTTTGATGAGGTGCCTAGCTGACACTTAGGCCTGGGTTTCTAAAATGTCCTGAAGCTAAATTCAGAAGAAATGGAGTTGATTTTTGGTAGGTTCCTGCTGCCTTTTGAATGCCACTTTATCTGCTGCTATTGGTTTTGATAGGATCATTATATAACCTGTTATTACTAAGTTCTGTAACCTTGGGCTGTCTGTGACCCTGAACTTCCTTTTGATAACTGGTTCAGACATATTTTTCTTTATCTATCTGGGGCAGACATGGGATAATATTATCCAAAAAAGTTCTGCCCTATCAATTTGTATTAATTGCTTTTAATTATAATTAAAGTTTATTTGGAAGTGAACTAAGCTTGTACATTCCTAAGTGTCCAGTTAGGGCAATGTATTAATGTTTAAATTGTAGAGGGCTGCCAAAATCTAACAAGAAGAATCCCTTCTCTCCTGGTAAGGTTTTCCTATCTTCCTGTCCCATTTCAGAGATAAATGTATTGTTTAGGGGAAGGGAAGAAACTGAGTAACATTCAGAAGAAAGCAGTTTCTTGGAACCCATATATCATCATAAAAACACATTGACTTTTGCTATTGCCAAGGCTTAACTTTATCTGTTCTGTGGTAGCTCAGGCTTCCAGAGGCCATAAAAGTCTTCAAATGCTCCCAATCCAGATCCACCCATGCTTCTGCTTAAATAATCTTGAACTAACAACTAAGCTGTATGGAATGGGAAGAGAAGACCCACAGCATGGCACTGCTAAGCTGGTTGTAATAATATTCAGCCTAACTGTGAATTAAAGCAACAATAGTAATGCCCACCGGCCTCTTGATTTGTTAACAAAGTGTTTGGAGTGTACGGTGATCATAATATAAGATGGTTGCCAAGCCAAGAAGGCAGTGACTGAGTTAGGATGGGAAAGATGAGCTTGGGGATTAGTGGCAATATATCCAGAATTAAATGAGGAAAGTTGAGTATAACATAAAGTAAGGAACAAAGAGGGTCAAAGTTGCCATGTTGAGTAGTCCCTGGACTTTGAGTTTCCAGCTTGTGCTTCACATTTTTACATGTAAGACTTAAAACAGAAGACTGCTATAATATCAACAGTGTACATATGGTCCAATTGGTTGGATGGATTTTAGCCAGAAGCACTATACATATCAATTAAAGTCAACATTGTATAATTCTTTTTTTTCTTGAATGTCCTGCTTTCTTAAAAAAATTTTGGTGAGATTTTAATACATATATACAATGAAATAAAATCATATTATCTCTCCTCCTTTTCCCTTCTCATTTCTCAGACCCCTTAGCATCACCCAGCAGCGATCAATGGCTGATAGCTTCTCAGTTAGGGGTGGGACTTTAACTGGGACATTTGTTATATAGCATAATTGGTAGTCTAGGATTAGGTTTTCCAAGTAGTCCTGATCAGTACATAACTTGGTTTCCATCTCAGATGTTCTTTAAAATTGTGACAAGATTGACTGATTTATGCTAGCCTTATATGTGGGAAAGTTTACAGAAATATCAGTGGTTTCCCCTTAAGAACAAGATGGAATAATGTCTTAAAATGTTTGTAGGAAAATTTCCTCCAGGTGATGGGAGACAAACTGTATCACATAAATCCTAAAAGTAGATGTGGGGTGAAATGTATATTAAATTTAATAGACCTACTCCAAATTCTCATTGACTCATGGGAAATGACATAGCTAGAGGAGTTAGATGCTTATGTGACAATAAAATATTGTGGATTCTTAAGATTATAAAACTATTGCACACTCTAACTTCTCATGTGCAACCCTACCTGCTGGGTTGCACTCTGGAAGCCAGGCTAACTAAGCATCTCCTAGCAAGAAGGCAGGTGGTATATGGCCGACTGTGTCCACCCCTTAAAAGGAAAGTTTGTTTAGCCATATACTACCTGTATTAGAATGCATCACTGAAAGTCTTAAGCTAAATATGTTTTATAATCTTCAATAAAATGGCTTCCATGCCTAGATACTCAGTGTCAACAGTTTGCCCATTGGTTTCTGCAATCTGATTTTCCTCCCATGCCCTGTATCCTTCTCTGCTTTTGGTTAGCATTGAGTAATTAGTATTTTCTAGAATTTTATGTGGATAGAATACCAGGCAATGCATTCTTCCTGTCTGTTTGTGTTCTTTCACTTATAGGATGATTTAGAAGTTCACCTGCTTGTCATGTGCACCAGGTCTTCCTATTTAGATTCAGTAGTTCAATGTATGTGTTACATTTTGCATATCTATTCAACTCTAAGAAATTTCCTGTTTGTATCTGTTCTGAAAGGACTATTCTAAATGCTCAGGTCATACCTTAGCATGAACAAATGCTTTTTTTCCTCTGAGAAAATCCTGATTTGTGCAATGTCTGGGAATACAATAGATATTGGTTTAATTTGGAATCAACTCTGAGCAGTTTTCCAGTGTGGTACAATTTTACATTCTGATCAGCAATAAATAGGAATTCAGAGTTCCCCCTATTATGGCCAATACTTCCTGCTATCAGACTTCTAAAATTTAAACACAGCAACATAAATATGCTGTTGATCAATATGGCTTTATTTTGCATTTCTCTAATAGCCTATGATTTTTAGTATCTTACCTGCTTATTTGTCATTCAAATGGCTTTTTATGTAACACATCTGTTTCGCTTATCATTCAGCTGTCGATTTTTTGATTGGGTAGTGTTAACCATCATCAGAATTCATATGCTTTACAGTTTAATTATTTTAAATATATTGAAACTTACTTGATGGTCTCATCAGACAGTTGAAGAGAAATGTATTTGAAGTCTCTATATTCTGTTGCTTTTGGCTACCATAATATTGCATGTTAAGCAAATATATAGAAAGCACACACACTCATATGTAAAGTCAGTATATCTTGTCAACTTGTATGACTGCTGTATGTATATATAATAAACATGTATAAATGCATGCCATCTATGTACCATATATAAGTATTACATACACACAGATACCTTATATATACATATACAACATGTATATATGAGACACATGGATATCATACTTACATATCAATTTCATGGGTATAAATAGTATTGTTGAAATCATTTGTTTATTGATTTTTGTGTAGATTATCTTTTGATTGCTGAGAAAGTATAAAAACTAAAAAAAAAGAAACATAACCCAGAAACTATTACAGAAAACCACAATGACTCAAAAGGCAAAGTTGTGGGCCCCAGTCCCGAAAGATACATCTACAATACTACTCTCACACCTAAGTCTCAGGGAACATTGCACAAGAGCAGGTAGAGAGATTCTAAGAGTCAAAGAATCAGGGAATTTGTTGTGAGATGTTGTACTGTACTAATGTCAGAAGCTACACACACAAACTCTCATAGATATGACTGTCTAAACATGAACAGAACAAGTACAAGAATAGATATGCCAAAGTGGATGGGGAAAAGAAGAGTCAACCCTAGATGAAGTAATATACATAACTAAGGAATGCTGAGAGCAGGAGAAATAGTCTTCCCCGGAGAGAAGCACATCAATTGGTTATCTAATACCAAATTATCAGCCCTGAAAACACACATGCCAACTGAAAACCAGTAACATTTATATCAGCAATTAATGAAAAAGAGGTTCATGAATTAGAAAAAGGTGTGGAGGGTTATCTGGGAGGATTCTTATACTGTGTCTGTATCTTCTGTGGGTAGGCTATGCAGTGACTTCCAGCAAAGACTCAGTATGATTATGTCTTCCCTGCATGATTCATCTTCTGGATGTGGATTTGCTCTTTGTTTATCATACTAGTACCCTACCCTCACATATGGACTCATCACATCCCTTGTATATTGTAATGCTACCCTGCATATCACTGAGGTCAGGTTATATTAGAGCAATGGCTTGGCATTCATGTTTATTTATTCTTGTAATGGCTTGGCATTAACTTGTTTCCCTGTGCACCCTATTACAGAGATGCATGCCATCTTGAAGCACTGTCTTTTGTATTCTGCTGTATAGTTAGTCCTTCTGTAGAATTCATAACCCACAGTGAAAATTAATGGGACCTACAGACTCTATCTAGATAGAATCACTGAGGCCCAGAGCTTTTTACAATAAAAGGAAGATTAATCCATCCTGCACAAAGCCTGAATAGAAGAAGGGCAGACCCTAGATAAAGAGATCAAGGGAAAAGGAAGCAGTTAAGCCAAGCCATGGCCACAAACACAGACACGATGCCTGCCGTATAACAAGTATGTAAAATGTCTATTTGGTAGATATAAAAATATTCATCCTTCTCCCCATTGCTGATAGTGACTTTAGGTGGGACATATTGCTCCTAGTAAATTTACAATTTTCATTTTTCAGCTATATGTATAACAAGATTGGTTGTAATAGAATGATGTTAAGTGGAGATGATTCAAAAATGCCTTCTTGGTAGTGGAAGTAGAAAATTATTTGATCTTTTAAGAGAGTGTAGCTTTCATTTTACTAAGGATAATTCTACTGTGTAAGTTGGCTCACTTTTTTAAAAGCTAATTTTCATGTATGAATAGGATGTTTAAGTTAGAAATCAAAAGAAATGGCATTAGTTGGATAGTTTAAATTATATTTGCTTCTTTATGTTATATTCTCTATTTAGAGAATTTCACCCCTCTAATATTATATGTTCTGTTTAGAGAGTCATAACCCTCAGGATTTTGGTTGGACACAATGAATACCTCTTAGAGTGAAAATAAACAATGCACAAAACAAATAACCACCATCAAAAACTGTACTAAGTATCCCACTTCCCTTTTCAGCTAAGCACAAGCATGTAATCAAGTCTCAGCAGGTTAGAGGCAGCCAATCTGACTTCTGAAGCAAGTGTTAATGTCTCACCTCCACATCTATATACACATATACATATAGCTCATGTAAGCCACACATAGACTTGTTTCACCATTAATTATTGAGATGCAGCCCATTGTAAAACACCACCACTTTTATTTTCTCTTGTATGGTGAATCCTTGGGTATGACACATAACCCACAGTAAAAATTAATGCAACCTATAGATGCTTTCTAGATTTATATACAATTGTGTGACTCGCATCTAGACATATGAAACACATGTAAAAATTCACATATACATAGACACACATATAGACATAATAACATGTGTAAAGGTGTTCACATATGAATACACACACATATATGTATATATACATACATATATAATTACAATATATGAATAAACAGACACACAAAAAGAAATGTATACCCAGATGCAGACCCATATAACACAAAAAGTTATGTATGCATACATAAACATAAATGTATGTACATACATGCATACATACATGCATAGTACACACATACATACATGTACATCTATACATATACACAAACACAAACCAAAAACAGCCAACCAAATAACAAATGTAATGGCTGCAGAGACCCCTTCGGTTTGAAGAGACAGTGCAACCAGCTCAGTGTCAGCAGTGGCACCCAAGAGTTCTGTGAGGTGACATCTCATCTGTCATGCAGACCTTGATAGAAAGAGAATCCCATCTGTGTCCTTTTTGCATGTGTTTCTCTTCATTTCCCTCTAGTCTGGCAGTCTATATAGGATATTTCTTTGGGGATGTATATATATATATATATATAGTTTTGTTTTCTCCAGCTGTGACACAACAATAAACTAGTCATCTTGTTGAAATGTCCCTCCATGTTGATTTCTCTGATCTTTGCATTAGGTGCAGGTTATGCAAACCCTCACTGGCAGCTTACAGTCTTAATGGAACAGATAAGGTTAATCTTGATCAACTGAGTAACCAACTGCTTGCAACGTATTTTTCACTTACCTCCCTAGTAGAGGAATACTTTGAGAGCTTATAAGTTTCCTTTCAATGTTTCGTCTGATTTACCTATTGATGAACTTTAATATGGATAGCCATATTGCTATTTCACTTTTAATTCTTGAGACCCGGTCAAGTCACTTAATATCATCGAGACTTGGCTTCTGTCTTTAAAATGGAGATGGTAATAAAATTGTAATGAAGTCGAAATGGCAACATTGGTTTAAAAGTGTGATCAGCATTTAACATGCATACATCTTCCTTTAGTATCACAGCACAGTTAGGTTAGCGTAGCATTTCATGAATACATGTTGCTAGACACTTGTCCTCCAGGGTTTGAATCATATACGTAATAGAATATTCAGAAAGGCATACTCAAAATAAAATACTTAATAAATATAAAACTGTTAACATTGTGCAAAGTTTTGGGTTGACTACTCATATGGATCAGAAATCTAAAGGAACATTGGGTGCGAATCAGGAGAGTGTCACCAGCAAAGGCTCCTAGGACATGAACCAAGGACAGATTTAAATCGTAAGAACTGTCCACTGCATGCCTAAACCACTAGGATGGAGGCTTCACTAAGATTTTTGTTCTAAGAGGGACACACACTCAGCTTTGACTATCTTTGGGCATGTAGCAGATGTATATGGATCTCCTGGCACATAAGGAACAGAAATAAAAGGGTGGAAATGGGGAGGGTTTCTGTAGAAAAGAGGAGGGTTTCCGTAGAAACACTTTTCCTGGAGTACTTGTCACCTCCCATGTGGCAGAGACTGGGCAGAGGGATATCAAAAACTCTTTATCTGGGCACTCAGCTACTTGGTGAGCTTTGTTTTCCCTTTCTATTTGTTCATGTGAGGAAATGTAAGGATTTTTGTACAGGACATAGCTCATAGAGAAGACTGCTACAGATTTGCTCCAAACCCATCTTCCCTACTCCTGGTTTGCAGTAATTCCATCACATCTACGATCTACGATCTACGTTTTTATGTGATATTTTATGACCTTGTCTTCATTGAACACTTCATTTTCTCTACAGTATATTGTTAAATAGATGCATTGTAGTTCTTGAATTAATTTTTACTGATATAATCAAGAAATCTGAAGTACTTGACTTGTTTCTTATTTACTAGAAAGTATCTGATGTCACAGAAATAAAATGAATTCAACTCTTAAGTTAGGATATACTAATTTGTGACTCTATTTGAGACTGTCATGACTAGAAGTCATCCCTTCTCCAGAATGCAAACACATGTGCGTGTGCACACATCACATACACACACACACACACACACACACACACACACAGGATATGATTTCTGTCTAGAAAAATTTCAAGGCAAAACCTTTGGCTATTAATAGAAAATAGTATGATGAATATATTTAAATTTCACTTGTTTAACCCCCCATCAGAAACCATTGGCTTCTCAGGGTTTCAGAAGCTTGCCGTATTCTAAAGGAAAACATTGATCAGGTGTGAGGAGAAGAGAAGGTGAAATGTCCCTTTTGAATAATTTATACTACTATTCTCTTTTATTCCAAGATTATTATGGTGATTATTAATTTGTCAGTCAAGTAAAATTGTTATTCAGGTTTCTCTTTAGGGTCTAAAGCACCTTGCAAACTACACTAGTCTGCATTTCCGCCTACACAGTGTCAGGAAGATTTCATTTTTGGCCTTGCAAATGGAAAGCACAGCTTCACTAATTGGCTGGATGAAACAGCAATTCTATTACTTTAGCTATTCAGTCGATCTCTTCTCCTTTCTGTAAAGGTCAGGAATATATACACACATGCAAATGTGTTTTGCACATTGGGAAAATAGATAGGTTAAAGCAATAGTGTAGTTAGAAACCTTCATTCTAATGAAAAGTTGCTAGTGAATAGTCCATACAGCCTTTGAACGAGAGCAATGTTACCAGGATTTAAGGCAATGATTTGTGCCTTCAGGATCCAGTTTCATTATTTTTAATGTAATTGCTCTGGGAAGAATGGGAGTTTTAGATTAAAAGCTTACTGCATTTCCCTGTGTAGACATCTGACAAACTTAATCTTTGTTTCCATTCTTAAAATTTGATTTATTTAGTTTACTTTCACATTGATATACAATCTTAGTGTTTACCTGAAAATGATCAATGATAACCTTGGTGTGTATTTGTGCTAAGAAACAACTTTCCCAGCCAGGGATTATCAATTCTCAATATTCGTATTATTTAAAAATATCATTCATTAACATGGGAATTTTATGAAGTGATTGTGCAATATTACACATCTATTTCCTGAGGGAATTTATTGCTTCATGCCTCCACATGTCATTTCTCAGTCTCAAATTCACAACTCTGTGCTATCAGATGGTTTGGCATCTTGACTCCAAGATGACTGACCCTCACATTTCTCTGTCTGAGAACCTTTATTGTCTCTTCATTCAGGTCTTCTGAATGTTTCCTGGGTCATAGCAAAAGGACAGAAGTGTAATTCCTAATTCTGTCCTGTAGGAAAGCAGTTTATACCACAAAGCACATAATTTGATTACCTTTGTTTTCTGAACTTCCATATTTGTGGTGATTTGAATGTGCTTGGCTCAAGGAATGGCACTATTAGGAGGTGTGTCCTTGATGTAGATGTGACCTTGTTGGAGGAAGTGTGCCATTGTAGGGGTGGGCTGTGAGACTTTCCTCCTAGCTGTTCGAAGACAGTCTTCTCTTGGCTTACTTTGGATGAAGGTGTAGAACTCTTAGCTCCTCCTCTGCCATGCTTACCTGGATGCTGCCCTACTCCCACCTTGGTGATAATGGACTGAACTTCTGAACCTGTAAGCCAGCTCCAATGAAATGTTATCCTTTATAAGGGTTGCCATGGTCACAATGTCTCTTCACAACAATGGAAGCACAAACTGAGACAATATTTGATAGAATTTGCAGTGCTCACAAAATTACCAAGGTCTATGTGAGCAAACAACTCTAGAGGTAGACTTGCTACTGCCCCTCCAGTTACAGCAGGCTTTATTCACTGCTTTCATCCTTTGCAGTGAACAGGGGTGTGGCATCTGGGGGTGACCCTAGTTTGTTCCTCAAATGTTAATCATGGGGGGGAAATTAAAACTTTCTAGATATAATTCTTAGTACATTTTTTGGCACATCTCTGAACTTAATGCTAGATATCTGAGTTCTTTTAGGGCTTCTACAAAGCTGCCATAAATCAGATGGGCTAAAATAAACAGAAAATGTACTTCTGGCAGCAGAGCAATCTATGACCAGGGAAGAAGCAGCTTTGTTGTTGGGAAAGCATGCATTTCCTTCTTCAAAGATGGCAGTCATTTGAAGTCATAATGTCCTTCTCCAGCAGAAGAAAAAGCAAGAGATCTTCTCTTTTCCTTCTGTAAAATTACTGATCCTGCGGTAAGGTTAGCTCACATGGCTTCATCACCTTCTAATGCCGTCACCTCCAACACAGTACAGTCAGAACTAGGTTCAGGATGTGTGTTTAGAGAAAGGTACACTCAGTCCATGCATGAGGCAATGACATTGCCACCTGGTATAACAAATTCATTACCTTTGTCTAAGAGTGTCCTACTCACAGGGCTCATTCACACACATAGACCCCAGTTGGGTTACATGTGATCTAATCGTTCAAAACTGTTCTACCAAAGGCCTGTTTTGGTAAATTTGTTTGTTGTTTAATTTATTCTTCTTAATATTTTTAAAGACAAGGTATTTTTGTTTAGCCTTGGCTATCCTGGTACTCACTTGTAGACCAGGCTGACCTCAAACTCAGAGATCTACCTGCCTTTGCCTCCTGAGTGCTGAGATTAAAGATGTACACTACCACTTCCCAGCTTATTTTTCTTAATTTCTAAGTTAACATAAAAGTATTGGTTTTAGTTATGTATTTTATTTCAGACACATTATTATGCTTGCTCTTATTGATCCTCTCTCCCAGTGCCCTACTAGAGTAACCTCCCCTGAATTCCTCTTCCTCATCCTCTCTCTCTCTCTCTCTCACACACACACACACACACACAAGTCGAGAGTGCACTTCAGAGAAAACACATGCAATAGTTATCTTACTCTGGCTTATTTCACTTAACATTATGATGCACAGTTCAACACATTTCCTTCAATTGCTATACTTTTATTCTTCCTGATCAATGAATACAATTCAATTGTATGTATCTACCACATTTTTATGCATATATTTGTTGCTAGATACCTATGTTGATTCTATGACTTTGCACTTGGGAATAGCCCTACAAAAGTACAAATGTGGAGTATTTCTCTGATGTGCAGACTAGCATTGCTTCAGATATACATCAAGGAATAGAGCAGATCTATCAATTGTGTGATAATTCTGCCCTTAGTGCTGCTGAACCTTCATACAGATTACCATTTATACTCCATAAAGCAGTATGCAAGGCTTCCTTTTTCTTCTTTTGTTTGATGATGACACTCACTGTCATCTTTAAATCAAATGACTTGTGTTCCTCTTATTACCTTGTGTATCCATGCCCTCTTTAGTCCCTTGCATTGTGCCATCTTTATTTTTGTACATTTTTAAAAAATAATATTGTAAGTTCTCTTATATTTTATTTTTTTTCATTCTTTATTTACATTTCAATCCCTTGATACTCCTGGAGACTGAATCACCAACCAAAGAATTTTCATACAATTTTAATCACTAAGTCCTCATTTCATTTGCTATTCCAGCATCTAATCTAAAATTTTAAACCTGAACATGACTTGCAGAAAGCCATGGGGTCTTGGGATGCTTGCTAAGTAACTTGTAAACATGGAACCCTCGTAAGTAAGTTTAGTGTTCTTCTCAAAGAGGCTTAAGGAAATCTTTTGTCCCTTTTATCATGTGAGGATATAGTCATTTTTGAAGAGTGAATCTGCTGTCAATTTGATTTTGAACTTCTTGGCCTCAATGACTACAAGTACCCGGCAACTACTGTCAACTTGAAAGTTAAAAAACTAGGACATTGTTATATTAGCCTAAAGTACAATTACATGAAACTATTTCTTTACGGCATTGCCACCCTTATATCCATTTAGCTCCTCATATTCTTATTCTTTAAAAAATATTTTTAAGTGTATGTATGTTTTGCTTGCACTTAGGTATATATGTGAAGCATGTGCTTGCTGTGATCATGGAGGCAGAAGAAAGAGTTTCAAATCCCCTCGGACTCACAGCAGATTGTTGTGAGTTATCATGTGTGTGGTAGGGCCTGAATCCAGAATTTTTGCAAGGGCAGCAAGTTCTATTACGCCATTTCTCCATCCTATACTTTCCCTTGTTCTTGGGAGTTTAGTTTATGTTAGCAAGTGCTAATGCCCATCAGAGGGCAGGAGATATGACTTGGTAGTATGCTGCAAGAAACCCTGGGTTTGATACTCAGCACTATATTAATTGGGCATGATGCAGTTTACCTGTAATCCAAGAACCTGAAAGGTAGGAGTTGTTTTGTAGATCAAGGTCATCCTAAGCTGCATAGTGAGTGCAAGGCCAGTCTGTACTACATAGGACTCTGTGTCAAAAAAAAAATATCATCAGACTTTTGACAAATAAATAGTAATGAATAAGATGAACATGATCTTTGTCTTTAAGAAGTCTATATTATAAAGAAGAAATAAACAAAACAAAACATGGCAAAAAATAAGAAAGTTAAAATTTTCAATCATTTTATGAAGTAAAAGAAAATAGAGGTAACTGCCAAAATCAGTCTTAAGTATTATCCTAAAATGGAGATGTCTCCTTCCCTTTCAATTTTGTTTTTCATTCTGTTCTGTAAGTGTGATCTCTGACCACTTTCCCTTTGACCTTACCTTGTTCTTTAGCAGAACATAACTGAGTTGATTAAGAACAGGCATAACTTAGGTCCCTTCTGTGCTCCTACCTTGTGGAAGTAAACTGTAGGCTACTGAACAGCCACTCAGGGTTAACACGCTTAGAGCCCCAATCTGGAGAAAACCTGCTTTGCATAAATCCCTCTTTTCTATACCACTACTACTGGAAGATGCCATCTGGCTGGAGAGAGAAGGGTCTCTACAGCTCACCCACTTCCTACCATGTTAAAGCCAGCTCTGCTCTCTTGGGAGACAGCTGTTCCTGCTGGGCTTAGGAAGCCTTCCAGACTTGTGAGCATAATCTTACAGACCTGAGTATCCACAGCAGAGCTTGCAAATGTGGCTCATGTTTCAAATTTGGTCCAAAAGCTGTTTATATTTTTAAAGGTTGCATAAAAAACAAAGACAGATTCGTAGCAGAGACCCTGTGTGGCTCACAAAGTCTAAAATATTTACTGTCTAACCCCTTGCGCAAAGTGCTGTGGTCTCTGAAAATGGAACATGGGCCCAGTAACCTAAAAAATTAAATGGCTAATACAATTTTGGAAGAATAGAGAATATATGGATAAGTTATGATTCTGTCGAGTGAAGGCAGGTGACGTTTGTGTTGGTGATGTTATAAGTATGGATTGTATGTGCAGGCTTTTGTCTTTATAGCTTTTAGAGACACATTACCATGACCAATTTTTGCAGATATGTAGTTATCTTCTATCTTTGGAAAGAAAGCTAAATGTTATTTAGATTCCTTATCTCTGGCTATGTTTTAAAGGCCATCACATTTCTCTCTAGGCTTTTCTTTTTTATAGAGAAATATACATAAATATATATTTATTTATAAAAACATGTTTATATATAATATGTTATACATATTTTATATCATATATAGAAGTATATATATTCTTTATATATGACTTTATATATAAAGTCTCTTACATGTATAAAGTAAATTACATATACAAATATATATATATGTATATATATATATATATAAATTAGAGAGAGAGAGAGAGAGAGAGAGAGACAGAGAGAGAGGTACTTCATTAAAGCCACAGATTTCAGCAAAATTCTTGACTCTTTGAAGGAGCAGGGATTAAAAATGCCTGTGAGTACTAAGGTATCACATGCCACAGGAGCCCAGCTTGTGCTGTCAGTGTACTTCAGGCTCTAAGCAAGGGGAATGTAATGCTGATGGCCCCAGTAAAGGTGTGGCAATACTATCCTTGCAAACAGAGGTTCTGCTTTAAGCAAAAGGATGAGGGTCTTCAAGGTGTTGCTGTTTCAGCTAGATTTACATGGTCATGAGGGTCATATGGACCTCAGGACAGGGCTCTTCACAGAGCCGTGGAAGCTTCAGGAAGAAGGTCTATCTGAGGTAATTACCTACCTCTGAGGATCTGCCTTCCTGTAATATCAGGCTCTGGACAGTATTTTCTATGTTTAAGCTACTAATTGTATTTCTCAATTAGATCTGTAATTAGAGAAAACTGTAAAAGAACTTAAATTCTACCAGGTATGGTATGAAGGTCTACAATTAAATTGCTGTTTCTAGTCATATGTAGATGGTGTCGATTCATTACTCCCAAATTTGTTATTCCTTGTGTATTTCTAATCTAACTTCAGGTCAGAACCAGAGCTAATATCATTCCAAGAAAAGGTTCCACAGCTCTGAGAATTCCAAGGTGAGTGTCAATAGCACTGGATCCAAGATGTTTTCTTCTAGGAAATATAGACCATGTCCAAGATAAAAGTCCCCCTCAAGTCAGATTATCCTATCTATCTTGGATAGGTTTCTATTGCTGTGATAAAACCATAGGCAGAGCTACTTGGAGAGAAAAGAGTTTGTTTCAGCGTACATGTTCCAATCATAGTCTACCATTAAGGGAATTCAAAGCAGCAACTCAAGACAGGAACCTGGGGACAGGAACTGAAACCACGGAGGAGGGCTATTACTAGCTTGTTCCTTATGGCTTTCTTAGCTTGTCTTCTTATAGAACCCAGGAACACCAGCTTAGAATGCTCTGTCCACTGTGAGCTGGGCCCTCTCACATCAATTGTTTATCAAGAAAATGACCTACAGGCTAGTTTGATTGTGGGTATTTTCTCTATTGGGTTTCCTGCTTTCAAAATTCCAATAACTTATATCAAGTTGATATAAAACTAGAACACTACCAAAATCTACTGAAAGGCAGAATGGAACTTAAAATGTCTGTAATACACTAGTTGAGAAAGAAAGGTGTTAGGCTATGTTGTGGTTGAGGTTGGGGATGCTTGCTAGGTTCTAAGGTTCCTAAGAATGAAAATAGTGTATCTAAACTGAAGCCTTCTCCTGCACTCACTCTAAAATTAAAGTTGGATGATATTTGACTCTCTGTTCCCAGATTATTGATCTTGACAATAGTACACTGCAGAGACTAAAACCAAGAGCCCCTCTTTTCTTCCTCCCCCTCCTTTTTCTTCCTCCTCCTCTTCACCCCACCCACTTCGTTTTTTCTTTGCTCTCTCTCTCTCTCCTTCTTGTAAATCCGTTTTTTCCTTCTTTCATCTTTTTCATTCTCCATTTCCCTTGTCTTCCTTCTTCTTTACCCTTCCAAAATCCATTCCTCTGACTCTTTCTATTCCTTCTCTATGAACACCTTTCCCCTCTCCTGTTAAGACTGCACTGATTTTCTGTTAGAAATGGTGTGCCCTAGGATAACAGAATAATACTCTATGTGAGATGACAATTCTAGTGTTTTAGGAGTGCTCCCCACCACTTTCCTTTGCAACTGTACATAGAAGGACACAATGTTCATGTATTTGTAGATAAACTGTAGAGAAATCAGAATTGTTAAGCACACAGGATTTTTCTTCAACTGAAGACATTGACACTTGTTCACCTGAAGGGCTGGGGTTGGTTTTGTTGTTTGGTAACCTGGTGATCTTTTGCTAGTCTATGGAGCCACCAAAATCCCCTAAGAATACTGGACATTGTTTCTAAGTCAATAGAACCCATCATTATGAAAGAGGTCTCATGTACTTTGTATAACAGGTTGTTATTATGCTTATTACAAACCTTTCTTTCTGAGACCCAGAACCTTGAGCATTACTTCCCATTTAATAGAACCCACCCCTAAGCTTATAAAAATCCTTCCACCCTAGGACTTTATTCTGGGCACTGTTCTCAGTCAATGGAAACCATAATTTTGGAAAAGGTCACAGGTACTTTGCTAAAGACAAGAGTTTGCAAAGGAGTTTCAGTGCAGCTGTGACTAAGGTTTGGTAGTGATAATTATCATGTGAAAACTTTTTTCCAAAGTTTTGTTTTGTTTAAAATATAAAAAGGAAACTTTTTTGCATTAAGTTCCAGAAGTTTGAACTGGCACCAGCTAACTAATTCAAGTTGAACTGAATATTCCTTCTTGCCTCTCTGTGGATCATTTCACTGCAGGCAGTGATGCTTGTAGAGACCTTACAACTATAGAATTATATTAACTTTAAAAGTCTGTAGTTTGTAAACTTAACAGTATTGATTTTGAAGTTGCTCTGTTGCAAAGATTCTTGTGATGATCACATTTTTAATCAGAACTTCCTGAAACTTCTCAGCCCATCTGTACCCTGGTTAATAAAGTCACTCTTGGTAAAGGTCCTTGCTCAGTCTTTTTTAGTAACAATCTCTGAAATTTGATAACCAACCACTATTAATCAAAATAACCCTGTATATCTAAAGGTGCTGCTCATTCTCTACCATCTACCAGAGAATTTGAGATCTCCTTGGCCTGTCTTTCCTAAGAATTCTGCAGGGTTTATTACTTATAATGTCTCTTACCCTGAAGTTTTCTTTGAGCAAATTTTTATCCACTGATTCCTTCACCTTGCTCCTTGACCATAATCCCCTTGCCAATGACATATTTGCAGTTGATCTCATTCTTTTTCCTTCACTACAAAATTCCACCATCGTGATCATTACACCTCTTCCAGTGATGATCTTGGAGCCTGGATGTGCTGTAATAAGTATTCATGAATATTCTTTTCCTTGACACCTTCATTTTCAAATAATTTATATTAGTTCTTTTCTTTACTGCTGTTAAAGAACACCGGACAAGAGCACTTTAGCTCATAATTAAAAGGGATATAACCCATCATATGAGGAAAAACACTGACAGTGTGTAAGCCACATTTCCACATTGACTCCATACTCAGGAATCAGACACAAATTAGTGCTAGTGCTTACCCAGTTCCTTCTTTTGATTCAATCTTGAGTGTCCCAGACTATGGAATGGTGCCACTCACACTCAGAGTAAGCTTTTCTTCCTTAATTAAGCCTTTCTGAAAATACTTCCATAGAGGAATCAAGGTATGTGCCTCCATAGAGATTCTAAATCTCATCAAGTTATCAGTCATACCTAACAATAACATAGACTTTACAATGGTATTAGAATCCTTTGATTGAACACTAGACAGAACATGAAATAGCCTTAATTTTACATTCTGATTTTTCTAAATTTTGCATACAAAGATAACACAATTTCACCTGGAATCATTTTCCCAGGTAAGTTATAGTTTTGTTTGTTTGTTTGTTTTTTCTTTGTTTGATATCAGGATAATCTGTCAAACAAGTACCCCCTGTTTTTTCCAAACCTCAAGTAAAAGTTAGCATGAAACTCAGTCATATGAAAGAGTCTCAGTTTGAAGGAACTCCTGACACATTTGATGACTAACTGTTATTCTAAGTTATATTTCTACTTTCATTTTTCCATCATTAAATTTTTTCTTCATTTTTCTTGTCAATTTATATTTATTTTTCTTCCTTTGAGGCCAGAGAGTTGAAAATTTGATATATTCACATTTTGTATTCCTCAACTGTATCATGATATTTAATAAACTGCAGTATCTAAAAGGAAAGTCTACCCACTGCAGTCTTCATGGTTCTAGTAGAAAACATTTTAAATCACAATTCTGTTAAACTCTTCTTTTAATCATTTTTCTGTTGTCTTAGTTAACATTTTATTGCTGTGAAGAGATGTCATGACCATGGCAATTATTATAAAATATTTAATAGAGGTTGGTAAACAGTTCAGAAGTTTAGTCTATTACTGTCATGGTAGGAACCATGGTGGCATTCAGGCAGACATGATCCTGGAGAGGTAACTGAGAATTCTATATATGGATCTATAGGCAATAGGGAGAGTGAATGAGCCACTGGGCCTGTCTTGAGCTACTGAAACCTCAAAGTCTATCTATCACCTGTGATATACTTCCTCCAACAAGGCCACACCTACTCCAATAAAGTACAACTACAATAATGTCACTCCTTATTAGTGTATGGGGGCCATTTTCATTCAAGCCACACTTATAGTCACCAAACTCTGGACTCTGATTTTGTCATAATGCTTTGAGTACTTTGTGGGTACTTGGGTTTTAGAGCACTCTCTCAGTGTCTTTCCTGACCACCTTGTCTAGCTTTTTCCGTTTGCCTCATAGTTCCTTCTAGAATTTCGAATCCTGTTTATACTTTCATTTGTTTTCTTAATATTCATCTCTTCCAGCAAATAGTGAACTCCTAGTGGCCAGAAACATGTTTATATTTTTAAAAATTAGAATTCTACTCATGACTTGACACATAGTAGGTATCTTAGTTAAGGTTTCTATTGATGTGAACAGATACGATAACTATGACAATTTTTACAAAGTAAAACATTTAATTGGAGCTGGCTTACAGTTTCAAAGGTTTTAGTTCATTATCATCATGGTGGGAAGCATGGTGGTGTGCAGGTAAATGTTGTGCTAGAGAAGGAGCTGAGTCCTACATCTTGATCCACAGGCAGCAGGAAAGAGACTGTGTTCCACAGTGAGTGTAGTTTGAGCATATAAGATCTCAAAGCCTGTCTTCATAGTGACACACTTCCTCCAACAAGCCAGATCTACTCCAAAAATCCCACACCTCCTAATAGTGCATTTTCTATGGCCAAACATTCAAATACAAGTCTATGGGGACACTCCTATGTTCAAATCACAACAGCAGGTCTCAAAATCTTTTGTCAAATAAATGAAGGAAACTGGAAAAAAACATTTCTGATTGATTGCCAATGTTCTTCCATAAGATTCAAACCTAAATGTTTACAAAAGAAATTTGTGAGACTATTAGGTTTAAATTCATTTTATGTTTTTAAAGTTTTAATTTTATATTTTCTTTGAAAATTGTATAAATGTATATAATGCATTCAAATTATTTTTATTTCCATTCCCACGATCTCCTTCCCACTCTAATCTCACCTTCACTCTATATATCCATGTAGAGTGCCTTTCTCATATTCATATCTTTTGCTTGTTTTTAACACTGCTTACTTAACCAGGCCTGTCTCCTTGAACACGGGTATGTAACTGTCCATTGAGATGCAGTGGTCTCACTCACCAAGTGAAGACAATGATGCCTTTACCCATAGCCTCTACCGTAGCCTATAGTTCCTCATACAGGGATAGAGTCCCATAAACCAACCCCTTTCTCATCCATCAGTTACTGTTGACAGTCCCTGTCTTTTGCCAGCCCAATGCAAGCAATCACAATTATCATACGTTTATGATTATTATGATCATATTATGCCCAGAATATGATCCCTTGTATTCTTTCTACCATCTCCTCCAAGATGTTCCTCAAACCTCAGAGCAAATGGTATACATGCCTTGTTAACTTTTACTTATTCTAAGCAGCTTAAGTAGCCCCCAGTCTTCCAATTTACTACTCTCTACAATATAAAAAGAATCATCTTTACCTAGGATAAGTTCAGAATTTGTCTATGGGTATAAACATTTATACTTAGCAGGCATTCATCATGTCCATTTGCCTGAACAATAGTATTTCTCTTTATGTCCTATGACCTCTCCAGTTATATTCGTCTTCTCCTTTTCCTTTTTTAAAAAATCAGGTTTATAGTACCAGGCACAGATTTTTCTCCCATGGAATGAGCTTCAGGTCAAGTCTGGAGTGATTGGTAATCTCCATAGCATCTGTATCACTTTTGCACCAGTGTGTGGGAACAAACCTGGTGTAGTGGAAAGAAGCCCCCATGTGTCCTTCCCAGGCGCTGAGGCTCTGGGTGTGACATGCAGGAGATGACTGTGTGTTCTTCTATAGTCCGACAGGCTGGCCAGGCTTTGTGAGAGGCCTCTGTGGAGACACAGCCTGTGGGTAGAAGAGGGAGCCGTCCCAGGGAACACCACAGCTGGCTCTGGAGTTTCTATGGTTGGACCTTGTGGATGCCCCCAGATGCCACTGGACCTGGGAACAAACAGGGCCGCACGTCCTGCTGTGGGACCGGTTTGTGGCGGCATGGGGCACTGGCTTGCTGCTTAGGCTTGTGTGAATGGGTACTGTCTCAGAGCACTGGGAAGCCCTTGGCTAGAGATTAGATGTGGCAGTGATAGTTTTGTTTGATTAATAATGGCTTCTTGGATTGGTATTATCGACACATGTAGAGAATTTAAACTCCCCTTTTAAAAAAGATGGCTACTTTTTTCTTTTCTTTTATTGGATATTCTCTTTATTTACATTTCATATATTATCCTCATTCCCGGTCTCCCCTCCAGAAACCCACTCTCCCATCCCCCCTACCTCTATGAGGGTGCTAGCCCACCCACTCCCACCTTCCAGCCCTGGCATTCGCCTACACTGGGGCATCAGCCCCCTTCAGGCCAAGAGCCACTCCTCCCACACCACTGATGTCCAACAAGGCCCTCCCCTGCCACATATGCAGCTGGAGCCATGGGTCCTTCCATGTATACTATAGCTATTTTAAAATTAGCTTGTAGATTGATTTTCATACAACTTCTTCTCTCATCTTTATGCAGACACGTTAGAAGTCAGTTATGAAGTTTCTTAGAAAATGAAAATCTATATATGATGCTATAGTGTAGCACTCCTGGACACATAGTCAAAGGACTCCACAGCCTACTGCAGAAACATTTGTTCTTCCATCTTCCTGTTTCTCTATT
Organism: Rhynchomys soricoides; assembly: GCA_019843965.1. Classification (NCBI taxonomy): domain Eukaryota; kingdom Metazoa; phylum Chordata; class Mammalia; order Rodentia; family Muridae; genus Rhynchomys; species Rhynchomys soricoides. The sequence goes on from JADRCH010007930.1 coordinate 494,439, forward strand.
CAAAATCATGATGCAGTTGAGTTGGCCTTGTTGTTAACAAATTGGTGAATAGATAATTAAAATGTTGCTGATGTACACAATGAAATTGTGTTTAGCTTCTAAAAGATGAAGTTACGAAATCAGCAGGAAAATGAGTGGATTTAATAGTATGCTCGGTGAACCAGTCCAGAGCCAGAAGGACAAATGCCTCATGTTGTCTTTTACATGTGGATCACAGATTCACATTCTGTGATTTTGAAATTTACCTTGGGATATTTCTGGAGATGAAGAAGCTAGCAAGGGTCTTGGGAGATCTGAGGGAGATAGACAGTAAAACATACACCAATGAAAGTAAGTAGACTACTGGTGATGTCAGGAATAAATGGAGGAACTGAGAGAGAGGGCATAGGACAAAGAAAGAAGTGAGGGATCTAACTAAATTCTTTCCAAAAGAAAATTCTGTGGTCTTTGAGATATTTCATAACCTCTAAAACATACAATTGATTTTAGCTTCACTGTCAAATGTCTGAATAATATATGAATGAACAAATATAGTTTCTGGCCCTCACTGGAATAGTAAATGATGACTGATGATATTGAGGGATGCTTAAGACAATCTTTAATAAAGAATAATCTCTGTTATGCTCCTATGCAAGCATGGGTACTAATGCTGCAAAGATTCATTTGTCCTACTCTTTGGCATCCCTACCCCTCACGGAAGAGCTTTTTCCAACACTGATGACTGATTACAGATTTTTCAAAGTGCATGAAAATACACTTATATTTAATCTAGTTTTTGAATCCAAGGGTGATTCCTAAGAACAAAGGGAGAAAATAACACAGTACTGGAGCTGCATTTACCACATCAGCTGTGCTTCACTGTGGTCAGAGCTGGAGAGAAACGGTCCTTCCTAAAACTTTTAACATTGGCAGAAACCACTTGCATCAGAGCACTGGCTAGTGCACATTTTCAAAGAGAATCTATTTCCAGTCAGAATCCAACTTACCCCCTGACAATGTGCAATTACCTTCCACTTATCCAACTTCCATCATCAACTGGACCATATTGTCCAAACCCCTAGCATTTAAGCCAATTTCAAACCCCTCACAATTGCTCATGATTTAATTAAGCACAAAAGTCTAGTTGTATAGTAAGTTACTCTTTTCAATATTTTAAAAGTAGTAGTTAAGTTTGTGAACATTTATACTTCTTTATATATGTTCCAGAGAGCAGCCTTCTTGGTAAATCTGCAAATCAGTTTTAATAATGATTCCTCAGAGCCATACAATTAAACTGTCAAAGCAATTGGCTGCTTAAAAATCATATTGTAATAAAAATACACATGTTTATTATTACTAATTATAATATCTTGACCTTTTAAAAATGTCTTAGCTTTGTTCCCCATTTTGTTGTTGGTCATTTATATAAAAGTATCCTTCACTTATTTTTTAAATTTATGTCTTAAAATATGAATATATCATTTTATTAAATGTCTATAATGGAATTTTTTAATAAAGCCAGGCATGTCTATAGTGTCTGTAACCATAATGTGGGAGGTCAGAGACAAGCCTATACTGGAATCTCACTAGACAGCTGGCAAGTCACCTAACCAAAATGCCAATCTACAAATTCAGTGAGGGGCCTTGTCTTGAGAAATAGATGAAGATGAATAGAGGAGAGTACCTGAAATGAATGCACTGGATGAATGCATATATGTGCGTGTGTGCGCGCATACACACACACACACACACACACACACACACACACACAAATTCAGATTTCTTTTGTTTGTTTACAATTATTTATTTTCTGATTTTTTTAGATATTTTCCTGTACATAAGACATTTTAATTCCTACACACTGATACTTCATTCTTAGTAACAAAAACAAAAATAAGTTTATGGGGGATAAAAACATACTGCAGTGGAAGAATGTACATGCAGCATGGTAGATGTCTTGTGTTTGTTAATGTATATACATATAAATATATGAATGTAAAATTTTATATATGGGAAACAGAGTTTGAACAAAATCTTGTTTGATTATATAATTTTTTAAAGAAGCAATAATAAACAGTATAATTATATTGAATTCTAATACATATTATATAAAACATATATTTGAGTACATATTTAAAACATATATGGTTTACTTATCAGGACAATACTATTAAAGAAACTAACTTTTCTTCTCCCCTTGCTATGAATTGCCAATAGTTTCTTGCTTAGGGGTGGGATTATAATGCCCACTTCCCCTCTTCATGCTGGGATTTGGTCTGTTTTATGATTACATAGATCTGGTATGCATGCTCTCATAATCTGTGAGTTCTTATGTGCAGCTGTCTTATTGTGCCTGGAATATCCTGTTTCCTTGAAGTTCTCTATAACTTCTGGGTCTTACAGTCTTTCCCCCATCAACCACAATGGTCCCATTGCTTGATGAAATGTGTGAGATATATTTGTCTCATTTTAAGACTGAATATTTTACAGCATCTTATTCTCTGCACCTTGGCCAATTGTGGATTTCTGTGCTAACCATCATCCTCCCACAAATAGAAGAGTCTGTGGTGAGGTCTGAGAGATTTGCTTATAGATATAATGATAAATCAGTGGCATCAGTTTAATATTCTATTTAGCAGATTGATAGTAGTATGTTCTCCCTGGGGATTTAGCCTTAGATTCTGGGACTGACAGTGGTGTTAGTTATTACTTTCATCTTATGGAGTAGTACTTTAATCCATTTAAGAAGTGTTTGTTTTCTCCCATTATGTTTCTGTCACTATTACACCAGTGAACATGTGTTTTTGAAGATAGTCAATTTTGCAATTTGCAAGTTTCATATCTGGGTAAAATTGACAGTTACTTTTCTTCCCTGGCAGCATATATAAGACCTCCTAGCATTATAAAATCTAATCAGTAGGTTCAACATATATCATTAAAAAGTATGATCTCTAACCAGCAGGCTGCATATGCCTTTCTCTTATCCTTTCACCTTTTTGTTAAAGAATTATATCTGCAAATAATTTGTTATAATTACAAGAGTTACATAAGACACACAGATGTTTTAATTAAATCTGCTATACTTTTTGCTTAGAGGTACCTTTAAAATCTGATGTAGTTTGAAAACAGAAATTAATTCAAATATAAATTGACCAACATAACTTTTGGTCTGTCAAAATCTTGGGACTTCAGATTTAGCATTTTTTAGTTTGGGGATATTTCATGAAATCTATTCAATTTCTTTTGACTTGGTCAGCAAACCAAATCATACTTAAGTCTGTCAGAAAAAGTTTTCCTTTATTTTTCAATTCAATAAATATGTTAACACTCCTCTTTGTGACAACCCTCTCACTTCAGAGTTTGAAGATGTTAAAGAATGGAACCTTGACAAGTTTGGCTCCATTGTAAAATAAGCCATGCCACATTCAATATTTCTTACTGATAACAATTTCTTTGTCCACATGAATCTTGTTATCAGAAACAATGCATTTTTGACACAGTAAAGGACTAATAGACTAGGCCAGTACATTAAATAAAATATTTAATTGACTCAACTACTCTGCAGTACTGCTGTATACTGAAGTTTTGCAAAGAAAATGAAAAGACAAAAGGAATGTTAGACGTTATAATATCTTCATTAAAACACTGAAGAATGATCCTCAGACTTCAATTGTTCTCTTTGCTTGGAATTTGAATGTCTCAAAATCAGTGCTGAGTTAGGCAGAGGTAACGCAGGAGGGCACCTTGAACTGGGATGACCACAGTGATACAATGACAAATATTTAACAGTGGACTGAAAAATGCATGTTGTGTATAAATTCATTAGTTTATTATGAGGATGCTAGTGAGGTTGACTAGTGATTAAGAACTCTTAGGCTTTTTTTAGTTTTTAGTTTTTTGTCTTTGGGGTTTTGTTATTATTTTGTTTTGTTTTTTTTTTGTTGACTTGATACAAGCTCTAGTCATTTGAGAAGAAGAAATCTCAAAGTAAGAAAACTGGTCTATAGAAAAACCTATGGAACATTTTCTTGAAAGATAACTGATGTTGGAAAACCCAGCTATCTGTGGGTGGTGCTCTCTAAGACTCAATCATGAGCTGTGTAAAATAAGAAACTGAGCAGCCAGGCAGACCGAACCAATTAGCAGAATTCCTTCATGGTCTTTGCTACAGTTATTGGCTTACAAGTTTTTTGCTCCATTTTCTGCCCTGATTTCTCCAAAGGGAAGACTATAATTTGTAAGCTGAAGTGAACTATTTTCTTTTTGAATTGCTTTTGGTCATGTAATAAAAAGGCAAATTGAGATGGTAATTGGTATTAAAACAAGGGTATTGTTGTGACCATCTATTTTGGGAAAGATTGTGCAAAGAGTTTGGAACTTTGGGCTAGGAAAGCCAGTGAGTATGCAGAACTTACTAGGTTGGTATAGGATCCGAGAAGATAAGAATGCTGAGAACAATGCAGAGGCTGTGGGCTTGGCATGTGACAAGTCAGACAGCATTTTGGAGGGTTCTTCAAGGACTCTGTTAGAGCTGCTAATGTGATATTTTGAATTGAGAATACATGTTTTCTGGTCATCAGTGAGTAAAGAATCAGTTATAATCCAGAAGAGACCAGCATCACTTACATGACACCTTTACTTTAATGGGACAATTGACATTGATCATCTGGTGTGGAGAAATGAGTTGTGATCAAAAAAGGGCAACAATACTGAAGTGAAAAATTCCAGGAGAGTTTCTATCAAGGCAGAATGCAGAGATGGCCACATCTCTCTTGTGCTGGCCCCTAGACTTAGTCATGTGAGAATATTTTCTCAAGACACAGATTTAACACAGAAGATGGAAACAAATAGAGTTAGTCATATTGAATTTACTTAGATATAAGAAGACAAAGACAAATATCATGCCTATTCTCATTTTTTGGTTTGTATGTTTTATATAAATACATAAAATCATATATAAATATATGTAAAAAAGTTGAAGCAAGATGAGAGAATAAAAGAGACTAATGTGAGCAGGGGAAGGGAAGGTGAAGGGCATACAGATGGGGATATGTTTAAAACACATCATACACTTGCAAGACACGATCTTCCATAACCTAGACCTAGTATCATATATACTGAACATATCCCAGTCAGATATATATATATATATATATATATATATATATATATATATATATAATTGTAGACACACACACATATACACAATTGGCTATACAAAGGTCCTAGTTACAGGATAAAGAGATGTTTTAAAACTAGTAAATCACATATCCAACAAAGGATAAAATATCTAAAATTTACATGTATTCAACTATCAGGACTCAGGAGTAACACCCAAATAATTAAATTGGAAATGACAGATGCATACACGCATTACCAATTGACATGTTGGTTCTATTCTTTGATGTGTATTCCAGAGAAACAAAACTTGTGTTTATATAAGTAGGCTACTGGGTTCGATGGATGTTTCTAATAGATATATTCTGTAACCTGATTTTATTAGTCATTCAAAAGATAAACTATAGCCAAAGAGATTTGGAAAAGAACATTAAAGGGATATGACCTACATTTTCAGAGATTTAAAAAATATGGTTCTACATGTATTCAACAGGTGACAATTGCCGTGATTTGATAACTGCTTCAGAACCAAAAGATGTATAGGAATTCTATGTGACATATTTTTTAAGAGTTACATGTCTCTAATTTGAATACTAGCTTAGGTTATACATATACTAGTTAACGATGGTGATATTAACTAAAGAAGATGCATATCAATTGATGCAGCAGAACTAAGAAACGGATACATGGAATCTCTTTCTTTAAGGGTGGCTCTTTCCACCAAGTAAGGGCATTGTTGAAAAACACATGCGATGAAAATTATTTCCCCAACTTCACATTACATTAAAAAATGCAACACATTAGACAGCCATTTGTGTGCTACACACATACACACACAAGCACGCGCATGCGCGTGTGCGCACACATACACACACACACACACCTATATATGAAGCAACAGAGAAAAAGAGAGGACATAAATTTGAAAAAGAACAGAGGGATACATTAAGGAGTTTGAAGGGATGAAAGGGATGAGGTAAATGATGTAAATATAATCTTGAAATATAAAAAACAATGTTTGTAAAAACCATTATAGGTTTGATAGTTGTACATACAAAGTATGGTATGAATGTTTTATAACTGTGGATAGAGGAGAGAAGGTGCTTTGTAATTCAACTTTCAAGGAAATTACTGGAGCTATTTTCATAAGAGACTTAACATCCTCTAAGAGAACAACTTCAAGACTCATGTTTCCTGAATAAATATTTGTAATGCATGCTGCAGACATAGAATTTCACTATTGTTGCCTTTGGTTTTGATGTTTTTCTTTAATTTTGTTTCAGTTGTTCTATCAAGAGTTTTCAGTAGTATTTGGAAAGTGAAAATAAAACAAATTGCTAAAGCAGGATAATGACAGCCTTGACTGTAGAGTGACTAAATATTGTATAGATAAAAACACTAAGCTACAAAATGATATACTTACATACCAGAGATATAAGTAAAAGGTAATTTCACTTTTTACATAGTTCCACTTTTATTGTAAGAAATATTCATGCACTTTAAAAGTTTGATATAATATTTTTATTAAATTTTGAAAAATTTTTACGAAGTATTATTTCTTTACTAACTCCTCAAAGATACACGCTCACTTCCCTATCCATTGAATTTTTCCCCATCAAGTTCAGTTAATATTGCCCAATTATTCTTGAGAGTTGCAACCTGCCTGGAGTGTTAGCTGGCCTACTATCTTATCATTATTTGACAATTTACAAACAAACGAACAACCCACCCAGAAAAAGTACACCATATAAAAGATAACATTTTCATTTTCAACAAATAGTGCTGGTTAAACTGGATAGCTGCATGTAGAACAAGATTAGATTCTTGTCTCTTCTCCTGCACAGAGCTCAACTCTAAATGAAATTCGGAATAAGACCTGATCACAGTAACAAAAAACAAAAGGGAGCCACTTGAACTTTCAGGCACAGAAAAAGCCCTTCTGAACAAGACCCACATAGTTCAGGCATTAAGATCAACAATAAGCAAGTAGTGCATCATTCAAGTGATATGTAATCTTCTCTACAACAACAAACAGCATCACTCATGGGCCGAGGGGTGCAAAAATCTTTTCCAGCTGTAAACTTGATAGAGGGTTGGTATCTAGAGTGTACAAAGAACTTAAAAATATCCACACATTCAAAACTAATTAAAAGTTTTAGAAATTAATAATATCACCCTTGTCCAGATTGCTTCACTGCTCCTCATGCTTCCTTTTTTGTTCATCTAAGACTTTGGTACTGCCTGCCCACAGACTCCACCCTGAACAGGATGAAGAATTATTTTGATACAGGCTGGAACTGAGTTGTCAGGTTTTTTCCTACCAGAAATACATCCAACTCCATTGAGAGTTGGGCAAGACCCAGAAGTCCATGTGCATATTGATTTCCTCTTCCCCCTGCCTTTCTTTGAGTCGTTTGCCCCTTCCTTTACTTCCCATGGCTTCTGCCTTTAACAGACAAAGGTCCCTATCTACCTTTAAGTCCAAGGAGTGACAGCATCATTTCCTTAGGACCCAGGAATGGTGCATGGGTCTGCTTTACTTTATCCATTGGAGATTTCATCACTATGACTGCATTAAATTCTACATCTTAGCTCTCGTAAGCAATTTTGCCTGTTTGATCAAATCCATGTTTCAGACAGCTTGTTGGAAGAGTAGACATGGTATTCTCTCTCCCTGACTGTTTGTGCCCTCTCCCAAAGCTTTGGTAGCTTCTCTCTAGAGCTGCTTCTTGATAGCTCAGCTTCTTTGCTTTTATAGCCAAGATTTGGAAGCATATGCATTTACCACCAGTTCTCTCCTTATGCATTTCACATTGTTTTATTGCCACTGAGGCTGATCTTTGTAGGTGGCATTTCTGTGAGATTCTCAGAGGTCAGGAACTTTTAGAGTTCTTATGCCATATTTGCTTTCCCCTAGATTGAAACTCATTTTATGAAGTTCTGCTCTGAAGCCACAAGTTTCACTGGCTTCTGGAAATTGTCCCTGCCTTGGATCCCTAAGACAAAGCCTTAGGTGTCAGACTTAGCTTATACAAAGTGTTGAGCTACCCCTGTGGCTTTTTCATAGTGTTATACATGTCTTTCTTTAAGTCTCACTTAGCCACTGTCTGCAGTGGCTTTAATGCAGGCTGCAGTGAATGAAGCTTCAGCATGACCATTTTTGAAGTATATCAACAAAGGCACTATGAACACTAGGCATCTTTTATGCATTTTGAACCCCTTTTCTGTTCAAGACAAGCTATATTCAATAAATAAGTAGTACAATGTAAGTAATATAACACATTTTCTCTAATCACTACAATTACAGAAATACTAGACATTGAATTTTACTTCAGCCTTTGGTTAAATAAAAAAAAATAGTATGTCAGGATTGATATCAATGCTGATAAGCATGGGCATTAAATTTCAATGTTCACACTTAGAAATTGGTACTAACTGTCTGAACTTACTATGCTATTGGGTTTATCCATAGTCTACAACATTGCACTCTCATTCTACTTCTTTTTAATTATTTTGTTTTCTGCTAGACAGAAAACTGCATCATGTATGTGTCTTTTCTCAATAGATTTTAATTCCTTATCAGGAATCCGTGTCAGTATACCCTGTCTATTGTACTTGTTTAATTGATGATCCACTTAGCATCCTGACTAAGAGGCAAAGTGAGGTAATTTAAGCTGTATGACTAAATGTAACTGGCATAGGGTCATATATATTTATTTAACAAATATATATTAAACATCTACTACATGCCAGACAATGGTTTACATTCAACGTTTACATAGAGGAAAATTTTATATTGAAATGAGGCCAAGGTACTTTTCATAGAAAATAAATCAAAATAAAGCAAAATCCATTTAAGTGTTAGCATTCTCTGATTTTTCAGAGAATATCCAAGATCTCTCTTATTACACCATTACTATGGCAAAGTGTATCCCAAGTACTAACCAACTTTTAAGTGTATTCTTGGCTTTCAGTCTGTTTAAATTGAGAGCTGTTTCCCCATGACCCCTTTTAACATTTTGAAGATGCTATGGCAGCTTATAAATCTCAGTTAACAATCAGAACTATAAGAAAGGTAATTTAATCCTTGCTTTAAATCATTTTTGATATTTCTCTTTCCTTACAAATCATAAAGGAAAAACAATTGAAAGCCTAGAAATTAATTCTAGACTATCATAGCAAACAAGCCTTAATAGTTTTTTTTACATTTTAAGTCAGATAGACATAATTACATCAAATGGTGCTTACCCAGGAACAAGGCAGAAGTTACAATAAGAATGGCACCCATTGAACTGCTTAGGTGGGGGATGATGGACCTCAGTAGGTGATAGAATCTGCTGCTGTTGCTAATATTCCTCATTATCACACAGGAGAGCATCCACCCTCAGAAATGCTGGCCATCTGTCTTCAAATATGTTCATCGATTCACTATAACATAGCATCTCCTTTCTGTACCCCTAATTTTGTGGCTGTGTCCATTTTTAAGCTTAGCTCAGTGGCTAGTTTCTGTTCTCATAAAATGAGTCATTTATCAACTCCTAGAAGATAGCTCCTGACCGAAGATTTTAAACATTGTTAGCATTTAACAATAACAATGCATCTCTATTTTGTGTTTTAAACTTTGCTCTTTGAATTTTTTTGTAACTTATATCTGCCCATATTTTAAAATGCTTTTGGACTCCTGCAAATCTCAGCTTGTTTCTTACACCCAGTCTGTCTAGTTTCTTATTCCATAAGAAGACAGAAGAAGAACTTTAATCACCATATGTCTAAAAGAATAGCAGAAGAAATATCTAGTGTCCTTTCCTACCTCTGGAAGATTTCATATCTTCAAATAGTATATACATCCATTTCCACTACTTACCTCTGCCATTTAGAAGCCTTGTCTTTCATCCTGCTAAAGAGTAAGGTACTAGGTCTTGAAAACATCTTATTTTCATACCTAGAATATGCTTGTTTCCATTTTTTTTGTGTGTGTGACTTGCATACAGAGCAACTGTAGTGGTGAGATTTGCCCTTCCTGGGTGTTAGAAAGATATCTTTGATCTCTGAAAGCATCTGCACTGTAGGCAAAATGATACCTTTGACCTGTACTTCTAAACTCAGCTTGGAAAATCCACTTTTGGGGGCTCGACTTCAAATTAGTCCATAGTTTTGGAACTCAAAATGTTCTTAGGAATAAGTCAGGCTCCTGTACAGTCCTCACTTTTTCTCCTGACCAAGATTCTAAAAATCCCCAAAAATACACTCTAGAGAAAACTTCATATTTTGATTTGCAGATATTTGAGTTACAAAGTATAATTTCAATTTTGACAAGAACCAATAGTGCAGTTATTGCTTTGAAACCTGCCCATTAAGCCCTCTGTGATAGAGTACTGACTGTCTTCCAAACATCTGTTTTCCCTTCTTGCCTTCTGCCTGTTCCCAGCATGTAGCAGTTATACAGTCTGGACAAAATTAACTCAATCTTGATTGGTAGTCTCATGATTCCTAATACGACAGATACTTCAGTGTTCAGCATGCTCAGTGAGAATACGGAGTGGGAGGTATTTTCCTAACCAAAGGAGTTTCTCAGGTACTCTGCACTTCAACCCTTGTTTTTAGAAGTAATATTGGATGGGAATGAAGCAATGTTTTGTCTACATTCAGCATCATGTGACCTTCATAGATTGCTTACATAGTAAATGGTTCCCCAACTAGTTATAAAGTATACAACAAAGTCCAGGAAGAGAAGACTAACTAAACTGTGGTTCTTGCTGCTGGGGATTCCTGGCCATTGGTACAACCAATCTGAATACAGTAGACATAAAAGCTTAGATAACTGCAGAATTCCTAATAAAGGGATTATATCTATAAGCAAGCAATTATGTAATCATGACATTATAATGAAACCTACACAATTAAAGTTGATAGCATTAAATTTGTTTTCTTTTCAATTTTTCCCTAGAGAGAGAAGTTGAAGATATTGAACAGCAGCTGAATCCTCTTACTTTCTACCACAGCCTTTGTGGTGTTGGGACTATAGACATTTCATTGGATATGTGCTTCCTAGTTGTATCTGTAAGCAGCAATTAGATATTACCAGAGAACAGTTTCTAGCTCTAATTGTCTTTTTAGTTAGCAGTAACTCTTGGTACATTACCTGTGAAATACAAAGTTGCATCATCATGCATGACCAAGCCATCAGCATTTTCAAAGCAGGAACAAGAAAAAGCAGAGTGAACAAAGTATGTGGTTATCAGCAAGGAAAATATGTATTACTCTTCTTAATAAAATGAAGGCTTCCTTGAAACAGCACTTTGGATTAGCTACTGTCAATCTCTTGGTTTTGATAAATCAATTTGATTGTAGCATACTCAGGTAAATATTTCCTTTCTGATTTGGTCTGTCCAAGATTAGTACAAGAACTCAGCTCAAATTTTTTTTTTTTTTAGGTTTATTGAGATAGGGTTTCTCTGTGTAGTCCTGGCTGTCCTGGAACTCACTCTGTAGACCATGCTGGCCTTAAATTCAGAAATCCGCCTGCCTCTGCCTCCCAAGTGCTGGGATTAAAGGTGTGTGCCACCACTGCCTGGCAAAATTCATAAATTTTTATTAGTACTATACTTATTTCAGTAATGATCTATATTGGAATTTCAGCCCCAGTGTCACGACTTCACTGGCACTAAACTTCACTGTTAACACCTAAGTTTGGTTTCCTTTCTTCCAATACATGAATTTTTAAAGAAATTGATTGGTGGCAGCATTTGTATTAATTTCTATATCTCGACTATGTTTTGTTTCCATCCCAGTCACTTTTAAAAACATTTTGCAGAGAAAACCTATTGTTTTTCTCAATCACTGGCTCTGGTCTCCATGTTTCCATGTGCATTTCCTATGTGTACCTGTCAGTGTCTTCTGGGTCCTTTTTGTGCATCTTCGGGAAAGCTTGCTAGTGGAACCAAATAATCCTTATATTTCTTCTTCTTTAATTGCACTTCATGCTAAGACCATAGGTCTTTTAACTTTGCAAAATTTGTTCCTTTCTTCTTCTGGTTGCTTCCAGCAAGTCATGCATTTATTTAGCTAAAGCCATATCTCTATAGGTCCTTAGTTACTCTGTATATTGCATTAGAATTTGTTTTTATTTCTCAGCTAAACCCTCTCATTTTGTATTTAGTAATCATATCATCTCAATTTTGAGCTATACAACCTTAACTTCAAAACCACAATTGAATTTATTAAGTTCTTTGACCAGTTGGTTTACTGGGGAAAGGCACGTGAGACCAAATATGACAACCTGAGCTGTATCATCAGGACTTACATGGTAGGAAAGAATGAATTTCAGAAAGTTAACCTCTGACCTCCACATTAAAGCCATGATTCACATGCAGACACAAGCAGACACATGCATGCACAAGCAATAAATGAAAATAAAAATCCATGATACATAGAATACAACATTATTAAACACTCAGCAACTTTTGTTCTTTATATCTGTACAGTTCTTCCTACACAAGTTTTTAATATGGGTCATGACTTTGTGACTTTTTTTTTTTTTGACTTTGTGACATTTATGTTGGCCTTGTGATATTTCAGCAAATGTTCCTCTCTGTGAAGGTTATTCTTGATTGTCAACTTGTCTACATCTGAAATTAGCTTAAACCCAAGCATCTGGATATACTTGTGTGGGATCTTAATTAAATCATTTGAATTGGTGAGAATCACCCCCAATCTGTATCTTTTCAGGTTGTATGATATGCCTTAAACATTCTGCTTGCAGCCTAGATAAAAGACATAGAAGAAGGAAGTTCTTGCTTTGCTTGCTTGCCCTGACATTAGAACCTACTTCATTGGGAATCCAGCTATACTGAAGACCAGGTAAGACAGCCAGCCTCATGGACTGAATGACTACAGAATTCATGAACTTCATGTTGGTAAATAGCCATTTATAGCCATTTATAGAATAGCTGGACTACAGCCTGCAAGCCATTCTGATAAATCCCATACACACACACACACACACACACACACACACACACATTCTGCAATATTTTCTGGTGGAAACAAAATTATCATCAACTGCTTCTTCTTTAGGCACACTTTATGCATAATTATCTTTCCATCAGTTCTGTTCCTCTGAAGAACTCTGAATCGTAAGCTCTCTAAATGGCTCTTTTAGAGGAATATAATTTGCTGCAGCTAATCATGTGATATTTTATTTGAGCTTTATATTAAATTTCCAATGTGAAGTGAGCAAAGTTATCATGTACAGATACATGACAGCATGACAGCTTGTCTCTTAGATTTCACTTTTCAACCATGAGAAGAATCAGCCCAGGAAGGGACTGATAATATAGTATAGATAATAGATCTGGTCCCAGTCATTTCTCAGATCCTTGAATGGCCGTCTTTTTTTTTTTTTTTTTTTTTTTTTTGATTTTTTGAGACAGGGTTTCTCTGTGTAGCCCTGGCTGTCCTGGAACTCACTCTCCAGTCTAGAACTCAGAAATCTGCCTGCCTCTGCCTCCCAAGTGCTAGGATTAAAGGTGTGTGCCACCACTGCCCGGCCTATGAACGTCCATCTTAAGTGTCTTTAAATAAACATTTAGATCATATAGAGCTAAATTTTAATTTTTAGCATTATTGTGCGAAATTGAATAAATCAATTTTCTTTTCTGTTTAAGAACAATTATTTCAAAGTTGAGCACTTTCAGTGTAGTTTTCTAAAGCTGCAGACTACAATGGCAAGAGAGAAAAGTTAGATAAAAGAGAGATCAGTTTATGTGGCAAAATTACATTCTATTGTTTCCTGTCTTAGACTAGAATAATCTCTGCTCCTCAGACCTTGTAAGTTGACCACTCTTGGGGAATCTCCCCAGTGGCCTGTGTCCGCAACACAGGTTTGCTATGGTATTAAGGAGAATTTAGGTTGTATAACTTTTCATGCCATTCATTTCTTTAATATGACATAATTTGGTAGCATCACTAGAGATTCTTAGACCATTACTAAGACACCTTCTTGTCATAGCCTCTGAGCAAGGAGTTAAAGTTATATAATGTAACCAAGCCATATGTGAAATTTACAATCCTACTTTGCTTTTTTTTTTCTTGTCAAGCGAGCCTGTTTAGTTGTTTAGAACTATTTCTGGCAAATTTCTTTTTTACTTCTTTTTCTTTTTCTTTCTTTCTTTCTTTCTTTCTTTTCTTTCTTTCTTTTTTTTGGTTATCTACTTTATTTACATTTCAAATGTTTTCTGCTTTCCATGTCTCCCCTTTGAAAACTCCCTATCCCATCCTCTCTTCCCCTGCCTCTATGAGGGTGCTCACCCACCCACCCACTTACTCCCTTCTACCCTCCTTAGCATTCACCTACATAGGGGCATCTAGCACCTTCAGAACCAAGGGCCTCTCCTCCCACTGATGGCCAACAAGGCTCTTCTCTGCCACATATGTTTTTACTTTTTTTTTCAGCCATTGATCTTAAAGGCAAAGGGAATATAAGAACCATGATCCTATTTATCCTAAATCTTAACCTTGGATTCATCTACATTTGTGCAGATATGCCACATGGGAAACACTTAAATAGCTCTAGAATAAAAATTCAGGATATACTTTTGTGTACAATGTATATTGGCAGCTTTTTAAAATAATCTAGTTGAAAAAGGCTTTTTAAATAAAAATATGTTCATGTATCTTCATACCATAGTTTGGTTCTATTTAAAATAATTTTCCTTTAATATATTATTACTAAAATACTTATTCTGAGACCACAAATGTAGTTATTGAAGACCTCAGCCATGTATAAATAAAACGATTGAGATGTTGGTATTTAGATACAGAAAACATATTTTTAAAATGCTTTTGTTGGTTTTATTTCTGATGATGTGCCTGACTACTGGGAAGTAACTTAGAAGTGCTTTAATGGTAGCTTTGGGATTGTTTTTGAGATTTTATTTTCAGTCATGTGTATGTGTGTGAAGGTTTATGAGTGTGAAAGAAGGTGTATGTGGATTCTAGGAAAGGCCATGGGATCCTCTGGAGTTGGAGCTACAAGCTATTGTGCACCATCTCATGTCAATGTTGGGATTCACAACTATTTTATCAGAAAATCAGCAAGCAGCATCTTAACTTCTGAGCCATCTCTCTAGCTCTAAGGTCTTTAACACATGTCACTTACACAGTACCCTGAGACACAGAGACAAATATTTAATTTGCTCATTGTTCCTTATTTATATGAACCTTCTAATTAATACCTCTCTTGTACCAGCTACCTTCTGATATTATAAAAAATATGGCATATTTTCTGACCCAGTTTATTCAGAAGATTCTGGTGTGGGAACCTCAGGGTTTTCACACTCCCATTAGGGATAAATGCCTTTTGCATTTAGTACAATGGCAAATAGAGAAAATGGCTTAGCGGTGTCATTCATCTCTAACTTCTGAAGGGATCTTTATCAATATTTGTTGGAATTAGTGTGTAGTGGAATAGGTAATGCATTATACAAAGGTAATATTTATTTTAGAAATTGGTCTCCTTTGCAAAGTCAATTGAGGGTATGAAGGGGGTGTATATGACAGTGCATGCCAACCTCACTGTCAGCCCCAGGGATTCATAACTTACAGAATGACTCTAGTTCCTCAAGCAAGATTCAGGCTGTTAGTCATCTGTCAGTGACTACAACACTATCTTCTTAGATAATGCAGGGTAGAAAAAGTCTATCATGCAACAATAAAACTACCTCTTTGGGTCAGACACAGAATAGCTTAGTATTGGAAAGAATATTAATTTATGGCAAGTTGGATTGTTCATTAATAGTTTGCCTAAACAACAAAGCTATATCACGTTTTGTTGTGTGAAAACAGTGTACCCTAGCATTGCTGAGTCCTGACTTAGCCCACAAGCACACACTAGAGGGATTAAACAAAAAGCTTAAATCGGTGACAATAATCTTCACAGATTCTGAGTATTTTTCTTCTCCCCTTCTGCCTCTAACTTCTCTGTCTCTGAACTTATTAATTTTACTACAAATTTTGTGATTTCTTAATTAGCAATAGAAAAAGTTGTCTGATTATGTTACAATGACTAAGTCACTTACTGAAGATTGGTAGACAACAAATATTGTCAGCTGAGCTTTGCATTGGCCAATTGTTTAGAGTATATTTGAATTTACATTTTTTATTTACTTTTATGATACATAATTTACATTTCAAATGTTTTCCCCTTTCCAGATCTCCCCTTTGGAACCTCCCTATTCCCTCCTCAATCCCCTGCCTCTATGGGGGTATTCCGCTACCTACCCACCCATGCACTCTCCTCTTCCCTCCTTGGCATTCTCCTATACTGGGAGATCTAACACCCTCAGACCCAAGGATCTCTCCTCACCCTGATGTCTAAGAAAGCCCTTCTCTGCCGCATATGTGGACAGCACCATGAGTCCCTCCATGTGGATTCTTTGGTTGGTGATCCAGTCTCCTGGAGCATCGGGAGGTGAGGCCAGTGGACACTGTTGCTCACTCCATGGGGCTGCCAACTCCCTCAGCTCCTTCAATACCTTCTCCAACTCCTCCATCTGGGATCTCACGCTCAGCCCAATGGGTGCTGTGAAGTGACTCTTGGGTATTCCGAACTTTTAGGCAAATAACCACTTATCAGTGAGTGCATACCATGTTCTTTTTTTTTTTTTTTTTTTTTTTTTTTGTGACTGAGTTACCTCACTCAGGATGATATTTTCAAGTTCCATCCATTTGCCTGTGAATTTCATGCAGTCATTATTGTTAATAGCTAAGTAGTATTCCATTGTGTAAATGTACCACATTTTCTGTATCCATTCCTCTGTTAAGGGACATCTGGGTTGTTTCCAGTTTCTGGCTATTATAAATACAGGTACTCTGTACATAATGGAGCATGTGTCTTTATTACATGCTGGAACATCTTCTGGCTATATAGCCAGGAGTGCAATAGCTGAGTCCTCAGGTAGTATAATGTTCGTTTTTCTGAGGGACCACCAAAGTGATTTCCAGACAAGTTGCAATCCAACCAGCAATGGAGGAGTGTTCCTCATTCTCCACATACTCGCCAACATCTGCTGTCACTTGAGTTTTTGAAGTTAGCCATTCTGACTGGTGTGAGGTAGAATCTCAGGGTTGTTTGAGTTGCATTTCCCTGATGACTAAGGATGTTGAACATTTCTTTAGGTGCTTCTCAGCCATTCAAGTTTCCTCAGTTAAGAATTCTCTGTTTAACTCTGTTCCCCATTTTTGATAGGGTTATTAGGATCTCTGGAGTCTAACTTCTTGAGTTCTTCATATATATTGGATATTAGTTCTGTATCAGACGTAGGATTGGTAAAGATATTTTCCCAATTTGTTGTTGCTGATTTGTCATATTTACAGTGTCCTTTACCTTACAGAAGCTTTGTAATTTCATGAGGTCCCATTTGTTGATTCTTGATCTTAGAGCATAAGCCATTTTTGTTCTGTTCAGGAACTATTTCCCTGTGCCCATGTGTTCAAGACTTTCCCCCACTTTCTCTTCTATTAGATTCAGTGTATCTGGTTTTATGTGGAGGTCCTTGATCCACTTGGACTTGAGCTTTGTACAGGGAGATAGAAATGGATCAACTTACAATCTTCTACATGTAGTCTGCTAGTTGAACCAGAATCATTTGTTGAAAATGCTGTTCCTGCCCCCTGTCACTGGATGGTTTTACTCCTTTGTCTAAGATCAAGTGACCTTAAGTGTGTGGGTTCATTTCTGGGTCTTCAATTCTATTTCATTGATCTACCTGCCTATCACTGTAACAATACCATGCAGTTTTTATCACTACTGTTCTGTAGTACAGCGTGAGATCAGGGAGGCTGATTCCCCTAGAAGTCCTTTTATTCTTGAGAATAGTTTTTGCTATCCTGGGGTTTTTTGTTATTCCATATGAATTTGAGAATTGCTCTTTCTAAGTCTATGGGTAATTGAGTTGGAATTTTGATGGGAATTGCATTGATTCTGTAGATTGCTTTCAGCAAGATGGCCATTTTAACTACATTAATCCTGCCAATCCATTAGCATGGGAGATCTTTCCATCTTCTGAGGTCTTCTTCGATTTCTTTCTTCAGAGACTTAAAGTTTTTGTCATACAGATCTTTCACTTGTTTGGTTAGAGTCACAGCAAGATAGTTTATATTATTTGTGACAATTGTGAAGGGTGTCATTTCCCTAATTTCTTTCTCAGCCTGTTTATCCTTTGAGTATAGGAAGGCTATTGATTTGCTTGAGTTAATTTTGTATCTTGACACTTTGCTGAAGTTGTTTGTCAGTTGTAGCAGATCTCTGGTGGAGTTTTTCAGGTCACTTAAGTATACCATCATATCATCTGCAAGTAGTGATATTTTGATTTCTTACTTTCTAATTTGTATCCTTTTGACCTCCTCTTGTTGTCTAATTGCTCTAGCTAGAACTTCAAGTACTATATTGAATAGATCAGGAGAGAGAGGGCAGCCTTGTCTAGTCCCTGATTTTAGTGGGATTGCTTCAAGTTTCTCTCCATTTAGTTTGATGTTGGCTACTGGTATGCTGTATATTGCTTTTACTATGCTTAGGTATGCTCCTTGAATTCCTGATCTTTCCAAGACTTTTATCATGAAGGGATGTTGAATTTTGTCAAATGCTCTTTCACCATCTAATGAAATGAACATGTGTTTCTTTTTCTTTGAGTTTATTTATGTAGTGGATTACATTGATGAATTTCTGGGTATTGAACCATCCCTGCATCCCTGGAATGAAGCCTACTTGATCATGGTCAATGATCGTTTTGATGTGTTTTTAGGTTCTGTTTAGGAGAATTTTATTGAGTATTTTTGCATCGATATTCATAAGGGGAATTGGTCTGACGTTTTCTTTTATTGTTGGGTTTTGTGAGGTTTTGGTATCAATGTAACTGTGGCCTAATAGAATGAATTGGGTAGTGTTACTTCTGTTTCTACTTTTTGGAATAGATTGAAGAGTATTGGTATTAGGGCTTCTTTGAAGGTCTGATAGAATTCTGCACTGAACCCATCTGGTCCTGGGATTATTTTCGTTGGGAGATTTTTAATATCTGATTCTATTTCTTAGGGGTTATGGGACTGTTTAAATGGTTTATTTGATCCTGACTTAACGTTGGTATTTGCTATCTGTCTAGAAACTTGTCTATTTCAACCAGATTTTCCAATTTTGTTGTGTATAGGCTTTTGTAGTAGGATCTGATGTTTTTTTGTATTTCCTCAAAACCTGTTGTTATATCTCCGTTTTCATTTCTAATTTTGTTAATTTGCATACTGTCTCTGTGCCCTCTGGTTAGTATAGCTAAGAGTTTATATATCTTGTTGATTTCCTCAAAAAACCTGCTCCTGGTTTTGTTGATTCTTTGTATAGTTCTATTCATTTCTATTTGGTTGATTTCAGCCCTTAATTTTATTATTTCCTGCCTTCTACTCCTTTGGGTGTATTAGATTCTTTTTGTTCTAGAGCTTTCAGGTGTGCTGTTAAGCTGCTAATATATGCTCCCTCCAGTTTCTTTTTGGAGGCACTCAGAGCTCTGAGTTTTACTCTTTAACACTGCTTTCATTGTGTCTCATAGGTTTGGGTATGTTGTACTTTCATTTTCATTAAATTCTAAGAAGTCTTTAATTTCTTTATTTCTTCCTTAACCAAATTATTATTGAGTACAGCATCATTCAGCTTCCATGTATATGTGGGCTTTCTGTTGTTGTTGTTGCCATTGAAGACCAGCCTTATTCCTTAGTGATTTGACAGGAGCCATGAAATTATTTCAAACTCTTTTAACTGTTGATTTTTTTTTTTTTTTGACAGAGTATATGATCAATTTTGGAGAAGGTACCATGAGGTGCTGTAAAGAAGGTTTATTCTTTTGAATTAGGATGAAATGTTCTATACATATCTGTTAAATCCATTTGGTTCATAACATCTGTTAGATTCACTGTGTCTCTGTTTAGTTTGTATTTCTAAGATCTGTCTATTGGGGATAGAGGGGTGTTGAATTCTCCCACTATTATTGTCTGAGGTGCAATGTGTGCTTTGAGCTTTAGTAAAGTTTCTTTTATGAATGTGGGTGTCCTTGCATCTGGGGCATAAATATTCAGAATTGAGAGTTCTTCTTGGTAGATTTTTCCTTTGATGAGTATGAATTGTCCTTCCTTATCTTTTTTTATGACTTTTGGTTGAAAGTCGATTTTATCTGATATTAGAATGAGTACTCCAGCCTATTTCTTGATACCATTTACCTGGAAATTGTTTTCTAGCCCTTTACTCTGTTAACATAGAGGTGTGTTTCCTGGATTCAGCAAAATGCTGGGTCCTGTTTATGGATCCAATCTGTCAGTCTATGTCTTTTTATTGACATGGGGAATTGAGTCCATTGATGTTAAGAGATATTAAGGAATACTGATTGTTGCTTCCTGTTATTTTCGATGTTATTTTTTTGTTTGTGTGGCTATCTTCTTTTGAGTTTATTGAAAGATTACTTTCTTGCTTTTTCTAGGGTGCAGTTTCCCTCTTTGAGTTGATGTTTTCCATCTACTATTCTTCGTAGGGCTGGGTTTATGGAAACATACTGTGCAAATTTGGTCTTGTCATCGAATATTTGCGTTCCACCATCTATGATAATTGAGAGCTTTGCTGCGTATATCAGTCTTGGCTGGCATTTGTGTTTTCTTAGAGTCTATATGAGATCTGCCCAGAATCTTCTAGTTTTCATATTCTCTGGTGAGAAGTCTGGTGTAATTCTGATAGATCTGCCTTTATATGTTACTTGCCCTTTTTCCCATACTGCTTTTAATATTCTTTCCCTAGTTTGTTTATTTGGTGTTTTGACTATAATGTGACAGTAGGAATTTCTTTTCTGGTCCAGTCTATTTGGCATTCTGTAGGCTTCTTGTACATTTATGTTCATCTCTTTCTTTAGGTTAGGGAAGTTTTCTTCTATAATTTTGTCGAAGATATTTACTGGCCCTTTAAGTTGTGAATCTTCACTCTCTTCTATACCTATTATCCTCAGGTTCTGTTTTCTCATTGTATCCTGGATGTCCTGGATGTTTTGGGTTAGGAGCTTTTTGCATTTTGAGTTTTCTTTGACTGATGTGTCAATGTTTCCTATGGTATCTTCTGCACCTGAGATTCGCTCTTCTATCTCTTGTATTCTGTTGATGATGCCTGCATCTATGACTCCTGATCTCTTTCCTGTTTTTTCTAACTCCAGGGTTGTCTCCCTTTGTGATTTCTTTATTGTTTCTAATTCTATTTTTAGTTCCTGGATGGTTGTATTCATTTCCTTCTTCTGTTTGAATGTGTTTTCCTGTAATTCTTTAAGGGATTTTTGTGTTTCCTCTTTAAGGGCTTCGAGTTGTTTACCTGTGTTCTCTTGTATTTCTTTAAGGGAGATATTTACTTCCTTCTTAAAATCTTCTATGATCTTCATGAGACGTGATTTTAAATCTGATTGTTGCTTTTCTGGTTTGTTGGGGTATCCAGAGCTTGCTGTGGTGGGAGAACTGGGTTCTGATGATGCCAGGTAGCTATGGTTTCTGTTTCTTGTGTTCTTGCCCTTGCCTTTTGCCATCTGCTTATCTCTGGTGTTAGCTGGTCTTACCCTCTCTGACTGGCTTGTGTTTCCTGAAAACCTAGGTGTCAATACTCCTTGAAGACCAGTTCTCTCTGAGAGGAATTTGGGTTTGGTGAGCTGTGCTACAAGGTCAGCTCTGGAGTGCACACAGAATCCAGAAGCATCTAGTCTCCAACTGTCTCTTGTTTCCTGTGTCCTGATGGCTCTGCAAGGGTCTTTCTTGATCCAGTGAATTTGAACAGAAGTAGTGGTGTTGACTGTGCTTGAAGGTGTGTCAGCACTTCTGGGATACCAGCTCTCTCCTGGCCCTATTTGAGTATGGAGCCTTGTGTCACAAGATCCTCTCCCCAGCCACTGAAAGCAATCAGAAGACCACTCCTCAGTCCCTGTGTCTTTGGGATTCCAGGTGGGTCCCTCTGATCAGACAGGCTTGCCCACACCCCTGGGAGGCTATCTTTCTCCCAGAGCTATTTGTCTATGGAGCCCTGGTGGCCCAGGCAGAGGTCTCTGGCGACAGATCTTGAATTTACATTTTAAATTAGGTTTAAGTACTTTCTTGGTTGGAGAGGTAGTGCTATATGAAATGTTTTGTGAGCATTTGGAAAATTTACACATTCCTTTAGTATCTGATATAAAAAGTCAGATTCATGTGTTTTCTATTTGCAGTACATTTTATTCCAAGATTTTTCTAGAGCAAATATTAGACCCACATTCCATGGAAAACTCAGGAATGAAAACAAGTATCTGTTTAAAAAGCTGACCCTTCTCCTTTTAGCAGACAGGCCTGAGGTTTGTTCGCAGAGTGAGCTGTCACAGCACTGGGTTAACTGTGACATTTTGAAATGATTGTGGTTGTGAACTTCCGGAAGGCACTTGCTCCATGGTTGGTTAAATTGCACACATTTTTCAGTCAAACATTTTCCTGACTGCATCAAAGGTGTTGAGTAACTGTGTTAACCTTGGTGTGTTTTGGCAATAGGAGATCAAGTAAAAGTCAATAAATGTCTCTCACAGCCCTGATAAACTCCAAGGGCACAAACAGAGGTGTTTATGAGCTGTGGGGGACAATTTGGTCAAGTATAAGTTTCTTTTCAAATTGCTTATTGCCATTTTAGTGCTAGCAGAACATATTTTAAGTCACTGCTTTGACAGAACATATTGGTTGGCATTGCGTAGGCTTCTGTGTTTTTATGAGACAGATGGCAATTACCACTTTTGTTCAATGTTATCTTTTAGCTTTAAGCATCACATTTACTAGTGAACTGGACTTCGTTACAGTTTGTTTTTTTTTTTAAATAAAAAAACTTGGAGCAATTCCATCTGATAAAAATCTCATTACAAATAAATATTAAGATGACTGTTTACATACTAATAAGCAAGTGAGAGATGAACCAAAATCTTTTTAAATGGGTTTAGGATATGAATGTTTCCTCTCTTTAAATTGTTTCTTCCTAATTTTCAATTTCTTAGGAGTGGTATAGAAAGATGGCCATGGAGAATACAGTTCCAGATATATTTTATCAGGATAAAAGCCACCGTTGGTCTTTTAGCTTTTCAGAAGTAAATTATGCATCCTATTTATAGTCCCATTGTTCTGAAAACTAATCGTTCACACAGAGACTATAAAGAGAATAAACTTTGTAAGATATCTACTATTTTCATACTTAAATATTGATCCAAGTGTTTGTTTTTGTGGCAAAATTTAAAACCAATGATCCCTTGAAGTTAATATTCAAGTTAACATGTTCTAAAATCAATTGAATGCAAAGGATTAAGAAATCCATGATTTGCTTTCTTTTCTCAGTTTTTCCTATCACAAAGGAAATGGTATTGATGTTTCTAAAAAACTTTCAGCATCATATTTTTTTTAAACTTTGGTTATAGACACTGATGGGTTATAAATAAATAAAATTATGTGGAGACAAATAAAGAGGAGTTATATAATTTTGAAATATACTTAAAGTAAGGTCCTTTATCATTTGTTTAGTGAACTTATAATACATTTAAATTCTCAAGATGCTCTATAGTTACAGATCCTAATACAATTGGTGTTTTTAACTTTTATTAAAATAGCCTGTTTTTAGTAATAAAGTTGTCTGGCACTGGTAATTTCATCATTGTTTTAGTAATGATACCAAGGGTCTGTGATATTGAATATTGCTTGATAGCTTAAGTCCTTTCCAGCTAGCTTGAATTGAAAGTCTTTCCTACAGACCTCACCTTCCCTTAGAGCCCTGGGCAGTCCGAAAGGAGCTTCATCACTTCTTCCACAAAGGTAGCTCAGGGATGGTGTGGTTCCTAGTACCAGCCTGTCATATCTTCCTCCATTCCTTGGCCTGTCACAGTTCCTGTCATTCTATTATCTTTAGATTGATGTACTGTCCTTGAACTTGTTTAAATATGTAATTATGTCACAAATAACTTCCCATTTGTTTCCCATTGGTTTCATTCTGGTTTATGTCATCCTATGAATCCACATCTGTGAGACACTTGACTGTCTTCTTCTTAAGCTTCTTGCAAAAGAGATCCATGGCTTTCATCATCTCCATGTTCTCATCTCCAGAATTTATATCTGCATTGCTCAAATCTCGTTGGGTCTGTGAAGTCCTTGTTCAGTTTGTGGACTGGACTCTTAGATGGTCCTCAAGGACTCCAGACTCCCTGCCCTCACACTGCTAAGCTGTCTGTCTTCACTTTCACTATAGGCTATGCTATCTTCATTGGTCCACTTCTCTAGGTGTTAGAAAGCTCTTTGAATCTTCTCTCTCAGCCACTCTCAATCACATGTACATATGTCTCTTGAATCTGTTTTCTCCTTTCCAGCCATGCTTTCAATGCCCTACCCACTATGCTTCAATATAACTAAGAGAGAGCTGGTATTTCCTATGCAATTCTTTGTGCTTCCATTCAATCTACAACATAATTCCCAAATATTAATCTTCTTAAAGGAACTGATCTTATGCCTTTTAAAATAAAATAAAATGTTGCAACTACTGAAAGAATGTATTTACATCACTTGTGTGGAACTATTTGTGGAGTCCAGAAGAGAGCATCAAATATTCTGGAGTTACAAATGGTTGTGAACTGCCATGTGAGTGCTGGTAATTAAACTCTCTGCAAAATGCTTTTAGCGTCTCTGCTATTTCTTCAGCCCAGTCTTGTTCTTTTCAGACAATTCTATTTCATTTAAGATTTAGGAGAGGCCCTTGGTCCTGAGGCTGTTAGATGCCCCAGTATAGGAGAATGCCAATGAGGGAAGAGGAGAGTGGGTGGGTGGGTAGGTGGGGGAATACCCCCCCATAGAGGCAAGGGGAGTGGGAGGGGACAGGAAGGTTCCAAAGGGGAGATCTGGAAAGGGGGAAACATTTGAAATGTGAATAAAGTATCAAAAATTATTAAAAAAGAGATTTAATTCTGATCACAAATACTCTAATCTTCCAAGCATAAGACCAAGACTCAGTTCTAACAGCATGCAGGGATGGTGAGAATTGCACTGTGCTCTGCCTGTCATTGTCTCTGTTTGGTTAGAGTGGTTGGTGGTGAGTTCCTTGTCTGCCCACGCTCACCCCAAGGCACAACTGTTGCCAGACTGTGAGAAACCACAGAACACTGACTGGGGGTGGAGGAGCGTAGCCTGGGGATCCCGGGAACTGCATGGAGCCGGCTCCAATTGGTTCTCAGGCTCTTGGCCATCCCAGGTGCCGTTGGATGCCATGGAAGAACTGAGGGGTGGGGGCCTGTGGGTTGGATCTAGCCCGGGCCGAGGGGGGGGGGAAAGCGGGGAGGAGGAGGCTGGCTGGGTCCTGCTGGGGTCCAGGGACCAGGTCCTTGACTTGTCACCAGCTAGCTGGGTTGGTTTGGTAGAAGCCATGGCTGGGAGCACAGTGAGGCCTTCTGCAGGAGACTAGACACTGCTCTTTGGCTGAAGGCCTGTTTCATTGGTCCCCACAGCAGATCCCAAAGCGGAGAGACAGTCTATGGTTTTAGGGCATTTGTTGTCATGGCTAGGAGTGGCAAGGAGTGAAACTGTACCCCACAAACTCAGGGCGGGCCTGAGATTGAAATACGTCTTGTAGGGAGGAGTGTCTGGGAAGGGGAGTTTATTGGCTAAACCTCTAGGTGCCTCATTAAAATGGGAGTGTCTTGAGGCTAAGTGACCACACCTCTACCTGTGGAGAGGTTTGGGATGTTGCTCTTACGTGACCCAGGAGCATGGCAAAAAGCCTATTGTCCCTTACAGGGTTATCTCTACTGGGTCTTGGGGTTTTAAACCTTAGCTCAACCAGAAACCTGGCTACCTTTCACAGTCCCACAGTCTCCATTGTCTTCACTGTCTCTAAACCTCTCCACTCTTCAGTTCCTCCATCTGAAATAGCCAAGCAGTAGAGACAAAGCAAGCAGATACCTTTTTTCTTGCTATAAAGAAGGTCTTGGATTCTCATTGTTTGGTTCATTATTTGTTGGTTTTCTGGTCTTGATAATGCTGTCATTCTGCTTTATAGACAAGAGTCTCCGAAAAATACTTAGTTCCCCACCCTCTTTGTGGTTATGTTTTTTTCAAGTGACTTCCAGGTGTTTAAATCCTTATAATATTCTTGTATTTGAGCTGTCTTTTCCTGTGGTGCAGTGACTCTAAACAGAACAAGTTCTCAAACTATGGAAGGAATGCCCGAAGGAATCAGAATTTAAAGGCAGAATATGTTGGCCCCTTTGCTTCTTGGAACTTTTGTCCTCTACCATTCCCTGTATTTAGTTATTCTCTGTCTGAGTAGTAGTGGGAAAGCAGCATGTAGTTCAACTCTTCGGCAGATAGCTAGTACAGGAAGGAAAGCCTATCTCCTTTTCTTATGGGACCTGGTAAACATTAATAATCACCT
Source organism: Rhynchomys soricoides (assembly GCA_019843965.1). Taxonomy (NCBI): domain Eukaryota; kingdom Metazoa; phylum Chordata; class Mammalia; order Rodentia; family Muridae; genus Rhynchomys; species Rhynchomys soricoides. The sequence continues at coordinate 521,008 of JADRCH010007930.1, forward strand.
ACCTCTCCAAACTGACCAGAATTGGGACTTTTTCTGAAGCCCTATGATAGCCTTTCTGTAGAGATACAGGTCTCCTAAAATGGTACCCTCAATTTTTTAATACTATATTATTTTGGTGGCTACTCACTATCTATGGTTATTTAGTACTTGAAAGCTGACTTGTTATAATGAATATTTGTGGTAAGTATATAATGTGAACATAATATGAAGGTCTTTGTTAAATATTATGAATTATTTTCATATTTATTTGATGATGAAAATATTTTTAATATATTGGTTTTGATATTGTTAACCAAATGAATTCTTTTTACATAATATTTTTATTGATTATTTGGGCATGCCACATTATAAACCCAATCACACTGACTTCCAGTCCTCCCAGGTCTACCCCAAAACCCTTGTGATCTCCTGGAAGAAAAAGAAGAAGAAGAAGAAGAAGAAGAAGAAGAAGAAGAAGGTCTGACTTGTGCTGTTCATATATTCACTTGTTTTCCTTTATCAACACTGATTGTGAGAAAATTTTTAATTATGGTTCTAATAGAGTTTAATGAGCATTTTTGTGCAACGTGCTACCAGTCAGCAGAGAAAAACACAGGAGCAGAATGTTCTCCATCTTCCTTCCATTCCTCTCCCTTTAAGTAGCTGACAAATTCTAGGAAGGATTTTTTATGTTCCCCTAAAGAAGGTCTCATGATTGATTGCTGATGCTCCTTCATGCCCAATGGTAAGGAAATTTATCTCTGAAGATGAATAGTCAGGAGATTCTGAACACAGGCTTTATGAATTTCTTCTCATTGGTTATCATCAACTTATACTCTTTATCAAAACATAGTCCTTTATGACAGTATATTTCACATGGAAGTATATGAGCTTAACCATTCTTAGGTCATCTTTTCTTGAGGTTGTTTTTTGTGTCACATGAAATTTACATTAAGTGCATCTCTCTCTCTCTCTCTCTCTCTCTCTCATTCTCTCTGTGTGTGTATGTGTATGTGTTTTGTGTATGCGTATGTGTTTTGTTTGTTTTCTTGTTAATATTTTGTTGTAAAGGCTTGGTTATAAATTTAGAACTGGTATAATAGAAAGCAGTTATATTTAGAATATATTTTGACTACATGATACTAATGTAAAAGATGAGACACATCAATTAAACTCTATAGGAAGCTATATATTAATGCAAAGCTATCTTTTATTTGTATATTTTGATGATAAATTACAGATAAACACGAGAAATATTTTGAAGAGTTTATAATAAATCTCTCTACTCTATTCACTATTATAAGTATGATCATTTGACCCAATATGTTACAGCATCTATGATATAGCACTGCGTTATGAAAATTATCAGATTAAAATGCCTGTGTAGTCAGCTTCATTTCACTTTAAAAATGTAATTTTGGTTGGACCCAATGTTTCATGTTTGTAAGTCTGGCACTCAGAACCTGATGTAGAAAAAGGATAGTAAGTTCAAAGCTATACATTGTCACCCATCTCAAAATTCATCAACAACAAAGGACAGCAATCCAACCATACAAAAATACCTTCTGTTTTTTCCTCAGCCCCTTGGAACATGTTCATTATTGAGTACAGTACATATTGCTCCATTTCAATGATACGTTCTTTCAAAACAAATATAATTTAGAGGCTTTCTCTTTGACTGAATGTCAAGGAGTTATGTTTGAATTTGCAACCTCAAAATATGAATTAACAAGAAAATGAGTAATATAATTAACTTTATTCAGGTTTAATACTGGGAAAGATGAAGGATTAGTACATTTTATGCAAAGTTTATTGAAGTATTATAAGTTATTCTCATCCTGATTATTAACATTACTGACATATTATAATTACTTCTCTAAACGTATTTCAAATCTATCACTAGTTATAATCACTTCATTGGTAAATGGCTGCATAGATCTTGTAACCAATCCATGATAACCAAGAACTTTCTGATTAGATCTTAAGCCCACATTACAGAAGAGAACTCATGCCTCATATATTTTAAACATTAACATGGTTAAAATCCCCAATCTGGGGAGCTCATAAGCCCTACAGGAGAATCTATTAATGTTATTTTGCAAAATGGATATAAAATCAAACTGCCTTCTAAATACCTATCTTTATGCACATAAATAAGTACAGCTCTCAGCTTCCATTGAAGAAGCTTCTTTTTTTGCTGTGTATGTTAGTACAGAGAATCACAACTGGCAGAGTGCACAGAATACATGATTGTGGCATAGTCATCCCTAATGGGACAACTATAGCAACCTCTTATACTAGCTAGATTTATGTCAACTTGACCCAAGATACAGTAATCTGAGAAGAGGGAATTTGAGAAAATGCCTCCCTAACTTTGGGCTGTAAGCAGGCAAGCTTGTATGACATTTTCTTAATTAGTAATTATTGGGGAAGAGTTTTGCCCATTGTAGCTGAGAACTTGGCTAGTGGTCCTGGGTTCTAGAAGAAAATAGGAAGAAACTGAGAAGGAGGGCAACCCTGTCAGAAGACCAACAGTCTCAATTAACTTGGACCCCTGAGATCTTCCAGACACTGGGCCACCAACCAGGCAGCATATACTGCTATGCAGCCCCCAACACACAGACAACAGAGGACTGCTGGGTCTGGACTCATTCAGAGAAGATGTATCTAACCCTCAAGAGACTGGAGTTCCCAGGAAGTAGGGAGGTCTGATAAGGTGGGGGTGGGGGCTGCATCAGGTGGAATAGTCAGAAGGTGAAATGCAAGGGCGATAAAATCTGGACTGTAAAAATTTTTTTTAAAAATTAAAAAGAAATATAAAAGAAAGTAGGCTGAGCAAACCTGGGATCCACCCCAGTAGGCATCACTGCTCCATGGCCTCTGTATCAGCTCCTGCCTCTTGGTTCCTGGGCTGCTTGCATTTCTGTTCTGACTTCCTTTAATGATGAACAATGGTATGTAAGTATAGACAAAATAAACCCTTTCCTCCTCGAGTTGCTTTTGTTCCTAATGTTTCACCACAACACTCATGACCCAAGCTAAGGTCACCCTAACCCAAGCTTATGACACCCTAACCTCAATCCTCAAGGCTCACAAAACATCACAAGAGAGGGGGGCAGAAAAACAAAAGACAAATGATTGGGGAGAGCTAATGTGAAACTGTCTTCTTGTGGCCTTGACTGAGCATCACATTCCTGAACCCACAGCAGCTTTGGTTAACTGGTAGGAACAGTACAACATCAAGCCAGTCACTATTCCAGCAGGGTTTGATATTCCCAGCTTCATAACTTCAGAGCTATTGGTAGTCGATGATAGCTGCTGGGGTAGAAAGAGTTAAGTTTCCTACAGGAGTGCAGCCCCTGATATGTTATCCAGGATCTGATGGAAGGATCCACACCTATGAAAATATAGGCAATACTAATTTGGTTCAGTATGTTATTTAAAAAAAAAAAAAAAGAAGACAGAAGAGGTTGTAATCCTGGGACAGGAACATGGTAGAAGGGTCTGGGGGAAGCTGGATGGGGAGGTCAGGGTGGCTAGAAACGAAATATATTAAATACATATATGAAATCCTGAAAAATATAAAAAAATATATATATTGTAGTCAGTAAAACCCAGTTGTAGATCTCCACACTGCACTCTGGGGGCACCTTTTTTCCTCTGTGTGGGTGACGTGCAGGCCGTTATACTAAACAGGAGTGCAGAGCTTAACTTTTTATGGAAACACTCTAAACACATACATAAGCAATCATTAGCCATAGAGTCATACAAATTTATCTCTTTAGAAAGTCATACGGAATTGCTATAGAAACGATAAACTCTATCAAGGTAACCTTTCTTCATGTATCATAGTCATTATGAGGTAGTTCAATGTGTACTTAAAATGAAGTTGTCCTTTTCCTCCTGCCTAGATGTCATATCTTCTTGGTGAAAGAAACATCTAAAAATACTCCCGTTCCCTGTCTAATTGGGTGTGTATGAGCGGCTGTGATTGGTATTCTGATTGCACTTAGATGCCTCATCATTCCCCATTTTTGTTTCAATACTGTCATTATCACAGTTATACATTATCATACTTAAAACCCTTATGATATATGCAGACAAAGTTGTAAGCGATGTGAGTTATAATTGTGGTCACAGAAAAAAAAATCAAGATGGTTTCTGTGAAGGACATGTATCTATGAAATAAAGAAAGCAGGAATAACTCATAGCAATACAAGGACAGTATAAAGAGATGAGGAAGGCAACCTGCCAATGCAAGATGTAAAATATGACATTTTCATAGTATCGATCTAACATATGACACTTGCTGAAAGGAGCTGGACTTCAGATAGAAAGCATGAATCTTATCAGTAGGTTCTGTTTGTTGTGAGGATTTGCTCTGGAGGGACTTGCACTACGACGGAAGATTCTTAGAGAGAATAAAACACACCACAGAGGCTTCTCTGTCACTTCTTTCCAGTTGCTATTTTGAGCTCCTCACATCTGACCATGGCACATTTTTTTTTATGTAAATCATTTAAAATGAATATTTCAAAGAGATGCTGAAATCACTTTAAGATATATGTAATTTTAAAAATGTCTCACTAACATAGCTGCCTCAACAAGGGCTGAATAAGGATAGCACTAATAGATTGCTATCACTGAAGGGAGAGGTCACCAAGAGGCCCAACCCTAGACAGAGACCTGTAGGCAAGTAAGGAGGGCTGAGAGCACTGGAGAAAGGAACACCACACCAGGTGGTTATCTTTTACCAAATGGGCACTCTGAAATCATATATGTATAAGTAACATTAGATGGACTATATATGCTGTTTTTATAAATTTCTAATAGGTATAGATAGAGAAGGTATCACAACACTTAAAGAAAAAGATGCCATAAATTTGTTGAAAGAAGGGAAAGGAAAGGGGAGAGTAAAGCAATTATTACATTTTAATTTCAAAATGAAAAAAAAAAAACCTAAAACCCTATACATTACAAATAAAATAGATTTAAACAATCAGATTAAAAAAGTATTCATTTTATTTATAGTATGAGCTCCCACATGTAAATACATTTATCCATATTAATGTACATACAAGTGCATTCCTAAAAGGAAAAAGTGAGCTTTTGTTTAAATTTGTTTGTACAGGCACAGTAGAGAATGTTATGGTATGAAACCAGAGACTGAAATAGAAATAGAATTTCAAAGTGAAATTGCACATCCTTCTAGCACATGTATTAGAGTCATCAAACAGGAAGGATAATAGACCTGGGAAAACTTCTGAGTTTTAATATATTTGAGGTTGAAGTCCCTGGGTATTATACACCACTATCAATATCCAATTATTTATGCAAATAAGTATATTTCCTGTACTTATGCCTTTAGTAAACCTGCACATCACAAAATAGCACCTTCTCTTGTGGCTCTGAAAACAACAAGCTTGTTTTTGATTTAGTTTGCAATTTCCCATACCCTTGGGAAAATCACTTAAAGTAAGGTAAAATACTCTGTTGAGAAAAATACTGTTTGATATTTCTTCAATATAGATGACACAGTAGATTTTATATTTACTAATATTCTTTGCTTTTAAAGTTTGTATGTCAGATTGGTGAATTATGCTATTGGCATTCCTGTTAAGCTGGGTGCAGAGTGGAGAACAGAAAACTAAGGATTGATGCCACAATTATCTTTGAAGAACTTAATTTTATTTTCTCATAGTTACATATTAAACAAACAAAACTTTTTATTGTTCTGGGACTAGAGTTTGGTTCCTAGCATTCACATCGGGCAGCTTACAACCTGCAACTCCATCTCCAGAGATCTGATGTTCTCTTCTGGCCTCCATAGTCATCCACAGTAAGGTGCACATAAACACAGACATACACACAGATATACATACAGACAGACAGACAGACACACACACACAAATAAAAATAAAATAAATCTTACAACAAAAATTTTTATAAACTAATGTTTATAAAACCTACAGGAAAGAAATTTACAGATTAACATATTAGCATGACTTAATATAACTTATGAATATGAAGTGAAAAATTTGACTTTTATAATCTCAATTATTAATAAATATTTATTATATACAATTGTTGTATTCTGTTCTTTAAATTATCTGAAATCAGTAGAAGATAATCCAGTGTTTCAGGGTTTCAAAATGTTTTATATTTTTATCTCAAATATTTTTCATACACTATATTTTGATCATGTTTTTCTTGTCCTTACAACTCCTTCCAGATCCTTCCCATATCCATCTCCATTAAAATTGTATTTTTCCTGTAAATTTTGTTAAACAATTTAAGTTTACTTTAATAAACTGATTGGGGATTTTGTTTCAATAATAACAAAATTGGTAATCTGAATTTCTTCCAATAAGTCAGCCAGTTTTACTTTGGGATTTTTACTTTTGTGCACTCGAACACTTTCCACAGTCTCAGGTGGCAGAATCCTCTACACAACCCAAGTCTCACCTTAATACCATTTTGTTAAAGTGGCCATAACAAGATGTTTTCTAAGACTTACTAGCTTATTAGATATTTCTTTGTTGTACTAGTGTTTAGCTTTTCCACAGCCTTTGATGTTGTCTGAAGTTAAGTTAATTTCTAAATTTCCTTTTATTATAACCTGTCTTCTCTTCAACTAATGGTGCCACAGGAGCCAAGCATCCATCTGTCATCTTGCTGCTTTGTCAACAAGGACTCTGATCTAGAGTACTGCCAATATTGTTGTGTCCATCAAATAGTTATCTACGAGTGATTTTTCTAAAGAAGAGTAAATAAAATGAGGACCCTTGGTATATTTGTTACAATTCAACAGGTTAGTGGAGGGCCTAACCAAAGAAATAAAACAAGGATCTGTGACACAGGTAATAAATACTGAAAAAGAAGTGACAAAATTCATTATTTACATATGTTGTTATATTTAGGTAGGGAAACCAGAAAGTCTAGTATACATCTTATATTAATCAATAAGAGTTTTTCAAGATGAAAATGTAAAAACCAACACACAGAGAGAGACAGAGACAGAGACAGACAGAGGCACTGACAGTGTCAATATTAGAAATGTAATAGATCACCTTTATTTCCTTAGTAACAAGATCCATTCTATAGGCTTTATGAGCAAGTCCAATGACTTGGTCTTATTGGTGGCCATAACAAGTCCTACATAAATGATGATACAGTCTAGTAGGACTCACTCTTTCAAGCACTTGCCACTGCGAACTGTGGGGTCAATTGCATTCAAAGGAGGTTAGAATTTGATTTCTAGAGGTACTTGTAAAGTGATTGTAAAGTCCACAGGAGCAGTAAACATGAGAAAACAGCTAAACTGATTCATGGAAGAGGAGGAGCAGAGAGCATAGGAGAATTAGACAATGGGAAATTTGCAGCAGAAAGACACCTGAGCATGACTTGAGACTTATACTCATGAACTCACCTGCACAGAGTGGGAGGGTGTGGGTGTGAACATTTCCTTCATCAGGGCTGAGGATGTGCCCATGAAGACCTGTGTCTGGGACTGTTGGCAGGTAATGGCTGTTTGTGAAGAGAGTGTGTCTTTATAACTTCCCACCGTGCCCCTAAAACAAACTAGGTAAATTCAGTGGGTCATACAAAGGAAGTCATGAAAGTAGGAAGGGCTTGTTGGGAAGAGGGGTTCTAGTGGGAGAGGGTGGGGGATAGAAGAGGAGGGTGAAGCTAAATGATGAAAATTCATTCTGTAAATGTATGAAGCTGTCTAACAGAAACTGAAAGTGACAAAGAATTGAGTGTATTTAGCAGTAGTTAAAAATATTACCTGTGAAAGTCCAAATATTTCATAATCCTATGTTTATGTGTAACTAATACAAGGATACACAAATATGAATCTGGAAGTAATTCACTTGATATAGATATTCTAATGAATTATAAAAACCAACAAACCAGTTTATGAATAATATTGTGGTTACTAATAATTATGTCTCAAATTTTACTTAGCATGATCAAAGAAAAAAATACGAACAATATATTAAAATTAGAAAAATGAAAAACACTGGAAGAGGAATAATTATAAGGGCAATACATGATGCTAAGTAGGATTTATGAAATTTTAAATATATAATATATTGTATATAATTTCAAATACGTATATGTATATATATATATGTACACACACACATACACACACATATACACACACACACATATGTGGGAGCTAAAAAGATAGTTTAGTACTTAAGATAGCTTGTTGCTCTTACAGAGGACCCAGATTTGCTTCCCAGAGCCCACATGGTGGCTCACCACCATTTCTAATCCAAGTTTAGGGAATCCAACAGGCATGCATGTGGTACACAGATTCTCTAGAGAAACAGAGAAAGAGACCTTATATAATAAATCTCTCTCTAATAATGAATCTCTCTCTCTCTCTCTCTCTCTCTCTCTATATATATATATATATATATATATATATATATATATATATATATATAGTCCACTTAACCCAACAATGGCTTGCTATGAAATGGAAAGGCTAAGAATCCAGTAGTGGCTCAGTCCACAAGCTGACTTTCTGCATATACTGGAATCTTGAAGAAGTATGCTCTAATGCCAGTGAAGGAATAGACCTACCAGCAAGACAAACAGTCAACCTACAAAACCTTCCATCTTCCATGTCCTTAAATAGTCTTCCAGCAGAAGATGTGACCCAGATTAAACCTATATTAAAGATCTTTAGTAAAGGTGTGTCTTCATACTTCAATAATCTGAATTAGTCATGGATGTGTGCTTTATCTTGGGGTTTTAGTTACTTTCAGATATAGTCAAGTTGACAACCAAAAGTTGGTATCAAAGACATGCATGCTGTTTATACTTTACAGTTCAGGTAGCTCATTTCCTGGTCATAATTTAATGTTTGATCTAGTTCTTTCTCCTAGATTGAAATTTATTCTTGTTTTAGTGGAATTAAAGCATTTCTAATCTGGAAGTCACCTGTGAGTTTTCAGAGATTTATAAAAGAAAAGGGGAAATTGCCAAACACACTATATTTGAAACTCGGTAATCAGCATAGTACTCAGTCTTTCTGTTGATAAATATTAATTAAGAATTAAATTATTAAAGAAAAGCCAAAATGCTGATTTGTGACTTAAGAACTGTCTATGTGATGAGTAGAGTGGAGGAATACTCACTCAAGTTTCAGAAATAATTACTTGGAAGTAGGCAAGGCATAAATACAGAAGCTGCTTGCAGGGTTAGCTGTATAATTGCTGAAAGAGCTTTCCTACCAAAATGTTAAATAAACTTCTAGACAATATAAAAGCAAAATCTAGGTAAAGGAATACCTTAATAGGATGTCATGTAGAAGCTATAAGGTAATAAGTTATTCAGCAAAGATGTGAAGTTTGTTGTTACAAATTATTAACTTCTTTTAGTTACATTTTAACTGTGGAGCTTTTTCTTTTGTATACATAATATTAGTCATTTGCAGTCTCCAGGAGTTTCTTCACCTGCAGCCCATTATACGTGTGCTAGAATATCCACGGAAAGTGAGCCTCCTTGTTAGTGGTGGCAAGGAGCAAAACAAACTAATGCTGATTAAGGTGTCAAGTTGTAATTGTGTTTTCCTCCAAAGAAGCCATAGCATCCCAGTACATAATAATCAAACAATCTTTTTCTGGATGGACTGGTTAAGTGGCCACAATTTAATAGTGCAAGAGCCATTAGATTAAGATTTGTTTCAGTAGAATAATTCTACACATTTATTTCTTATAATGTGAGATTTTGGTACAAGTACATAATACATGATTGCATCAGGATAAGTGGCATGTGCATCACCTAAAATAATTCTTTGTGCATGTGTGTGTGTGTCACTGTGTGTGTATAAGAACATTCAAAATCTACTCTACTAGTTACACTGAATTATACAACAATTGATGCCAATCCAACTCATCTTTCTGTGCTATAGAACATTAGAAGCTAATTTTTCCTATGCAAGAATGCCCTGTGCACAGTCATTTTCCCCATGTCCCTCCCTCACCATTCACAGCTTCTGATGTCACTGTTCTTTCTCCTATGAGATAATTATTTTAGTGTTCAAATATGGACACTACATTCTGACTCTACATTCTGGTTCTGTGTGATCTACTTCATGTAACATAATGTCCTCCATGCTTGTTTTGACATTTATTTATTTATTTATTTATTTATTTTACTGTAAGATGTAGGTTTCCTTTTAAATAATATTTTACTGGTGCAGCACATTGTAGTTAGGAATGCACACATCACTATACTGTATACCTCTAGAACTTACTCATCTTCCATGACCCAAACACTACACTTGTTGGGGGGCAATTGCCTATTTTATTTTTCCCCTACCATCCTGTTTATTAATTCTTATGATCTAGCAACTTTAGATTTCTTTTTTTTATCTTTTCTTGGATATTTTCTTTATTTACATTTCAAATGTTAACCCCTTTCTCAGTTTCCCCTCTAGAAACCCCCTATCCTCTCCCCCTGCTTCTATCAGGGTGCTTCTCTACCCACCCACCCACTCCTGTCCCCCACCCTGGCATTACCATACACTGGGGCATGGAACCTCCACAGGACCAAGGCCTTTCTTCCCATTGATTCCTGACAAGGCCATCCTCTGCTACATATGCAGCTAGAGTTATGGGTCCCTCCATGTGTACGTTTTGGTTGGTGGGTTAGTCCCTGGGAGCTTTGTGGGGGTTTGGTTGGTTGATATTTTTGTTCTTCCTATGGGGTTGCAAACTCTCTCAGCTTCTTCAGTCCTTTCTATAACTCCTCCATTGGGGACCCCGTGGTCAGTCCAATGGTTGGCTCTTAGAATCTGTATTCATTAGACTCTGGCAGAGCCATAGTACTCAGTCTCCTTGGATTAATTCATTTCTTTTAGCACAAAGTCCTCAAGGACCATTCATGTTTGGGAGCATGAATAATTGTGCTGATTAAACTTTGTTGTCAATTGGATTTGGAGTCACTCAGGTGACATATCCTGGGGCATCTGAGAGGGCATTTCTAGTGTGATTTAACTGAAGAGAGAAGACAAATCCTGAATGTGGGTGGCACCATCCCACGAATGTGGCACCAGAATGAATGAGAAGAAACCAAAATGAGTGTGAGCAGAGCACCAGAATTCATGTCTCTGTTCTGGCTGTGGGCATCCCATGAACATCCTTGCCATGTCTCTGTTGCCACAGCTGGAGCCCACTCTTATTCCATGCTTTGCTCATCATGAAGGACTGACCCTCAAAATGTGAGCTCAAACAAATGCTTCTTCCTTTTTTATGTGGGTTTCCCTGCATTTTTAGGACGGTTTTAATCCTAGGAATAAATGAAAAACAAAATACCCTAACCCTGTGTGTTTATTCTGCTAATAAAATACTATTTGAGAATGTTGACTGATAAAATTCCTGTTAATTTATCAACCAAAATGGGGAAAAGGTCATAACATAAAAGATAGATTTTCACAATAAAAATCTAAGCTTAAATGTAAAAATCAGACCTTATATTTCAATGATTATGTATTACCTTCTTAAACCTTAAATTAAACAATGACACTGATATTCTATTTTAAAAATAATAATCCTTTTCATTGAAAGGCATCATGTGTTTCTGTCAGATAATTTGATTTTAGATTTTATCTCTGGGCATCAGCAAGGGCTTGGCAGTCTTTCTTTCCTTTTTAATTTCTCCTTTTCTTTCCCATGGAAAGTGCAGGGCTATATAAAAAGTGGTAGCAAAGATAATAATGCAGAAGTGGTTTGGAGGAAGCATTTTCTTTTACCGAAATCAATAGAGAAATAGAGTGATCCTATTTTTCACCTGAGGCAAATCACCATTACAGAGTCGAAGAATGCTCATGTAGTTGGGCAGGAGCTGACATAGACCTTCTATCAGCAGCTTCTCAAGGTTAGGAAGAGTACCTGATTCCAGGAGAGGGAGAGGCTAATTAAATTAATTCTGTGGGAAATTGACAAGATGACTCAAAGCATTCTGAGTGTGCTGGAGAGCTCTCCCTTTACCCTCAGCTGTCAGTGTTACCCACCCTCTTCTCTTTAGTGACTCACTCACACACACAGTGCCTGGCGTGCTGTGCTTAGTCTTTTTGGTCTCACTTAAGCTGCAATGCGAACACTCACTGGACTTGTGCTATGATGGATGAATGCCGCAGGAAAGAAATGTAATTGCTTTGGCTAGGCAGCAGTAAATGGATATTCCCTCTGGAAACTCAACTCGCTTCATTTAGACCCAAACATGCCAAGCAGATGCAGATGATCAACTCACAGCATATGACAGAACAGGATATCATTGTCTTTTATGTCCTGTTTTTAATGTAATAGCAAGTTAACATCTGTTGTTCTGAGCATCACAAATCTGTTCTTTTCAATATAAAGGTTTGCTGAGCATTGATATTTTACTAAGAATAGAGTGTGTGCAATTAGACTGCACTGTATTTTTATGTCGGGTCCAGAAGGTCTTTGGAAAGGTCATTGCTGTTGTGTATGACCCACTGAGCTGTATTGGTGTGATAGATGCAGTTCCAAGACAGAATAGTTTAAGGGATACTGTTCCAGAGAGAGGACACAGGAATGGAGAAGGAAGGAAATTACTGTTTATGGGATCATAATCCAGTATTGTCAGTGCTCTGTCACACATTCTGAGTCTGTTTTCTGCAAGGCGTATTTGGTTCACAGAAGAAATCGAAGAAATGCTACTATATACTCTTAAGATTTTGTATATCTTCTGTGATATTATTTGTCAAAGTATTTCTAACTGTGGCTTTAGACTCATACATAATAACAATTAACAATGGAATCTTTCTCAGAAACAGATTGAAATGTCCTTCCTTGTATGAGAAGGAAGTACTATTATGGGTGTGATAGGAAAAGCTAGAGTTTAAACAATCTGTTTAATATGGTTTGTATTATCTTAAGGAATATTTGACTCAAATGATTAGACAATGATATAAATAATGCTAAAAACCTGTTACTATTTTTTGCCTGATGGAACATTTTATTGTATAGATACATTGACTCTGTTGGCTGCAAAAAGCACACAGTGAAATATATTGCCTTAGGCTACGGACTTAGAAGATCCAACTCAACTATACCATCTAGTTCACTCAGTTAAAATTATTCAGGTTGTATTGATTTAACTATCTTTATTGCTGTCTTTAAGAATAACCTGATTGTTGCTCTCCTTACAATGTTTTATTTTTAATTTTACATGTAAGTTGGAAACTCAAGTTTTGAAACCTTCCAAAGCAGGATATTATCTTAAAAGCATTAAAATGATAATAGCCTTTCAAAAATTCTTTAATCTTTTTATAGTCCAGTCGTTATACGCCTCCTGGTCTGTTCTCTGACTGTTCCTCATCCCATACCGCCTCTCCTGTCTTCAAGTGGATGTCCCCACTTCTCACTCCCACCTCACTGGACTTCCCCACTCCCTGAGGCATCAGGTTTCTCAAGGGTTAGGTGCATTTTCTCTCACTGGGACCAGATCAGGCATTTCCCTGCTGTATATGTGTCAGGGGCCTCATATCACCTGGTATATGCTGTCTCGTTGGTGACTCAGTGTCTGAGAGATCTCCAGGGTCCAGGTTAGTTGAGACTACTGATCTTCCTATGGGATCACTTTCCTCCTCAACTTCTTCCAGCTTTTCCCTAATTCAACCACAAGGGTCCCTGGCTTCTGTCCATTGGTTGAGTGTAAGTATCTGCATCTGACTTTTTCAACTGCTTGTTGGGCCTCTTGGAGGGTAGCCTGTCTGTAAGTACACTATAGCATCAGTAATTATGTCAGGCCTTGGGGCCTCCCCTTGAGCTGGATTCCAATTTGGGCCTGTCACTGGACCTCCTTTCCCTCAGTCTATTCTCCATTTTTGCCCCTAAAGTTCTTTTAGACAGGAACAATCCTGGGTCAGAGTTTTGACTGTGGGATGGCAACCCCATCCTTCCACTTGATGCCTTGTCTTTCGATTGGAGGTGAACTGTACAATTGCCCTCTCCCCACCCTAGGGCATTTCATCTAAGGTCCCTCCCTTTGGGTCCTGAGAGTCTCTTACCTCCCTGGTCTCTGGTACATTCTATAGGTCCCCCTCATCTTCTACCTCCTGAGGTTGAGTAGAAAAATTAAAAGGATAAACATCTCACTTTTTCAATTCAATGTGTGAAATGATGCTGTCATATAAGGTGATACTATAATAAATATCAGGAAAGAGTCACTCAGCTTGAAGGCTTCCAAAGATAAACAGTATTCTTATTGAGAATGGCTGACCTTCCAAAATATAGAAGAGAATTGAGGATCCTGTGAAAAGATGATTCATATTTTGTTCAGCATGCTCAGAGATATAATTGGTAGCATGTAGTTCTAAAAGGATGCTTAAACAGAGACAGAACTCTGGACTAAACATGTGCTAGTATAAGGACTGAATCTCAGTGATACCATTTTTACTCACAGTTTGAGTTAGTAGCAATTTTACAACTGAACATAATACAATGTTTAGATGACTTTTATTGGCTTTGACTTCAAACTACATGATTAATGAAAGTTATATTGCTTTCATTTTTAGAAATACATCACAGTTGAAAATGGCATTATATAAATTAATGCTTATCTAATTGGAAAGAACAAAACCATCTTCACAGAGTCAAAGAATTCATGGCATGGTAATTGAGAAAGAGCAAGAAGGTTTTAATTCAGTTGTGTAGCTGTTGGTATATATGAAAGCCAATTGAGCAATTAAGCTCACTGAATACATCAAACTTCTTAGAATATATATCTAGTAATTATTATAAAGCTGTAGGACCAAATTTACCAAAATATCAAAGAATATTACACTAGAGAACTTAACACCTATGCTACTTATTTTGTTTTTCAAATGCTCTCTGAGGTACTGGTGATCCAAATTGTCTAGAGCTTACATGGTTGTTTAACAAATACCCCACAGACAATCCAAATGCTTTGCAGTTCTACTTTGCTAAATTGTGCCATGATATTGTACATAATTATCAAAGCCTCAAATCCAAATCTACTTTTGTAAATGGCTGAAAATGGGAAAATAAAGTCTTTCTCCAAATCTTGGACTAGTGTGTAAAATTAATTCCTGGCATGTCAACATTTTGGGCATTGTGCTTTCAACCTGAAGACATGAATTTTCAGGGAAAATGCATTCACTAGTATCTTTATTGGCTTGTACCTGGAACTATTTCTGCCATTACACAACTAATCAGGTATTCATGTTGAATAAGTGTATGAGCATCAAATATTTTATAACGTATAAAGCAGAAGATGAAGTTAAAATAGAAATAGTCTTCAAATCTTTCTATATTCTGCTTACTTTCCAATATGTCTGCATTGGAATCTGAAAGCAATATGAACCATATATGAATATATACACATATGAATATATACCGTCCCAGAGTACAGAGTCTTTTCATTTGCTCTCAAATATGACATAAAATATAGGTTATTGGTGCATTTATAAACTGAAGTTGAGGTTAGTTCTCTAAGCAAGGACTTTTATTGCTGGTCTCTTTTTTTCCTACCAAAGAAAGCAAACTAAATACATTAGGGGTGGATTATGTATATGAATAACCCTCAGCCATGATAAATCAATTGCATGTTAATGTAAATTATCTCATGAGTTTTAACACTTTGGGTTATTGTCAGGGATGAATTATTTATGACCAATTATTGCATTATGATATTGAATGGGAATCACTGATAAAATTGCCAGTTATCTTTCCTTGGATATTTCTTATGTCACTTTAGATTCTTGGCTGCTATGGTTTGACAACAGTGTATCTTCTAATTTTAAATAATGGCTATAATGGCCTGGCTGGATATAATATGCTGCTGACAGATAGTATAGCCTAGAGAGTTTTTTGAAACAATCCACGCAGCAACCTCTCAATTTACCTATGGTTTCTTTTCTTTCTTTTTGGAGTTTGATCATTATTCTTCCTAGATGAACACATATCTCAAAGCTCTGTTATTCACAGATATAATTCAAATACCCTAACCATAACGGAACAACTGAAATTGGGGTAAATTATAAAGAGTTCTTGATCTTATAAGGTCATGGTCTTTAGTAAGTAATTTTATGACATGACATAAAGCCTGCCTCAAAAGTAAATATCATTCCTATAAAATAGTTATGTATTATTATTACTTGTGTGTGTATGTGTATATTTTGTGTGTGTGTGTGTGTGTGTGTGTGAGAGAGAGAGAGAGAGAGAGAGAGAGAGAGAG
Source organism: Rhynchomys soricoides (assembly GCA_019843965.1). NCBI lineage: Eukaryota > Metazoa > Chordata > Mammalia > Rodentia > Muridae > Rhynchomys > Rhynchomys soricoides. The sequence continues at coordinate 537,232 of JADRCH010007930.1, forward strand.
AGAGAGAGAAAGAGAGAGAGATGCCCTCTTGCTCCCAACCTATAAATTTGGTTTCCCTTCATAAATTTTTCTTTATTATTTAGACCTTATTGACATTAGTGTGAGAGGAAAGGGAAGGGGGGAATAAGTGAAGGAGTGAATCGCTCTTGTCTACTGATGTGCACAACCAAGGCTGTGTTGTGAAGGAGTGAATCGCTGTT
>JADRCH010007930.1:537441-583500 GCA_019843965.1 Rhynchomys soricoides
TGTGCACAACCAAGGCTGTGTTGTGAAGGAGTGAATCGCTGTTGTCTACTGATGTGCACAACCAAGGCTGTGTTGATTTCGTATGTTCAGAATGTTCTATTCTGCTGTGGTGGGATCCATTTATTTGAAGTTCAGATTTGTCTTGTTCTCTGCAAGGCATTATAACAATTAATTAATTAATTAAGGACCTATATTAATGGTTCAAATTAGTCTTGTCTCTTGATCTTCAAGCCTGTGTTGAAAGAGCCCTCTCCAAGATCAGCTTTATTTTTGATTATTCATTTTAAATACAAACTATGATACTTGTGATTCTAGATAGTTAGTATGAGAGAATATGGATAAAAGTTTGCAAAGAGTGCATGTACATTGGTTTAGTAAGTACTATACAGAAGCATCTGGGACTCTTTTTCCATTGAAGTAACACATGTGACCTGTTTATCTCACCAATTATGTATGTGAGAAAGAACATGGACAACACATGTATTCCTTCATACTTGTAAGAGCACATATCAAGAATTATGGAGCAACATGTATGAAAGGTGGCCAATATGGAAAATTCCTGTGAGCTTTGAACTCTAGAGTGTTACCACATGTCAGTGTGACTGATCTTAGCTTTTCTTAAAGGCAGATTATAGCCTCCCAGTGAACCAATGGTTTCCACCAAAAATTATATTTATTACCATAATATGTATGATCCAGTTGGGACAGACTGGCTCATGACCTCAAACATACAAAACATTAGCTTACCATGAATAATATTATTAAATTATCTATCTCACCAATAAGATTCACTACATCAGAAAGTTCCCTGGCTTATAAATCACCAGAGATAGAATATAAGAGCTCATATGTGTGTCCCTGAGGGTCAGTGATGAATCCTGTGAAAGATGTATGAAATCTAAGCTTATTGGGTTGCTGAATAGTGACACTATTTGGCCTTAGTACCTGTTTTGAACAATAAGACACTGAGCCCTGACGCTGAAATAGAGGGGCTGAATAACTAGTGATATCCTGATTGAAAGGCTGTGCTACATCAGCATGCCTTGTCCAGTCTCTTTAGGGATGGGAAAACACACGGAGAGAAGGTTTTGCAATTTCACCTGTTTTCACTGAAATTTGCCAACCAATTCTTCATGAGGAAGGGAATTGGGATTTTTGAAGCCATTAATTTTGGAATAGCTTCTTTTGTACAAAAAGGTGAGGTTTAAAATTGGTAATGTGTATTTAAAATTCAAGCCAATCCTAGAAAAAATATGAATACTCAGTTTGAACCTATTTAATTGCTCTGTCTTTGAAGAAAGACTATCATGAGAACATTGAATTCAGAAGATAGCAATAATTTGTTATCTTAGGACAAAGAAAAAGAATCAACTAAACCACCTTTTAAAAAAAAGGTGGCAAACTGAGCAATATCGTTTTTATTGTGAAGGGTTTACAAATATTGTAAAGTAGACAAAGCAAATACTGTGAGTTCAAACTATGTGTCAGCTGAAAGTCATATCACACGTAGTGATTCTCAACAGAAACCCTGGAAATAGTAGAATGAAATAAACATGACATATATGCTCGCTGTGTGACAAAACTTGTCCTAGGGAAATGATACACACAAGTTTACTTACCCCAGATAGGGATCTCAATATAGAGATACCTCTAAAGTCCAAAGTAGTGAAGCATGGATTTTATTGGAATTAATTACAGATGTATAGATGAGAGGTGACTTACAGGAGAAGAAGCAACTCAAATACAGAAACATCACCAAAGCCCACCCCAGCCTGGGTGACAATTCACAAAGCTGGAAACATGGAGAACACTGCAAAGCCTGCAGACATCTCAACAGGTTGGAAAATGCCTCTTCTAAGGGACTCAGTAGGTTCAAATTTCTTCCAGGCAGCTTGGCTGATTTCTGCTTGTTCCAGGAATCTATTAGGGTTTCAGAGTTTCTCCAACTTGGTTTGTTTACTCTTCCATAGAAGGGTCTAGAGAATCAGTTTCAGGGAGTTTCTGAAGCTGTTTTTTTATGTTGTTTATCTTCCTGCTTAAGAAGCTGCCCTGCAGGATGCAATGTCAATCTCTCAGGAAATTGTTACATAACAATATCCAACCAGAATCCCACCTCAAGATTTCAAAAATTAAAAATTGAGACAAACAGCAATAAAGATAGTTAAATCAATCCATCTTAATAATTTTAACTGAGTGTACTAGATGGTATCGTTAAGTGAAAAATGGACAAATATTTTTTTTAAAAAATGTAGGAGCCATGGCAAAGCATTTGCTTAGCATGTGTAGGATCATGAATTCAATCTCCATTGCCCACAGAATAAATACAACTGGATGCTTCTTACTATAAGCACATGTAAAAAGCAGGAATTCAAAAATACTAATACTAAAAAGATTAAAAATATGGCCATGCAAATAAAGCTGCAGAAAGCTGATGTTATATAAATACAATGCAAAATAAACCTTAAGGCCAAAAGCAAATAGAGATGAAATCATATGTTCATATTGACATTAGATACAGTTGACTAGAGAGACAGAACATAATTAAATACCTCATCCTACCATGGGGTTTCATATTTTATCATTATAAACCTCCATTTTCTTATGGACCACAACTCTCTCCTCTCTACCCAGAGACAGTCCTTCATCCTACCCAGACTAAAACCCCTTTCTTCCTCCCTTGCTCCCTTTCCCTACTTCCTTGTCCTCTAGCTCCTGCCTTTGTATCTCATTTCCTACCCTTGGTTTCCTCTGGAGCAAATAAATCTCCTCTGTGCTAAGAACTTGGCCTTGGCATGTTCTGTGCCAGTCTTTTCAGCCTCAGTCTCTGTCCTGGTTTCCTCTTACCTGTTCATGTTTTGTATATTCTGCAGTGGCCAGAAATGGTGTCTGTTCTTGCCTCCTCCATCTTAAATATTTGATTTACTTAGTTCCACCACTTAAATAATGGATGGTGCCTTAAATTTTGTTGCCCCTTTGTTTCTACAAGTAACTACTTTTTGTAGTACATTCTAAATTCCTTAATAATGATCACATATTCCTTTACTTTGTGTGTCTATCCTCAAGACAAATATATATGTTGAGTATATATGTAGTATGTATTCACAATTTTTCTATTAAAACAGAGACAACAATTCAATGGCTTGAAAAATCAGAATGTTGCTAAGGTCACTATGCTCCCTTTTCTAAACATGACTGTTGAGGGTTATATAAAAGCTTAACTAATATTTATTAAAAACGTTTTTAAGTAGGGGAACTAGAAACAGATAACTTCCAATAGTATATATATATGTATACAAAATATCACTTTATAAAGGGTCCTCACAAAGTTCAAACCAAAAAGAACCCAGTCTCGATAGCAATTGTAACATTATTCTTATTAAAAAGAAGGAAGTCTGTCCACATTATGCTTCTCAGAGTGAGTAGATATTGTCTTATAGAGTAGATGTGTCTGTTGTAATTTCAATACTAAATCCTGTCCCGACCGGACTGCATTAGAAACCTGACTTGTGAGCAGCTGTATCTCCTACAGTGGATGCATGTTTTTCAAAGAAGCAGTGAATAAGCTTTTGCCTCAGTGGCAAGCAATAAAACTAACTGTAGCAATCTTAATTTAGAGATAAAATGATTTCTTTCAAAAGAAAGAGACACTTGCAAAATAAACTGGAATATGGGAAGTCTAAAGGAAAAGGTGACCAAAATAACAGCAAGTATATAATAGCTCATGAATGGCTAGGTCTGTGTGGTAGTGTGGCTGATCACCTGGTTCAAACTTTAGAGATTCCCCAAGTTAGTGCATGTCACACATGATTTTGCATTTAAATTCCCTTTGATTCTTAACTGGAGGATGTAATGCAGCACCTGACCCCTGTAACAGTGAGAGGTGAGTACTTTCTCCCACTTTTACCCTAGGAGAAATCAAGACACTAATTCGAGGGACCTCTAAGCTACTATAAGGTGACAAGGAGAAAAATGTCCATCCCAGGCTTGCTGCTCACAGATGGTGTCAATGAGACTTTCGCCTCCCTCCAAACCTACAATTGAGGTAGGTCAGTAAAGGATAATAGTGGTTAAGAATGGTGCTCGTAAAGCAATACAGTAACAAGTGCTGATGATATGATGTGCTCCCTTCTCAGATATAATGGGACATTATAAATGTTCGAGTTAGGAAGGAAGAATAAATGTTTAGTCTCTGGTAACTCATTAAAAACTTTTGCCATCAATATCTCACATACACCCAGTATTAAATAGAATTTTGTGCCTTTTAGATGTGGAAGTTTAACAACATTATCTTTTTAAAGAGATTGTTAAATAAAAGGAGCCATCTGGTGAGGTGCTGTGATGGGCTTAGGTTTCCCAGATATGCAAGTAAAAGTCAGGGCTGCATCGTGAGCAGGCTGCAGGCAGTCATATATCTAAACTCTAGTTTTAAACATATGGTACTCAACTATCTGCAAGAAGATGAAGCAAACATACATACCTCTGTGTGTGTGTGTGTGTGTATGTATGTGTGTGTGTGTGAATGCCATCACATACACATGTGGGTGTCAGACAACATACATGGGTTTTGGGTGTCATCTTCCATCTTGTATAATGGAAGGCCTTGTCTCTATATAGCCATCCTCGGGGGACCAACAGGCTCTTAGGGTTCATTAGTCATAGGATCCTCTCTTATCAAAGGGACACTAAGATTATAGACAGAGACTGTGTGTTTAGCTTTAGATAAGTTCCTAGGATTTTAACTTGGGTCCTCATGTTTACAAGACAAATGCTTTACTCATTGTGCTGAGTTTGTAGTCCATGGAAACCTTTCCTAATCTTCTTTCCTACCATTAAACATTGTCTGAGATATTTCATGAGCTGAATCCAGAAACCTTTAATGTGAGAAATTTGTTGGTGTTACTGGAATGAACAGAATAGTTAAGAAGGAGTCTCATCATAGACCTTAATATGATTTATATATGGTTAATATATGATAAAATAAGCAAGGGACTATCAAGAGGCTTTTGTACTCTGTGTTATATTAGTGAGCATCTCTGTATGTTTAGGAATCACATTAATATTTTTGAGGAATTATACTAAAACCACATGGAATCACCAGTAAATTCAGATTCTGCTCCTAGAATTGTGACATGGTTGGTTGTATGTACAGTGTAACTAGAAAATATGGCTGACTAGATTGGTTTAACAAGAATTATGCAAGTACAAGGAAATTGATTCTCAATTATCTTATAGCAACTGATGCTGGTGAAATTCTTTGCTTCTTTACTGCAGGTAGAGACATGATGTAGCACTCATATATTTCAGATATATTCTCAGATCAATTGTTTCATTAATTTTTACTTTTATTCCATTCCAGAATACATTTCTGTAGAATGTATAGCAAAATAATTTCTTGTGATTTGGTATAAATATAAACACCTTTCATGTGCATTTTGATTAATTCATTATAACCTTGATTTAGTGACAGCAATTACTGTTGACAGTCAAGTCTCCTTGAGCATGGAAATCATTTTCCAAGGTTTCAGAATTAATGTCTCTATGTAAATCTTTGATATTTCAAGGAAGTTAAACATGGTTGGAGATGTTAATAGTTTTATTGTAAATAGTTTAAAAACTGACCCTTAAAAGCTTACAGTAGATTTCAGTATAATTTATAAAGATAATATTTCCAAAAGAAAATGAGCTCCGTGGGTATAAAATAAAATCACAAAGCTCTGGTGGCCAGCCCCACATCCTCCAAAAGCGAAAAATAAACTTCAAAATATTTAGTTTGGGGGCTAAGGCCTGGGTTTGATGGGTTCAGATGACCTGGGTTTGATCCTTGGGATCCACGTGACAGGAGAATACAGACTTCTACACACACATTGGAGAAGCTAGGCAGATTTCAGACCTCAAGCAAAGCAACTGCAAACAGTAAAAACAGTAAAATTATCTAAGCGGACGACACAGTCAAAATACTGGAGAAGCAATGAAAAACAAGGAATACATTACATACTTGAAGAGTTGGGGGAAGTATTGACAGCCCCAAAGGGGAAAGGAACTCTACCAGAAGACAAAACAGAGTCAGCTAACCTGGACACCTGGGAGTTCTCAGAGAATGAGCCACCGACTAAAGAGCATACTCAGGTTGGATGGAGGCCTTGGGCACATTTGTAGCTCACTTACCATGTGGATCCCTTAACAACTGGAGCAAGGGCTAAAGCTGTAGGCTGACTGTGGAATCGTTCCCTTACAGAGCTACCTTGTCTGGCTTTAGTGATTTAACCAGGGTGAGGGGGGATACCCAGATAGAGCACTACCCTCTCTGAGGAGACAGCTTGGGGGACAGAGGGAGTGAATCTCTGAGCGGAGCGCTGAATAGTGGGCATCTTTTGAGATGTAAATTATAAGAAATAAAAAAGAGACCCATCCCATAGACAAGAACCAATCCCTGATACTATTAATGATACTCTGTTATGCTTTCTGACAGGAACCTAACATAACTGTTCTCTGAGAGGCTCCACTCAGCAGCCAGTGGAAAGAAGTGCAGAGACTCACAGCCAAACATTAGATTTAGCTGGAGTCTTATGAAAGAGCTAGGGAAAGGATTCAGCAACTCATGGACAGTGACTCCATAGGAAGACAAACAGAGTCAACTAACCCGGACCCTTTGGGGCTCCCAGAGAATGAACCACCATCAAAAAAGCAATCAAAGGCTGGACCTAGGACCTAGGACCCCCACACATATGTACAGCTTGATCATCATGGGATCCTCCAACAACCAGAGCAGGGGCTTACCCGAAATCTGTTGTTGTGGATCCTGTTTTCCTAACTGGGCTTCCTTGTCTGTCCTCAGTGGGAGATGATGCACCTAGTCCTTCAGTAACTTGATGTGCAACAGAGAGATAGGGGTGATACAGGGATCCCCTTTCTCAGAGGATAAGGGGAGGGAGTAAAGAGGGAACAGATGAGGAGCTGATACTTGCATATAAAGCAAATAAAAATATATTTTAAAAGGAAAAAATAATAAAGGGAATATGCTCATCTTTCTTTATAAGTAACAAAGAACAGATGCTGGTGAACCCACACCTTTAATACTAACAGAGGAAACCAGCTAACATTTATAACCGCTAAAAATACCCCTGAAAACCAAAAGTTAAAACCTTCTCAGCATGGCAATAACTCCAAGAAATAAAGAAATCCTAAGGTAAAATGGACAGTGATACTGGACAGCCTAAGGTCTCTTTATTAAGTCTCTTTGCTAACAGAGGGAGAATCAACTGTTTTAAATTGACATTTAAAAAACAAATTAATCATTTTTTTTTACACTCCAGATTTTATCCCTCTCCTGATCAATCCTCTGACTATTCCACATCCTATACCTCACTCCCCCCTCCAAGTTTCCACAAGGATGTCTCCCCCACCCCACCAGAACTCCCTATTCCCTGGGGCCTCCAATCTCTTGAGGATTAGGTGCATTTTCTATGACTGAACCTAGACCTTGCAGTCCTCTTGTATATGTATTGGAGGCCTCATATCCACTGGTGTATGCTGCCTGGTTGGTGGTCCAGTGTCTGAGAGATCTCTGAGGTCCTCATTAATTGAGACTGCTGATCCTCCTACAGGGTCACCCTCCTCCTCAGCTTCCTCCAGCTTTCCCCTAATTCAAACACTGGAGTCAGCAGCTTCTGTCTACTGGTTGGTTGTAAATATCTGACTCTTTCAGCTGCTTGTTGGGTCTTTCAGAGTGCAGTCATGATAGGCTCCTTTTGTAAGCACTCATAGCCTCAGTAATAGTGTCAGGCTTTGGGGCCTCCCCTTGAGCTGGATTCCAATTTGGGCCTGTCACTGGATCTCCTTTTCCTCAGGCTCTTCTCCATTTTTGGCCCTGCAGTTCTTTCAGTCAGGAACAATTATGCATCAGTTTTTGACTGTGGATGGCAACCCCATCTTTCCACTTGATGTCCTGTCTTTCTGCTGGAGGTGGACTCTACAAGTTCCCTCTCCCCACTGTAGGGCATTTCATCTAAGGTCCCTTCCTTTGAGTCCTGAGAGTCTCTCACCTCCCAGGTCTCTGGTACATTCTGGTACATCTCCTAGCTCCGAATATTGACTGTTTCCATTCTTTCTGCTGGCCTTCAGGGATTCAGTTCCTTTCCCCCACCCAATACCTGGTTATGTTCCCCTCTTTCCATCCCTGTCCCATTTCCCATCCAAGTCCCTCCCTCCCTCTACCCTCCTGTGATTGCTTTCTTCTCCCTCCCAAGTGGGATTGAGGTGTCCTAACTTGGGCCCTTAGGCATGTTAACCTTTTTGAGTTCTGTGGACTATCTCTTGTGCATATACACAAAAGAGGACCCACCATGCCACAGGGGTACATGTTCCACTATGTTCATAGTGGTTTTGTTCATGATAGCCAGAAGCTGGAAACAACCCAGATGTCCCTCAACAGAAGAAAGGATATAGAAAATGTGGTTCATTTACACAATGGAATACTACTCAGCTATTAAGAACGAGGATATCTTGAGTATTGCAGGCAAATGGATGGAACAAGAAAATACCATCCTGCTTGAGATAACTCAGACCCAAAAGGACATGCATGGCATGTACTCATTAATAAGTGTATATTAGCCAGAAAAAGTACAGAATGCTGACAATCAACTTTTTAAGCTGAAAAGAAACATAAGTCCATTAATGTTTGTTCTGAATTAAAAAGTTATGATTGAAAAATATGGAAACAACTTTGATTGGCTTTTTTATTGGTTGTTTTATTTATTTACATTTCAAACGTTATCCCACTTTCAGGTTTCCCCTCCAGAAACCCACTATCCCATCCCCCTCCCCCTGCTTCTATGAGGGTGTTCCTCCACTCACCCACCCACTCCTGCTTCATTGCCCTAACATTCCCTATGCTGGGACATCGAGACTCCACAGGACCAAGTCTCTACCTTTCTATTGATGCCATATAAGGCAATCTTCTGCTACATATGCAGCTGGAGGCATGGGTCCCTCCGTGTGTACTCTTTGGTTGGTGGTTTAGTCCCTGGGAGCTCTAGGGATCTGGTTGATTGGTGTTGTTGTTCTTACTATAGGGTTGCAAACCCCTTTAGCTCCTTCAGTTCTTCCCCTAACTCCTCCATCGGGGTCCCTGTGCTCAGTCCAATGTTTGGCTGGGAGCATCCACATCTGTTTTGGTCAGGCTCTGGCACAGCATCTCAGGGGACAGCTCTACCATGCTACTGTCAGTAAGAGCTTCTTGGCATCAGCAATAGTGTCTGGGTTTGGTGTCTGCGGATGGGATGGATCCCTGTGTGGGGCAGTCTCTGGGTGGCTTTTCTCAACAATTTTGATGTTAGAGACAACAGTTTATGATGCTGTACTGGCTAGTTTTGTGTGTCAACTTGACACAGGCTGGAGTTACCACAGAGAAAGAAGTTTCAGTTGAGAAAAGGCCGCCATGAGATCCAGCGGTAAGGCATTTTCTCAATTAGTGATCAAGGGCAGACAGCCCCTTGTAGGTGATACCATCTGTGGGCTGGTAGTCTTGGGTTCTATAAGAAAGCAGGCTGTGCAAGCCAGGAGAAGGAGAAGCAAGCCAGTAAGTTACATCCCTCCATGGCCCCTGCATCAGCTCCTGTTTCCTGATCTGCTTGAGTTCCAGTCTTGACTTCCTATGTTTGTGATAACAGCAGCATGGAAGTGTAAGCTCAACAAACCCTTTCCTCCCCAACTTGCATCTTGGTCATGATGTTTGTGCAGGAATAGAAACCCTGACTAAGACATATGCTAAAGGAAAACTCCATATGAGAATATACATGATGCATGTGGGTAAGTTTACGGAAAAGCATCCTGTATAACTGCGTTTCTCACTTGGGCAATGTATAACAATTGTTTGTTGATAGAGCAATTTGCATTCCTGCTGACTGAGTATTACTAACTATAAGCATTTATTAGCTGTGATTTCCTATTGCCTAACAGTGGCAGATGTCCTCACATGAAGCATGTGAGTGGGCCAGCTATTTTTAAAGTTGTGTGTATTCTGTAAAGTACTTATTTGAAATGCAACTGGGAACACAGCAGTAGATTTGAGATATTTTATTTTAAAGTCAAAGAAATCTCCATATATTCAGTGGCAAATTAACACCACCATATAACATCTTGAATGCTGTATTGATTGTATCACTGGCCACTGTCTCCTACCAGACATGTAAGTTGCAGACTTTGGTATCTTATCAGTTTGGTAATTGAATTTCAATTCACTTAGGGAAACCATGCCTGGATTAATTGAGTCATTATATTTAAAGTTGGTAATAAACAATAACAGCAAATATTTTTCTTTTCAAGTGCTCTTATTGCCTTTAACCACATTGAATTATTAAACCATTAAACCATCCAAATCAATACTACCCACTAATTTTTAATAATGATCTCAATGACTTAAAAGTAAACAGTATCAAAAAGGGATTTCCCTTTGAAGAGTACCATATATTGCCTCATATATATGATGCAAAGTGACTTTGCATCTGTTTTTGAGCATTTGAATATTATTAACAAACTTTTCTGCTCAAACTCCTAGTAGCTCAACAATAGTTGATGAGTTAAAATACCACAGCCAATAAATCTTGACTTAATTTAATAAATTTTGTTATTTAACCTAAATTGGATTCTCTATCAATTGAAGCAAATCAACTTTTAAATGCCACATTATTGAGTTTCAATAATTTTGCTTTATATTAATATTGGTTATTGCTTACAAGAACTAAATAAAGAATTTTTGGGGGAAACAGCTAAAACAGAATTAACAGTAATATATATGAAATATGTATTACAGAGAAAAATATATGTAACAAAAATATATGAAAGCATGGAGCACAGAGAAAAGGTTTATGAGTCAGAAGCCTTCACTATACATCCACCTCTGCCATTGATAGTTCTTGTTAATGGTAACTAGTTATTTAATTTACTAAAGCTCTGTTCACATCTTGGTAAAGCAGAAGTATTATAAAGACCAAGAGTTAGGTTATCATCACTGTCTTTTAAAGTAGAAAATATTTTATATGCATTTGTTTGTTTTTATTGTCATTCATTTTATCTCTTCTGTTAATTCTAATATATATATATATATATATATATATATATATATATATATATATATATACACACACATACACACACACACACATACACACGCAGCAACTCCCAATTTATCTCTAAGTTATTCATGGACTATTTATAAATAGTTTTAATACTTATTAAAGATTTTATCTACCTTGCCTCAGGGTTTTTCTATCTTTATAAATAAGGTTGAGGAAAATGATCTTTTAGATAGAAAATGTGAAAGGAAGATCCCAGATTAGATAAAACACTCTCTGGGTTGAAACTACAATATTGGATTGTGCAAAAATTTTGGCAGTAATGGTTTCTTGGCTTAATAAATGCACACATAAACTTTAGTTAAGGAATATACACATACAACATATACAGTATCAGGATAAGAGTGTTAATCAAATACTACAGAAAAATTATTTAGCATTTTCTTTTTAAAATAGGATAAGGAAAAGGGTCTGGAAGGGAGATTGCTGAACCTTGTTTTGAAGTTTTATGCATGGCTAAATGGTTCATTCAGATTCATTTATTCACCCACTCATAAAACCATGTGTTGTCTGTGATCTAGCTCCTTGATAGTACTGGCTCTGCAAGAATGTGAAGGATGTTCTGAGATTATTTTGGTCCTAGAGAGAGAAGCACGCTTGTAAAGAATGATTTCAACAGTGTTCTAGGTATCACAGTGATAATGTACCTAAATCTTACAGTACAATACAGTAATGAGAAATGTTGGTTTGCTTCCTTAGAAACAGGACAATTAGGAGCCAACACTAAGTGGTCACTTTTATATAAGATTTTCTATTTCTTTGTTTTTTAATTTATTTATCCAGTGAAAGGTATTTTTAGTACATTTTGACAAATTCCACATATGGGTTTGAAAATTATATATATATATATATCCATTCTTTCCTTTATCAAACCCTACAAAGGTTCTTCTAAGTCCACTAGGCTTCAATAATGTTCTCTAGAACCCTATCTTATCAAGAATCTTGTAAACTCAGGTTAGCTGGAACCACTCCCCCCCCACACACACAAAATGTCTGACCAATTGTAGAATTCATTAGTTTTATTTTCCTTCAGTAAGGATCTTTTACCATACATTGCAAGTATTTCCCTGATACCTTTTTAATTTTTCTGTTTTCTAATTATCAAATTCCCAGCCACACCCTGCTTGGTCACAATCCTAGCTTCTGTTTGTTCTATCAGAAGTGGAGTCAGCTATCTCTCCCTTACTACTAACTTCATTCTAATAGAATGTCCACATCGTATTTGTTCTGAATAAACTCTGCCTAACTAGTTTCTGGAAAACATTTAATAACTACAGGTGAAAGAAAGTGTTTGTGAATACTATGCATCTTATAATGCATGTTCCCCTAAGCTTTCCTGTTGCTCTGCTGGAACATGGGTAGGTAACCCCATGAGGACCACACTCAGAGGGAATATCCATACTTGGGCTTTCTCTACTGTTTACCTCTCAGCAACTAACAGTCTTTGCTAAACTAGAAGGTGTGGGTTTTGTAACATCAAGATCAATCCACTGGATATTTTGTAATTGGAGATGGTGAAATCTGTTAGGTCAAGTGATAGATTTGGATACTAATTCACGTTCTTTCCCAAAATTAAGAATTTCTAGATTCTAGTTCTGTGAGGTTTCTTTCAAAATTTTTATTGAAAACAGTCAATTTTCTATAATAATATTTATATGTCTATGTTTTCTAATAAAAAATAAATTTTTTATTTCAAAATACACATTGAATTTTGCTTTAAAAATGAACACTCCTCCATTGCTGGTGGGATTGCAAGCTGGAACAACCACTCTGGAAATCTGTCTGGCAGTTCCTCAGAAAATTGAACGTAGTACTACCTGAGGACCCAGCTGTTCTACTCCTGGGCATATACCCAGAAGATGCTCTAACATCTAATAAGAACACATGCTTCACTATGTTCATAGAAGCTTTATTTATAATAGCCAGAAGCTGGACACAACCCAGATGTCCCTCAGCAGAGGTACAGATACAGAAAATATGGTACTTCACACAATAGAATACTACTCAGCTATTAAAAACAATGACTTCATAAAATTCTTAGGCAAATGGATGGAACTTGAAAATATCATCCTGGGGAAGGTAACTCATTCACAAAAGAATGAACACGGTATGTACTCACTGATAAGTGGACATTAGCTTAAAAGTTCAGAATACCCAAGATTCAATTCACAGACCATACATATGAAGCACAAGGAGAAGGAAGACCAAAATGTGGATGCTTCAGTGCTTCTTAGAAGGGTGAACAAAATACTCACAGGAAGAAATATGGAGACAAAGTCTGGAGCAGAGACTGAAGGAAAGGCCATCCAGTGACTGCCCCACCTGGGGATATATTCCATATAAAGTCACCAAACCTGGATGTTCTTGTGGATGCCTGGAAGTGCTTGCTGATAGAAGCATTATATAACTGTCTCCTGAGAGGCTCTGCCAGAGCTTGACAAAAACAGAGGTGGATGCTCGTGGCCAGCCATTGGACTGAGCATGGGGTTCCCAATGGCGAAGTTGAGAAGGGACTAAAGGAGCTGAGAGGATTTACAGCCCCATGGAGGGAGCAAGAATGGCAACAGGCCTGACCAGGAGCTCCCTGGTACTGGACCACTAACCAAAGAACACATGGACAGACCCATGGCTCTGGCCACATATATGGCAGTGGATGGCTTTGTGGGAGGAGAGGACCTTGGGCCTGAAGATGCTTGATGCCCCAGTGTAGGGGAGTGCCAGAGAGGTGGGTGGGTATGGGAGCATACTCATAGAGGCAGGGGGAGGGGGGATGAGATAGGGGATTTCTGAAGGGGAGATCTGGAAATGGGAAAACATTTGAACTATAAATAAAGAAAATATCCAATAAAAAAAAGAAAAAAGAAAAAAGAAAAAGAAAAATGTTTAAGTCTTATTACATATCAAGAGTAATTACTTTACATCAATTTTTCTTATTTTTGACCAATTTGTTTCTCTGTAACAATGTAAACTGAACAATGGTATAAATGATTTGCTTTGTGTTGAACTATTTAAGCCAAGATTTACTATGGCAGGTTTACATTGGATTTATATTGAATTGTTAATATTTTCTGTAGTGGCAGGGATGGAACTTAGGGCTGCACACATACTGGGACATCACTCTTCCACTGAGGTATGCCCCAAAGTCAACTTCATAAAGTGACTGGTGAGCCAATGATGAGATATGCCATGCAGTTGTTCTCCATCTTTCTGTCCATATACTTTTTGTGATTTAATGAATTAATGTTTTAAAATGAGCATGGTTTTCTGTTTAACCAAACCTTGGGATGTTTGCTAATTATCTCATGAATTCTCTTAGTAGCCCTGTGCAAGTTCCCTTGTTAATGACAGTAACCTTGAAACTCTATTAAATACTTAAGCTACATTGAGAATATCACAAACGGTGGATTATAGAGGAGGCTTGAGATGGTACAGTCTTACTGTAGACTTGGCCTCTTGACAGACCATGTCATCAAAGAAAGAGGCTATTTCTGAATGATAGAATGAATAAATGGCTTGTTTTAGACAATTTTAGAATATATATTCATCTCTCTCTCTCTCTCTCTCTATATATATATATATATCATATAAGCTTGTATGTATATATACATATAGCATTTAAATCAGTAGTATATTATACAAGTATAAAAAGTAATATACATATAATATATAATGCTATATAAAAATATAGTACATTTTTAATGAGCTATTTTCTTTCCTGGGCTCAAAAATAGCCTTAAACATTTTTGCTATATTATGTCAAACATACGTTTCTAATATGTGATGATTGCATCATAAACTATAATTTACTTAGACATTTGCTGCTTCTGAGCATTTATGTTGCTTCTAATTTTTGACATCATAAAAAGATGAATTCATGCGATGCTTAGATCACTTTTTTCTTTCAGATGTATTTTTAGAAAAAGAATTTTTGAACCAACAGATTTAAGTATCATCTCTGACAAGTCACTTGACTCTTGAGCACAGTAAGAACTCTGGTAACTTTTGGTAAGCTATTCCTTGCTATAAGCCTACCCAACTTCCAGTTTCCATCTGTGGCAGGAGACCTCTGCCTGGGCCAACAGGGCTCCATAGCCAAATAGCGCTGGGAGAAAGCTAGCCTCTCAGGAGTGTGAAAAAACCTGTGAGACGGGGTAAGAGGAGTAACACTGCTCAGAGGGACTTGCCCAGAATCCTTGGGACACAGGGACTGAGGAACAGCCTGGAGGAAGGAGCCTTCCTGTTTCCATCTATGGCAGCAGATCTCTGCCTGGGCCACTAGGGCTCCATAGCCAAAAAGCACTGGGAGAAAGCTAGCCTCCCAGGAGAGTAGGCAAGCCTGTCTTCTCAGAGGGACCCACCTGGAATACCCAGGACACAGGGACTGAGGAGTGGTATTCTGGTTTCTTTCCATGGCCAGGGAAGGAATGCTGTGACACCAGGCTCCATACTCAAATAGTGCCAAGAGAGAGCTGGTATCCCAGGAGTGCTGACCCACTTTCAAGCACAGGCAAGACCACCACTTCTGTTCAAATTCACTGGGTCAAGAGGGACCCTTGCAGAGCCTTCAGGACACAGGAAACAAGGGACAAATGGGGACTAGATCCTTCTGGTTTCTGTCTGCAACCCAGAGCTGACCCTGCACCACAACTCTCCAAACCCAAATTCCTCTCAGAGAGAACTGGTCTTCAAGGAGTATTGACATCTAGGCTTGCAGGAAAGACAAGCCACAGTCAGACAGAGAGAGTAAGACCAGCTAACACCAGAGATAACCAGATGGCAAAAAGCAAGGGCAAGAACATAAACACAAACCAAGGCTTCTTAGCATCATCAGAACCCAGCTCTCCCACCACAGCAAGCCCTGGATACCCGCAATAAACTAGAAAAGCAAGATTCAGACTTAAAATCACATCTCATGATGATGATAGAAGATTTAAGAAGGAAATAAATAACTTCCTTAACGAAATACAAGAGAACAAAGGTAAACAACTAGAAGCACTAAAAGGGCAAACAGAAAAATCCCTAAAAGAATTATAGGAAAACACAACCAAACAGATAAAGAAAATGAACAAAACCATCCAAGAACTGAAAATAGAAAAAGAAACAATACAGAAATCACAAAGAGAGACAACCCTGGAGTTAAAAAACCAAGGAAAGAGTTCAAGAGTCATAGATGCAAGTATCACCAACAGAATAAAAGAGGTAGAAGAGAGAATCTCAGGTGTGGAAAATACCATAGAAAACATTGACACAAGAGTCAAAGAAAATGCAAAAGGCAAAAAGCTCCTAACCCAAAACATCCAGAATATCCAGGATACCATGAGAAGACAGAACCTGATCATAGTAAGTATAGAAGTGAGAGAAGATTCCTAACTTAATGGACCAGTAAATATCTTCAATAAAATTATAGAAGAAAACTTCCCTATCCTAGAGAAAGAGATGAACACAAATATACAGGAGGCCTACAGAACTCCAAATAGATTGGACCAGGAAAGAAATTCCTCCAATTATATTATAGTCAAAACATGAAAAAGGAAAGAATATTAAAAGCAGTAAGGGAACAGGTCAAGTAACATATAAACGCAGACCTATGAGAATTACACCAGACTACTCACCAGAGTATATGAAAACTAGATCTTGGGCAGATATCACACAGATTGTATAGAACACAAATGCCATCCCAGGCTACTATACCCAGCAAAACTCTCAATTATCATAGATGGTGAAACCAAAATATTCTATGACAAAACCAAATTTGCACAGTATGTTTCCACAAACCCAGCCCTACACAGAAAAATAGATGGAAAATGCCAATTCAAGGAGGGAAACTACACACTAGAAAAAGCAAGAAAGCAATCTTTCAACAAACTGAAAGAAGATAGCCACACAAACAAAAACAACACCAAAAATAACAGGAAGCAACAATCAGTATTCCTTATATCTCTTAACATCAGTGGACCCAATTCCCCAATAAAAAGACATAGACTGACAGATTGGATCCATAAACAGGACCCAGCATTTTGCTGCATCCAGGAAATGTCCCTCAATGTTAAAGACAAACACTACCTCAGAGTAAAGGGCTAGAAAACAATTTTCCAGGCAAATGGTCCCAAGAAATAGGCTGGAGTACCCATTCTAATATCAGATAAAATCAACTTTCAACCAAAAGTCATCAAAAAAGATAAGGAGGGAAACTTCATACTCGTCAAAGGAAAAATCTACCATGAAGAACTCTCAATTCTGAACATCTATGCCCCAAATGCCAGGGCATCAACATTTATAAAAGAAACTTTACTAAAGCTCAAAGCACACATTGTACCTCATAGAATAGTAGTGAAAGATTCAACACCCCACTATCATCAATGGACAGATCTTGGAAACACAAACTAAAGAGAGTCACAGTGAAACGAACAGATGTTATGAATCAAATGGATTTAACAGATATCTATAGAATATTTCATCCTACATCAAAAGAATATACCTTCTTCTCAGCACCTCATAGTACCTTCTCCAAAACTGATCATATAATTGATCACAAAAAAAACCTCAGCAGATGTAAGAAGATTAAAATAATCCCATGCCTCCTATCAGATCACTATGGAATAAGGCTTGTATTCAATGGCAACAACAACAACAACAGAAAGCCCACATATACATGGAGGATGAGCAAAAGTCTACTCAATGATAACTTGGTGAATAAAGAAACAAAGAAATTAAAGACTTAGAATTTAATGAAAATGAAAGTACAACATACCCAAACCTATGAGACACAATGAAAGCAGTGTTTATAGGAAAACTCATAGCTCTGAATGCCTCCAAAAAGAAACTGGAGATAGCATATACCAGCAGCTTAACAGCACACCTGAAAACTCTAGAACAAAAAGAAGCTAATAGACCCAAGAGGATTAGAAGGCAGAAAATAATCAAATAATGGCTGAAATCAACCAAGTAGAAACTAAAAGAAGTATACAAAGAATCAACAAAACCAGGTGCTGGTTCTTTGAGAAAATCAACAAGATAGATAAACCCTTAGCCAGACTAACTAGAAGGCACAGAAACAATATCCACATTAACAAAATTAGAAATGAAAAGGGAGATATAACAACAAATTCTGAGACAATTAAAAAAACATCAGATCTTACTACAAAAGCATATACTCAACAAATTGGAAAATCTGGATGAAATGGACAAGTTTCTAGACAGATATGAAATACCAAAGTTAATTAAGGATCAGACAAACCTAAACAGTCCCATAACCCCTGAAGAAATAGAAGTAGTCATTAAAAGTCTCCCAACGAAAAAAAGCCCAGGAACAGATGGGTTCAGTGCAGAATTCTATCAGACCTTCAAAGAAGACATAATGCCAGTTACTCTTCAAGCTATTCCAAAAAATAGAAACAGAAGGAACACTAACCAATTCATTCTATGAGGCCACAGTTACACTAATACCAAAACCTCACAAAGTCCCAACAATAAAAGACAACTTCAGACCAATTTTCCTTATGAATATTGATGCAAAAATACTCAACAAAATTCTCACAAACTGAATCCAAGAACACAGCAAAATGATCTTTCACCATGATCAAGTAGACTTCATCCCAGGGATGCAGGGATGTTTCAATACCTGGATATCAATCAATGTAATCGACTACATAAAAAAACTCACTGAAAAAAAACACATGGTGATTTCGTTAGATGCTGAATAAGCATTTGACAAAATTCAACATCCCTTCATGATAAAAGTCTTGGAAAGATCAGGAATTCAAGGAGCATACCTAAACATAGTAAAAGCAATATACAGCAAACCAGTGGCCATCTTCAAACTAAATGAAGAGAAACTCGAAGCAATCCCACTGAAATCAGGGACTAGACAAGGCTGCCCTCTCTCTCCCTATGTATTTAACATAGTACTTGAAGTTCTAGCTAGAGGAATTAGGCAACAAAAACAGGTCAAAAGGATACAAATTGGAAAGGAAGAAATCAAAATATCACTATTTGCAGATGATATGATAGTATGCTTAAGTGACCTGAAAAACTCCACCAGAGATCTGCTACAGCTGACAAACAACTTCAGCAAAGTGGCCAGATACAAAATTAAATCAAGCAAATTAGTAGCCTTTATATACTCGAAAGATAAACAGGCTGAGAAAGAAATTAGGAAAATGACACCTTTCACAATTGTCAGTAACAATATAAATTATCTTGGTATGACTCTAACCAAACAAGTGAAAGATCTGTATGACAAGAACTTCAAGTCTCTGAAGAAAGAAATCGAAGAAGACCTCAGAGGATGGAAAGATCTCCCATGCTCATGGATTGGCAGGATTAATATAATTAAAATGGCCATCCTGTAAGAAGTAATCTACAGAATCATTGCAATCCCCATAAAAATTCCAACTCAATTCTTCATAGACTTAGAAAGAGAAATTCTCAAATTCATACGGAATAACAAAAAACCCATGATAGCCAAAACTCTTCTCAAGAATAAAAGGACTTCTGGGGGAATTTGCATCCCTGACCTCAAGCTCTACTACAAATCAGTAGTGATAAAAATTGCATGGTATTGGGACATTGACAGGCAGTTAGATCAATGGAATAGAATTGAAGACCCAGAAATGAACCCACACACTTACAGTAACTTGATCTTTGACAAAGGAGCTAAAACCATCCAGTGGAAAAAAGACAGCATTTTCAACAAATGGTGCTGGTTCAACTTGGGGTCTACATGTACAAGAATGTTAATTGATCCATTCCTATCTCCCTGTACAAAGCAGAAGTCCAAGTGGATCAAGGACCTCCACATAAAACCAGATACCCTGAATCTAATAGAAGAACAAGTGGGGAAAAGTCTTGAACACATGGGCACAGGGGAAAAGTTCCAGAACAGAACACCAATAGCTTATGATCTATGATCCAGAATCAACAAATGGGACCTCATGAAATTACAAAGCTTCTGTAAAGCAAAGGACACTTTAAATAGGACAAAATGAAAACCAACAGATTGGGAAAAGATCTTTATCAATCCTAAATCAGATAGAGGGCTATTATCCAATATATACAAAGAACTCAAGAAGTTAGACTCCAGAGATCCAAATCAAAAATTGGGGAACAGAGCTAAACAGAGAATTCTCAACTGAGGAAACTTGAATTGTTGAGAAGCACCTAAAGAAATGTTCAACATCCTTTGTCATCAAGAAAATGCAAAACAAAACAACCCCGAGAGAGTCCACCTTGCACTATTCAGAATTGCTAAGATCAAAAACTCAGGTGACAGCAGATGTTGGCGAGGATGTGGAGAAAAAGGAACACTTCTCCATTTCTGGTGGGATTGCAAACTGATACAACCTCTCTGGAAATCAGTTTGGCAAACTCTCACAAAAATGAAAATAATACTACCTAAGGACACAGCTATTCTACTGCTGGGCATATACCCAGAAGATGCTCCAACATGTAATAAAGACACATGCTCTACTATGTTCATAGCAGCCATATTTATAATAGCCAGAAACTGGAAACAACCCAGATGTCCCTCAACAGAGGAATAGATACAGAAAATGTGGTACATTTATACAATGGAATACTACTCAGCTACTAAAAACAATGACTTCATGAAATTCACAGGCAAATTGATAGAACTTGAAAATATCCTTAGTGAGGTAACTCAGTCACAAAAGAATGACCATGGTATGTACTCACTGATAAGTGGTTATTAGCTCAAAAGTTCAGAATACCCAAGAGTCACTTCACAGCAACCCTTGGGCTGAGTGTGAGGTCCCAGATGGAGGATTTAGAGAAGGGACTCAAGGAGTTGTGGGAATTGGAAGCCCCATGGAGGGAGCAACAGTGTCCACTGGCCTGTCTTCCTGTTGCTCCTGGAGACTGGATCACTAACCAAAGAATACAAATGGAGGGATCCATGGTGCTGGCCACATATGTGGCAGAGGAGGATCTTGTTAGCCATCAGGGGGAGGAGAGGCCCTTGGGCCTAAGGGTGTTAGATGCTCCAGTATAGGAGAATGCCAAAGAGGGAAGATGTGAGTGGGTGGGTGAGTGGTTGTGGGAATATCCCCATATAGGCAGGGGGAGGGGGTGGGGATAAGGAGGTTCCAAAGGGGAGATCTGGGAAGGGGGGAACATTTGAAATGTAAATAAAGTATCAAACAAAATCTATCCAACCCCATCTCCATACCCCAATCTACATTGTACCTCCCAGATTTTGTCCTCTATGGGTATGGGGACACTATGGGTTTAGTTATTTTACAAGAAAAAGATTTCTTCTGTGATGTATTTAGCTCCATAATTAGTTGACTTCTAGTTAAAAAACAAGGAAAGAAGGAAGGAAGGAAAGGAAGGAATGAAGGAAGGAAGGAAGGAAGGAAGGAAAAGAAAAATTCTTCTGGGCATGTCTGACTTAATCCAGTGAAAAATTTAAAATGAGACCTCAAGGCTTCCAGTGGCTCTGGAACTTGACAAAAGCTTGATTGACAGTTATGCTATCTTTGTTTGTCAGTTCTCAGGGGATTGCACCCAAGGCTTTGTGACTATATGCTACTGAACTATATCCTTCAGTAGATATGTAGATGCATATATGTTAATATATAAGTAACGAACTTCAAAGGAGTGTGTTTTTTGACTTATAGTCATCCAACTTACTTGTTCACCTTATGTTTCATTCTGAATTTGTCTGCTTCCAAAAGCTGAGGAGAACTTAGAGAGCAAGAAAAATAAAAGAGGAAAGAAAAGACAGAAAAGACAGAAATACTGGGAAAATGGAGAATCTTCTAGTACAACGCTCATACAACATGTATTCAAATTTTATCAAAAACTAGTGATTTAAATTACTAATCTAAAAGCACTACATTTTAGGCCAACACTGACTGCCAGACTAAGCAGACAGAACTTAAGTTCAATTGTAAATGACAAGCCTAGAGTAGTCTCATATTCCAAAACTTAAAAAATTCTGCCAGTTTTAAGTTTCAAATAATTGTTTTTATTTTAAGGTGGAGCTTTAATGTTGTTACTAAGGTAAACACAAGCATTATTGCACAAACGCACACATCTATGCATAAAGGAGGAATCTATAGGCACTTTAGGTCATTTAGGTCACTGGTGGAAAGTGCTATGCTATGAAGATTCTGTCATCTTTAATACATATACATTTAGCATATGCTTGTAGCAATGTACATTTAAAGCTGGTGAAATATAGTATCTTGTTTACATATTAACTAAACCCATAAACATTATTGGAGAAATTGTTCTTATATAGGAGTCAAGTTTGCTGAGTCATCTGTACTGAATTTTTCTAGATGGAATTAGTTAACATGCGGGATGAAGAATGGAAGGCAAGTTTATATCATAACTCAATTAACTCTCATCATTATCATACTAATGTGTTTAAATTTATCCATGACATTAGTCCCAAGTGTAAATTATTCATGGATTCATTAAAGTATCCTTATTTTTATAATCACACATTAAAAAACATCAACCACTTCATCATCCATAAGTAGTAAAATTTGTACTCAAACAATCTCAAAGAGTGATGGAATCTCCCGTGTTAGACTTAGTGGGTTCTATTATACTTTCTAGAAGATAACATTAGGTTAGCTTGCATATAACTAGAGCTGCAAACATGTTCTTTTAAGATAACTTTGCTAGAGACCCAGACTTGTATTAAGAGTTTAAGAATATAATATTTTCTTTGAAAGTGTTGATATGGAAAACTAAATCTGTTTATTTGGTGCTCATTTTATAGTTACTTTGAGAAAGTTAAAAATCATGTATCTTGTACACTTTGGGAGATTTGTATGAAGTATTGAAATGTGACTGTGCTTCAAGAATCAGTTGTAGTAGAGTAGAGGACTCCGGCAGCTGACCTTTGTAAAGACTACGCAGGGCTTTTCTGCTCAACATTTCCTATCACTTGTTTCACAAAATTATAAAGTCAGAAGGTAGGATCATTTGCTTGTTTAATTATGAATTCAACTTTAACTTTAAAAATGCATTTTGTTTTACTTTTTGTCATTAAAATTTTACATGTAGATTTTGAGGTTCCACTCCAACGCATACAGATCTTGGGAGCTACCATTCTCTCTTTACACCAAGAAAAAGCACAGCAAAGCAAAATCAATCGTGTCTCTTTGGGGAGTTAGGAGACAGCAGAATTTTCTGTGCAGTCTCTCACCCTCAAAGCTGTAGACAGGTAAATATCCTGAACTCTAACTGTGCTTTCAGTCGAAAAAGAAGACACTAGAACCATAAAGTGACAAGACCACTTTAGCAATAATTTGACAAACTGTCAGAGGCAAATTGAGGACTACCACAACAATGGGAGAGAGCCTGACTGTGAGCAGCCTCCTCACCTCTTTAGCTATACCACTAGGAACCCTGTCAGATTCCTATGGTGACAAAATGAGAAATATACTCCTCCTGTCTCTGTGAGAAGAAAGAGCAATTATGAAAAATATCTAGATCCCTCAAAGTAACAAAGGTGCATTTGTAAGATTTATGTATCTCCTCATGGAAGGAAAGAAGGAAAAAAAGCAAAACTCTCCCAGGCATCAACTTTCATTATTTGGATGTAAACTGTCCCTCAAAGAAGTGTGAGGGACACTTCCTACCCCTACCCCCAAAGGTCCAAACTGGGAAAAAACGACTCTTGAAGTAATGGAAATGTTCTGTTTCCCTAAGAAAAATAAAAACCAAGAGGCTACTTGAAATTTCCACAGGCCTGCTCTTACTTGGGGGACTTCTCAATGCTGGGTGTCCTGTTCTATTCCACAAGTTGAGTTTACTTGCCCTGCCTTAGGATCTAAAGGAAAGGGGGATAGAGAGAAGAATAAATGAACCCAGGCCTTATCAGCCTGCACACTATCATATTCCCCATTAGCAGTCTGATGGCCACTGGGGCAGCTCTCCCAGTCAGCACTTACTACCTTCTTCCCACTGTAGCACCTTACTTTGCTCACAGCTACATTCCAAGATGAACAAGAGCCTCCGAAGGACCTGATACTTTATGTGACACTTTAAGTCTATCTAACATGCTGTCCTATGGCTAGAGTTCAACCAAAATTTCATCCTGAGGCCTGGTGTTGCAAGCTCTGCCCTTGCTTCTCATGTTCACCAAAGTCAAGAAGAAGCACACACAAGAGATTCTTTGCTGGGCAGTTCTTTATTTCCCTCACACACTTAAAATACAAACAGCCTTGTTCTTCTTTTGGATGTTTATTTCTTTTCCTAACGTAAAAGTTTTGATAGGAAAAGCAGGAGTTGGCACCCAGAGCAAGAGTTGGCACATAGAGAAATCTGTATTGTGCATACACAGAACTTCCTGAGATTAAATTATTTTTCCTTGATGAGGATTAATATACTTTTGTATTGACACAACTCCATAATCCTACCATCTCTTGCAGCCCAGCTTTGTCTTAAATCTGCAAACACCTAGATTACATCCTC
The DNA here is from genome assembly GCA_019843965.1 of Rhynchomys soricoides. Taxonomy (NCBI): domain Eukaryota; kingdom Metazoa; phylum Chordata; class Mammalia; order Rodentia; family Muridae; genus Rhynchomys; species Rhynchomys soricoides. The sequence goes on from JADRCH010007930.1 coordinate 562,026, forward strand.
GGCTAAATACAGACTAAGGACAATGTGAGTTATCCCACTGATCCGTGGAGATTATTATTTTTATATGTGAAGGATAGTTTAATATAGAACAAAATAGTATCATTAGTTACAAAGCTATTTCAACAATATCTCTAATTTTCTTATAGGTTCTACCTTGTTGTCCTGGATTGGACAAAATCATTGTGCCTCATAATACTGTCAAGTTAATCTGAGTCATAGATGTTTGACAGGCAAATACAAATGAAAAATTATTATTATTAACATTAGAGATTATAGATCTATACTTGTAGAATTTAATAGTTATAATCTTTCAATTTAGATGAACAGTGCTATCTGCCTTGATAATATATTTTTTAATATCAAGGTAAGGATTTTATCTTCAACATCAAAATATACTTTGAAAAATTACTTCTTGGAGGATCCCAATGCACACTGTGAAAGTAAAAATGATCTTACAGGTCCTCTTTTTTAAAGATATGAAAGTGGAATTAGAAACTATGCATTTACAAGCCAAAAAATAATCTCCCGACGGTTGTTTTCAATCATGTTTTATTGCAAACTCAAACCACTCAGTCTCTCTTAAGGGAATTCATTACTCTGTTATTTCTCTACTCAACCTGGTTTTTCAAATCTCCAAGAAATGGAAGAACAATTTCCAGCATTAAGCATGTTTACTGTGGGGGTATCGGGAAACCTTGACCTTTACAACCTTGTATTCAGGCCTCATGACTATTTCATCTCATAACAGAGCAAGAAAGTACAAGAGAGTTACGAGCTACACCAAGTTCTCAAGCCCATTCTCTTACAGCACTGCTGATCACTTTAATTTTAACTTTTGATGACAGAATTAAATAGACTTACATAAAATGTATCTTGAATGATCTATTACAAGTTTTTGTTCACTGGGAACTGCAAAATGCTGGGCATCTTTATGGAATATATTTGTTTTATTTTTAAATCTCTTTTAGATAAAACATTCCGAAACTAAGGGACAAATGAAGTTAATGATCCTAAGATTTGTAAGTATAATTTTCATCAGTAATTAATTTTCTTTAATCCCAGTACAGCTCAGGATGAATTTTATGCATTTTAGAAATATGTAAATAGTACAGAGTTCTGTCGTTAGAGATCAACTGACTACATACATTAAATAAAATCATAGAGGGTCATCAAGTGTTGGTTCCTGTTATTCTTGTACTTTAAGTATAAAATACATATTTTTTGAAAATATAAAATAATGAGATGTGAGGTTTCTATTTATTTAAAATAATATACAACTTCCCAATCTATTTTCTGTGGGGGTTTTGACAACTATTAAAGGCTTCATCTCATCTTCATCACTCACCCTGCCTGATTGTGCAGGTGTCAGTCATTCCACCCACTTCATATATGAGAAACCTTATTCACAAAGTTGGCAAAGGTGCATTTAAATGTCTCAGGGCTAGTTCTCCATGGGACTACGACATGAAGCAGATTTTATGACTCTTTGGAAAAGATGCTTCCCACAGGCACTTGAAGGATAAATTCAGTTATCTAAAGATGACATTTGCAGAGCTATAGACCTTTACCTGTGAGAAGCTATCATAGACATTCAATGCTACATGTACAGATTGCTTGCTATGTACTTGGCATTTTGATTTTCCTGTCTAAACACATGAAGACAAAGCCATAGCTTTGATCTCAGGCAGGAAATAAATAGAAGCTCAAGTAAATGCAACCTGCAATGTTATAATGGATATCAGATCATTAATGGCTGTACAGGAAGCCTAGTGGAGGGAAGAATAATTTACTCCTTTTGAGTAGAGAAGGCCTCATGGAAAAGATGTCAGAATTAAAATTTGTGAGACCACATTTTCATGTCACATGTAATACACAAAGAGTAAATTGCCCCTCAGAACAGTGAGAAGGATGTAAAACTTGGGTATGCGCAGTCTCTCCCCACTTCCTACTTGAACTAGGTACATTTTAAATTTTCATTTTTTATTGGTTGATTATGAAACTGGACACCCACTATCTATGACACAATGTAGTTATGCTGAGTCTCAGAAATATCTTTATATCAGTACATTGTTCCCGTCTCTCTGGCCAAATCATGTCTCCATCAAAACATTGCAGACATGTTGGCAGCTCTCCTGCCAGTAGCCATCCTTCTACTGGAAAATCTGTTCTCACCATGTGGCCTGAAATTCCTTAGCGCATTTCCAGGACCACTGAGATAAAAAACTACATTTGGTGCTTATAATAAATTGATGGCTTTTTTTTTATTTGACTAAGTTATTTATTCACTTTACATCACGATCAAATCCTCACCTTCTTCTTTCAGTCCCTATCTCTTACCCGCTTCTCCTCATCTACTCCTCCTCTACTTCATAAATTGGTAATTTTTAAAAGTAATATTTAGTTTAGATTAATGCTAGTTATTTGAGAGCAGAAGAATATATTTAAATGTAGGTTGCTAGAAGCAGAATTTTGTCAGACTTATTCAGCCTCCTATATGCAGTCATCCCCCAATGCAAAATGATACATATTATTCATTGATTATGGTAATGCATTTATATGAAAATTAAAATGAATATACCAATATATAGTAATGTATGTAGGAACAAAAACCTATTAACACAGACCATCCTGGTAGTTACTTTTATTATCTTTATGTATAATAACTCTTAATCTTTATATTCATATCATCTTTAATTTATCAAGGTGTTGCCCAAGGAATATTGTGGTTTTTGCTTTATGGCTAAAATTTTGTGGAATTGCAGAGGTAAAACAAAACAAAGCAAAACAAAACAAAACAAAGTAACAAAAACCCAGTATCAAGCAGCTAAAAAGGGGTACTGTTTGGCTCTGTACTCTGCACTTTTTCTGTTCCTACAGTCTATGTATTTCCTGTCTTCTGAAGTTCCCATCTCCCTATGCTTATTGATTAATGCATCATGAAGCCTTAGTTATAAAATTTATCACTCTTAGGTGAGAGAAGCCTCCTGTGTCTACATTACCCTGGCCTCCCCCCTTTGTTACTCTAAATATACAGGCATTGCTTTATTGATCAGCTTTCAGGTCTGAGGAAGGGCGTGGTCATGAGTCCTCCAGCCATTGCTTTGCTAATTTACCTAAGGATATTCTAGTGGAAACACTTTCTCCTTCATAGCATTGACTGCTTTATCACTATATCTTCATGATGTTTTAACAACCAGAAAAATATTTTCCATTGCATGGGATGGACTATCCCTTGTAGATTTCACTTCCCATTGACTCTTACTCGAAATGTGCTTGTCCTGGAATGAATCCTACCATAGCAGAATTAAACTCTAACAATGCAAATAGCATTATAAACAAAACCAAAGCTCTAATAACTTCTAATGGGGGTGATTGGAATGTGAACCAGCTATTCTTCACAAGTTATAGAGAAATAAGGTTTAAAAAGTAATTGTGCCTAGGCTATTAATAAAATTATTGGTTTTATATTCTATTAAGATGTTTATTATGTTGTCATTTTGTTTTGCTTCTTACTTTATCATTTTCCACATTTACATTTTTAAAACTGTCTTTCATTTTTAAAATACTTTCTTTTAAAATTTTCTACCAATTTAAGTATTCATTTAAAATGTATCATTCATTTTATAAATGATTTGTTAACTATATATTTTCATAAATAGTTTGCTTTAGAAAACTTAGAAGTATGATTCTACTCATGATTTGTTTTCAATTGGTAAAATTCAAAATTATAATTATGTTTTTAATCTAGTAATTATTTAGAAACACATTTTTCTATTTTATAATTATATTATAGTGAGTATATAAAATAACTAATAAAGTGATATATTGGTTTCCACATTTTGAAAAAATTGGAGGTTTTATCTTCCGAGTTCGTGGATGCTTACTTTACAAATATTTACTGGCAAATATATATATATATATATATATTAGAATATACTCAAAGTACATTTGATAATTCTACGGAACTATCCATATGTAGGCTTGTGTAATACAATAAAATTAAAACCCAAGTTTATATGTATTTACATGTTTATTACTCTTTTTCTACATCTCTAGATGTAGAAATATCTACATATTATAGTAATATAATACAATAATATAGTAATGGATACTATATTATTCTAGTATGATCTTACAAACGAATCTGGTTTGTCCCAGGAATTTTGAGTTGCTAGGAAAAGCTTGTTATCTATAATAGTTCAATAGCATTTTTGAAATTTAACTTTTATATTGTATGTATAAATACATGTATATGCCAATGCTGTAACATGTGCTGTGTGAAAGTTAAAAGTTCACTACAGTGGAATTATCACTAAGACTTGTGACTGTCAATACAATAAGGTATTTGCCTTTTCTATATTTTACCTTTAATTAACTATAATATATATATTTAGCATATAACATATAACATAAACTATTTTATGTTTAATAGCATATAACATAAACTATTTTCATTTTGCTTTATTCTGTTGCACTTCTAGAATTCTGTGGCAGATTTTGTGAAGGACTGAATCATTATTCACCAAGTTGTCATACTGCCTTGTGCATTGAGAAAACACATTACACAGCATGGGCAATAAATGAATGAATGCATGAAAATGTGTTTAGAGGGATTTGCTTAAGGATACAAACAAAGGGAAGAATTTAGTGGAAGAATAAATAGAGTTCCTTTCACACACTTCCCTGTACTAATTTTAACTATGCATTGCTTTTTTATGTATTTAAATTTCAGTCCAGGGGCTCAAGAGATGGGTCGATGAGTAAAGTTGCTTACTGCTCTTACAGAGGGTCTGGGTTTTGTTCCCAGCATCCACATACAGCCTTCCAGTAACTTTACCTCCAGGTCATATGATACTTTTCTCTGGCCTCCCCATGCAGCAGGCACATGTGTGGTACATATCCAGACATGCAGGCATTCACATATGTACTTAAGACAAAAGAGAATAAATCTTTAAAAATGTCACATACAATTTCATCAAACCAATGATCAGAAAGATTATTTACTTGCCCAAAACACTGAATTAGTAACCAAAATAGTAGGAGACAGCTTATAAGACACCACTGCTTCCAATCTATAGTATGTATTCATCTACATGTGTGGCTGATTGGAAATCTTTGGGCAATCATGGATTTCTTCCACAAAACATCAATTTAAGACTCTTAGAACTGTGTTAAGTTATTAGTCATTTATTTAAAATTAAGCTCATTTTAAAACTGATATGTAAACCCTGGCATTTGTTACTATGATGTTTTAGTACATGCATACAGCAAAACGTACCTATTTCTTCAAACATTACTTTATAGTGAAAAATTTCCAATCTCTTCTAGATACTTGACGTGTTTAGTACATTAGTATTACATAGTCACACCCAAAGCAATAAGAAACTAGAATTTCTTCTTCTTTTCTAATTATAATTGCATCAGTTGAATATCTTCTCTGCATTGATAACCAATGTTTATGAGTTCAAACACTTTATATCCTATGCATGAGTCAAATTATGAAGTATTTCTGTTTCCATTTCTAATTCATAAAACATAGCCGAATTATTTCTGTTTTCATGTGTGTAGGACAAAAAGTTCATTTTAGTAGAGTTTTCCTGAAGCTTTTAGCAAAATAAAAATGGCATCTTCATCATATTTGATACTTAGATATGTCATATGTTTGTTTTGTTTTTCAGTCTTATCTTGTTGCTGATATGTAAAACCTGGATTTTGTTACTATGATGTTTTAGTACATGCATACAGCTTAGTATAAAATATACACCTCTTTTGTATAATTTTTGAATGAGCATCCACTGTGTCTGTCTGTCATGCTTTTTCCTGTATCCCATGCAATTGTGTCAAGAGGTTGTTTTACTGTGTGTTGAAAACTGACATGTCACAATGTTCATGAAAATAAAAATGCTCCAAGTGTCAGTCTTTATCTTTCTATGGTCTGATAGACTTCCATGTCATCATTATGCTGTATTTCTTTATCCATTCTGGTCAATGGATGAGAAAGTTGTCTCATTCCTGGGTTGTGTGAGTATTGCTCTAATGGTATTGGAGTTCAAGCATCTACTTGAAACACTGATTCCATTTCCTTTGGAAATATTCTCAAGGTAGGAAATGCTCAATCTTCCAGTAGCTCAACTTTCAGTTTTTGAATAACTGTACTTTCCTGACAACAGTGCAAAAAGTTCTTTTTCTTTTTAATTAAATTTATTTATTTATTCACTTTACAACCCAATATCAGCCCTTCTTCTGCTCCTAGTAGCCCCTCAGGTAAGCCCCCCTACCATTTCCTTTAGAAGGGGAATCCTCCCTCTGGGCATCAACTACGTCATACCTCCATCCCGTTTCCTATCTCCCCCATCCCCACCCTACAATCAAGTTGATGGAGGATTAAGCACATCCTCTCCCACTGAGACCAGACAAGGCTGTCCATTTAGGGGTGCAGGATCCCCAGTCAGGCCGGTAGGCAACAGGCTCAGGGACAGCACCTGCTCCAGTTGTTTGGGAAACCCTTATGAAGCCCAAGCTTCTCACCTGCTACATATGTGCAAGGGGGTTAGGTCTAGGCTGTGCTCCTCTTTGGTTGGTGATTCAGTCTCTGGGAGCCTCCAAGGTTCCAGGTAGGTTGACTCTGTTGGTCTTCCTATGGAGTCCTTGTCCTCTTCAGGTCTCCCAAACTTTCTCCCAACTCTTCCGTTCCCATCAGAGCTCATTGTTATACTGTTGTGGGTCATGACCGTTCTCACCGGTATAAGCCAATAGTTCTTGTTGGTTTTGATTTGTGTTTTTCTAATGACTAGTGATGAAGATGAGTTATCCTACATCTCTTGGATATTCATGTATTTTCTTCTGAGAGATGTGTAGTTAGATCTGCTGTCAGTTTTTAAGTCTGTTTATTTGTTTGGTTTATTGTTGCTGAATTCTTGGAATTCCCCATACATTCTAGCTACCAGCCTCTAGGAAGAAAGTAAATATCTATATATATGCTCCTATCCTATCCTGTGGGTCATCTCTTCCCTCTACTGTTTATTTTGTTCTAACAACTTGTTAGTTTAATAGAAACCCATAGACAACTTTGCTTATTTCCCTGCGTTTTAAAAAACAAAATGAACAAACAAAAAAAAACAACAACAAAAGCAAACACAAACCACCCCTGTCCATTTGAAAGCCTCAAAGCATTTCCTCTGTTTTCTTCAAATACTTTTGTAATTCTTGGCCATACATTTAAATTTTTAATCCATTCAGGCAAATTTTAGAGTGAAAGATTTTTTTCTTTTTATCCATGGGTGAATATACATTTTTCCCAAGCACCATATATCAAATAACATTTTGTTTGATTCTGGTCATGTTTCCATCATCTTGTTCAAGACTCAGTTGACTTACAGGCATGGGTCTACACACTACAGCATGGGAGTGTATTTATAAGTCAGGTATAAGGCATCTCTTCTAATTTGTTCTTTGTATGTTTTTGTCTATGCATCTGTTGTTGGACGTTGGTGAAGAATCTCATTGGTATTTTAAATAGGATGGCACGTAGGCTCTAGATCATTTTGAGAAGTACCCCACTGTGCAGTTTTGGCCACCAATATTTCATTGAAATAATGAAAGTTTGTTCTCATGACATAATTACTATAAGACAGGAACTTGATTTATTAACTCAGCCCTACCTACTGTCCATTAGTGATTTATTTTTTTTCAATTAGATTTAGAAATTTGAAGTATATACATTTTAAATAAATTATCCATACTCACATGAATATAAGTAATGGAAATAAAATTTTAAAATAAGCCGTCAACTATAGATTCTGAGCATAAATAACTATGACACATGGCTTAAGATATAAAGAATATTTTCCTGTTATTTGAAAAATAAATTTAATGTGTTTCTTGTTACTTTAGTTATAGTACACTAGATTGTTTTTTCTTTTTAAGTCAGCTGAGGATCCTCGTAGTTGATTATTAGTTACCGGGAAAATATACTCTATGATGTGTTTTGATAATTTTTAGATGATAGCAAGATCAAATTAGTTTCCAAAGAAATCTATCCTATTTTGCTTTTGCCCTGAACATGTCTATATTTCTATAACCTTAGACTAAGACAGCTTCCACAGTCCTCTTGGTTTGACTAAACTTTTCACAGGTTTCTTCCTGGTGCCCATACCCTGACCTCTCTTTTCATATGGCATTTATTTTAGAAAGCTTGTAATTGTAAATGCTTTCTCTGCCCTTTATGAGTCTTTCTAAAAGCCTCTTGCCAGCTTTACATCCAGGGAATATCTTTTTCAAGGACCAAAGAAATATCGCTGAAATGTCATCAGGGAAACTATGCTCTTATCTCTTTCTTATACACTCTATAAGAGGGTGAGAGGCTGGCAGGTGGCTGTATTACCAGACCGAGAGTAGGATATGGGTCCCTTTCTGTTGTTGTTGTTTTGTAAGGAAAGGAAAGGAAGGCTAAGAAGCAAGCACAGGTGCCCCTTTTCTCCCCTTTTGCCCCTGCTTTTAAAAACACCCTATTCTATCTCTCATCACTCTCTTTCAGCAGAAATGATTTCAGATACAGTTCTGGCCTCACTTAGAGGCCTTGGATAGCTTCTTCGTTGTTGTTCACTTTTCCAGTATTATGATATTATTGTTGTTATTGTTATTACAAAAATCACAAAATTTGTTTTTGTCTCTGCTACATGTCTATGTCTTTTCTTCCCTCCCTGTTTTTCTTTATCTTTCTGTCTCTCCCCCTCACTCTCCTCTGCTCGTGTGTATGTGTGGTGTGTGTGTGTGTGTGTGTGTGTGTGTGTGTGTGTGTGTGTGTTGCACTCATGAGCCATAAAGCACTACAGTGTGAACAATTAGTGCCCTTTCTACAGTGTGGGTTCCAGGGACTAAGCACAGGTTACCATACTTGGAGATGAGCACTGTCTTATCCATTGGCTCAGTTGCTGAGCCATTTCATTTGCTGCAGCAACTTTTGTTTTTGACACATTGTTTGTAGAAAAACACAAAATTACAGTAAAAACACTCATATTATTTGTTTTTTAATTTAATTCTTTACAAAATGTATTCCCTGCTATTGAAGACTTTTGAGGAAAAGGGCAGGCTTACAGCTTCTTGAGAACCTGTTTTGAAAAAATGAAATCAAGTTAAAAACTTTTACTTTTTCTTTTCTTTTCTCTGACTCCAGGGTTTCCTTTAAGACAACATTTGAGCAAATTTGTGCTGTAGAAAATTTACCACTTTTTGTTGCATACCTATAGTGTTCCAGATCTCTGAACAGCTGAATACCTGGACATGGCTGCAGTGTCTGGAGCTGAGAAAGTCTATCAACCATGATAATAAAAGCCTACAGAAGCTAAGAAATGAATATTCAAAAACAAATCTAAATGCAAAAGTTTAAAATCTGTCTTCTCATATACCTCTTTAGGCAATAAGATGTGATCTGTCCCTTGTTTAGAGAAGACCAAACTTGAGGGTGAGACATAACTTGGGAAATCTCTTCATAACTTCTTATAGCCATTAGCTATTTTGATGGCTCCTTCTGTTTTATCAAAATATTCTCCAACGATTCACATTGCAATGGACTATAAATAGTTTTTCCCCCTCACTTATTTTCTCATGAGAGTTTTCAATTATCCATTATTCACTGCATATTTTTATAGGGATCTGCGTGGTTATCTTTTCCTTAAAAAATAAAACAGACAGTATGTGTAAGTAGGACATTTTTTTCCTGTAATCTTTAAAAAAAACAACAACAGTATATTTGCATACTTTTCAAGTTGCTGTGTGTGCTCTCCAAAGCAAGCAGTGTTAAGCAAATCAGTACATTTATATAGGGAGGATATATTATCCTAAAATACTTTGAGAAAACGACCCTTAAGAGGCTCCCGTGTTCACCTGCTTCTCTGTGAAAAACAACAAATCAACAAAATATGAAAAGATCTTACATCAGTTAATTGAAATAATGGGTTTAAGATACTTGAAGAAATTTTAAGAACTCATTTAAGTGTTAAACTTAAAAATTAAATACCCTGGGATGAGAACATACATCATTTGATCAGAATGTGAGCTAACTTTAGAAAGGAAAAGTAATGCAAAAAATTCACCATAGCAAATATGAAAAATATTTTCCATTCATCTGATCTCAGAAAAAAAAGTATTAAGTTAAATTTTTGTTCCTCCTCCCTTATAATGTGTGTCATTATGGAATAAATAGAATTTGGATTTACTTAAACACCTGGAGAGTGCTATTCCAACATTTGTTTGTCAAAATTACATGAACTCTATTGTGCAGTTCAATATAGCAAGAGGTGGGGGATTGTTGACTTAAACAGAAAATACAATGAAAACATGTTGCTCCTTGCATTGGTTTGAGCAGCATATCAAAGGATGTTTAAAGCATTCATTAGAAACAGGAATTTCACATGGAAAAATGACTGTCTTCTAGGGAGAAGTCCTTGCAGTCCTGAGGGAGTTAGATGCGGGCACTCTCCAACAGTTCTACCTACAAATGGTCCCGGGAGTGATTTCCTGCCAAAGCTGTCCTACTTGGAGGTCAGAGCAAAACATCAGCATCAACAGATTTCTTGTCATGCTCATTCTGTCTGACAGTTTAGATTAGAAATATCTACCAGCTGTTCCCTTTCCTACCTTTCTTAGGTTTGGTAAGGTGACAAGTAGAACAGATTTATCAACATTTTTTTTCCTAGTGCTAAAATGTCAGAATCAGCTTTCCAAATATGACAACAACTACAAATCCTAGCTTCTAAAAGATGTCAGGACATCTAGCAGATTGCGTTGGATTTTTTTTCTTAATAATGACACCACCCATAAAATTGAATAGAAATATAAAATACATTTTCTCGAAGAGTATAAGAGTAAAAAGCAAAACAAAGCATTACAGTCTTATTATTAAAATATCAAACAGTGTAGTTATTTAAAATAAATTGCTTCATGCTTTTTAAAGACATATGTATTTATTTTATTATTAGTTCGGATTATGTGTGTGTGCCTGTGTGGGTATGTGTTTGTGAGTCCAGGTGCCTGCAGAGATCAGAAGAGGGTTTCAGGTTTCCTGAAGCTAAAGTCATAGTTATTTGTGAGCCCCTTCCAATGTGGGTACCGAGAACCAAACTGGGAATGTCCACTCTGAGCAGTGCTCATTCTTAATTGCTGTGCCATCTCTCTAGTACCCTGCTTGCAGACTATACAAATATAATTTGACAGCAAAGTGGTTAAGGGGGATGGGAGGATATGTTGGCATTTGTTGAATTTGAAATGTATTTCCTTTATATTTCTTAATCTTATTGTTTGATTTCTACTTTTAAAATAAAAAATACAATACTTGCCCTTCCTATATGAAAGAATTCAAGTTGTAAATGAACAGCTGGTCATATAGTATGCAATATTGTACAAATGTAAAATATACAACTGTTTGAAGCCACTGAGAAGTCTCTCTCAGTAAATCACTGAGAGACTTAAAGTATGTTTAAATCACACATACTATAGATTTTTTGAGTTTGGCTGGGTGTAGTGGAATTGTCACATGCAAATCGTGAGGATCTTGAGGATTCCTATTGTTCTTGTTCTTTCTAATAACTCTCGGACTACAGTGCCTATCTGAATATCCTTTCCAAACCAAGTTCATAACGAGATAGTGCTCTAGGTATGAAGGGATATTGTATATTACCATTCAACAGTGGAGAGAGAGAGAGAGAGGGAGAGAGCTCATAATTTCGACAGCCAATATGTTACGTCGTACTTCCTCTAATTAGGCCATCTTCTATTTTTCGCCATTTCATGATTACATCTTCATGAAGATCCATCAAAACATGTCTCTTGATCACCTCTGAACCATTAGATTGCAATCACTTTGCCAAAGCTCCTTGGCTGGCAACCAAGCTTCTAATCTATGACCCTGGGCAGAGCACCATATATTCAGACTTTAACAACAGACTTCCCCCAGATGATGGGAGCTGATTTCTGCAAAGGAGTGCATTATGTTGCCTGCTTTGTTAACAAACAAACTTGAGATAGCTATGGATGGATGGTGTTTGGAGTGGTATGGCCAGGTTTTCATTCAGAAAGAACATCTGGGCTGTGTCTTCCATCCTTGAGGTCAAATTTCTTCTTATGTGGCTGTATACCAGTCTAAATGGTGACCAGATATCTAACAAGAAGCAACCTAAAGGAAGAGAGCTTCAATCTGATCTATGGTCTGAGGAGGTACTTTCCATTGGAAAGGCATTGTGGCAGTCACTCTTTGGCAACAGGAGTGTTCACTATCTGCTTATTCACATCTCAGCAGAATAGAAAGCAGAGAATGGAACACTGATGCCTACATGGCTTTATCCAGTTCCTTTAATTCAATCTGGGTTTCCCGCCTTTGGAATGTCACCCAGGTTTAGTTTGGGTCTTTTCTTTTCTTGGAAACCATGTTATAGACACCACCAAAGGATGTCTAACTATGCCTGAGGCATTTTATAAGCTAATCAAGTCAACAATCAGAATTAGTCATCATGAGATAGCAGTTTCTGGTTTCTCTAAAATATATCAGAAAAAATATCAGGATAATATCAGCAAATCTAGACATATCCACTGGAAATAGACAACCTCAAGGAGGCAGTTAACTTGCTCTGTTGCCCTGGTACCTATGACTATCTCAGAATTTCTCTCCATCTGGATCCTACATACTATAAAACAGAACAGACAAAGGCTATGTATGCCTGAAGGAGGGGAATGAGCATGAGGGTCTGTGCCACAGGGGTGATTGCAGTGATCAAGCAAATACTGTACCATTCATTTTCCTAGTCTATATATTTTCAACCTAAATTATGTTGACATGTTACAGTGGACATGAAAGTGGCTTTGTTTCTTTTGAGGGACTTCATTATTCACTTTTTAGAGGCATAATCCAACTCTATTCTAGGGAAGAACGCCAGAGTAAACCTTAGAGAAAACACCCTATTGGTTTTCAGACAATGTCTCTAAGAAGGTATCTTCATTTGGATAGCATTCAAAAAGGCTGGGGACCATAATTCAGGAAGACAATTTCTATCATCTTAATGATCCCTGAATTATTTCAATTATCTAACTAACCCCTCAAATAAGACAGTGCTTCAAGAAGGGACAGACACATTAATCAGGCATCCCAGAATGACAGCATTGAAAGAGAAGTTAGTTTAAAAAAAATCCGTTCAAATAACTTGGGAAAGCATTACCCCAGCTTGAACCCCTACAATATCATGAAGCAAATGTGCTCACAAATAATTTTGATGTAGGAGAAAAACAAAAACTTTAGGGGAAAAAAAAAAAAAAGACCTGGTCTGGCTTCTGTTTTAGTGTGTGATGTAGAGTACATATTTTCCCTTCAATTTCCTGATATATGTATAATGGAAGAAAAAAATGATATCTTTTTTCATCATGTTGATCAGAGCATGAGGTAAGAATATGAATAGAGCATCAAAGAACCTGCTTAATGATTGTTAGTTTCCCTCTCAGCCTTTGCACGACTGGAATCTGCCTCTGTCTTCAAGAACTGCCACAAGCCATGTGACCTGAAGGAAAGTACTTAACCTCCCTGGATTTCAGATCCTATGAATGTAAAATGAGAACTTTGCATTGACTGATTCAAGGTCCCTTCAAGGGCATCTCCCCCTAAAATATGAAACATCATGGTAGATTTCTAAAACGCTACCTTTGCTTTGTTCTCTCCTAGCCAGCTGTTCTCATAGGCTTGGCTGGGTTAGACATAATTACTTTTTCCCTATGGAGTCAAGAAACAAACTAAGTGGCAGTGTCCTTGAATAATTTATTTGACTCCTAGAATTAGTACATTATCACTGTTGCTATGGAAGAAGTCATTTACATTTTCAAAGGGTATTTTTCTTCTTTTATCTCTGAATGTATTTTAATCCTTTCACTACTTAGACGATGTGACTCCATTATTTCATGTCAATACTTCCCATATCCTGCTATTTGGGTGGGGTCAGCTATTATCTGCAATGTTAGATGAGGTGGTGCTCTGAGACTTTAAGTTAATGAATGTGAAGCAGTCACGGGAGTGTTCATGGAAGCTAGCACCTCATTAGCCTCTAAGTTTTTGTTTACTTTCTGTTCATGTGAGCTGTAGAATAATAGTTTATATGTACACAGAACTTAATAATGAAAAGCAGGTGTCAGATCTGAGAATAAATAGTGCTGCAGAAAGAATATATTTTGTAGTCAGACATAGATTTCAGTTGAGACTTCATCAGCTATTAGCACAGGATCTGGGCTTCCCAGCAAACTAATGTGAATTTCAGATTTTTTTTTTTTTCAAATGGAGGAACTCATGAGCATCCTAGTAGGTTATATATTGAATGGGAACATATTTGTCATAGTACCTTTAACTACTTCTCTATGCTGTTTAATGCATTGCTTTGATTAACAAGATTACTTGATCATTATATATCAATTCAAGATGTTAGCTTTCAAAGTGTTCTTAGGCAAGGTAAAGTGACTTTTAAGTGAAGAAGAAGAAGAAGAAGAAGAAGAAGAAGAAGAAGAAGAAGAAGAAGAAGAAGAAGAAGAAGAAGAAGACGACGGAGAAGAAACACCTAGGAATGAACATTATTACCTGGAAATTTTTTTCAACAAATGTTGCAGATCTGATACAATGGAAAAGCAACCATAACAGAGATGAGGCAATCAGAAGACTGGTGAAGGCCAGCTTTGACACCACAGGATAAACTAAGGAGAAGACCTGGATCTAGGTATGAGTGCTTCTGAGGTTTTAGCCGTCTGACTCCCTAACTAAGTGTGGAATATTCGTTGGCACTCTTACTTTTATTATTGCACAGTCTCAGTAGGATCCCCTTATCTCCTTTGTAATTAGATGTGGCCAGTGGGAAGTTTCAGCCAATGGATTTTGTTTAGTTGTGACATGTGTTTATGGTTTTTGGCTAGATGCTGGTTGTTCTAGTAACTACCCCTGCTCTCCTGATATTTCATATGGAACTGTTTAGAGAAAGATTTGATAAGTGAGCAAGAAATAAACATGTGCTGCCTTAATACATTTTGGTAGGCTAATAGAAACTAGAACCTTTTGACATATATTTAAGATGACTCATTGATAGGCATGTAAAAAATCCAGAAGCAAGGTAGATCTTAATCTGGTAGACTGTAAGGAGAAAGAGAAGGTTTAAAATGAGTTGACCTCTTAAACATATGGCTAGTCAAGGTCCTGTGCTATATTGTTATTTATAGTTCAAGGTCAAAAGGCCTAATTTTGCCCACTAGTCAGTGGACACACTTGTTTGTACCCTCCTATTTCCATCCCATTAGAGTTGGATAAAAGTAGTGCTAAATTTGTGGATATGCTTAAGAGGTACCTTGCAATGTTTCTAAGACCTTGTTTGTTACAAAGGTAGGAATACACTGAGAGAAATCTGAGATGGTAGACTGTGGTGTTTCCCACTTTTTGACAAAGATAGCTGCAGCACTGGACAGGAAGGCAAGATCCATAGCTTTCCTCAGTAATCTTCATATGTACAGTTGAGATATTATACTTCATGTGACCTTAGCCTTACTGTGCCTCTTGTCTCATCTCTCACAGTGTTCCCTTATGTTCCACTCTGTAGTTAACTTTTATCAGGCTGTGAAAAAATTCCTGACAGAAACAATCTGTGGGAGGAAATACTTAGTTTAGCTCACAGTGTTTGAGGATTGTAGTCTATTCCAGAAAGGAAGGAAGAGAGCAGCTTCTCAACACAGAGAAGCGAGAGGGTGCAGAGCAATTGCTTACAATGTGGTAGACCAGGAATCAGTATGCCCAAAACAGAGATCTAGATACCAATTTTAAAACTGCTCCTAGTGGCCCATGTCCACAATCTAGACTCCTCCTCAGTGTTCATTCCTCCTCCAAACATACCAGTGGGGGAAGAAACTCTCAAAGCATGAACCTATAGAAGATATTTTAGATAAATACTATGACATTTTCTCATTTTTTTCCTAGTCATTGACAGCTGATCTTGCTAATATTATTTCAATTGTCTGTCATCAGAAATCTTCTGGGACCTTTCAGAAGGCTTTGAATACATTAAATAATAATATAATCCATTCATGCGAGTATATGCACGTTTCCTTGTTTGATTAAGGATTCTTTCTCTCTCTTTCTCTCTCTCTCTCTTTCTCTCTCTCTCTCTCTTTCTCTCTCTCTCTCTCTCTTTCTCTCTCTCTCTCTCTCTCTCTGTCATAGGTCAATAAGCTCTGTGAGTAAAGGATGTGATAACCTATCCTGGGTTGCTTTTATTTATCTAAACTCACCTTTCTTATGGTAGTATTCAGTAGGTATCTTAGTGAATGACAGTGAGAGTCACCACGGCAGTTTTCTGACACACCGCTCCTTTCCCAGCCATTTAAAACCACGTGAGGTAAGTAAGTACATCTTTGCTGCAAAATGGGGATTGGTTCAAAGATTTCTTCCAAATTACACTCGTAGAAAGTGAAGCCGGCTTTTGAATCCATGTTTATCTGACTTCAAAGCTTGTGATCTTCCTATGGCATGCCTCTGCTTCGCCTGAGACTGAAGAAAAGCTTTAATTTTGAGGGAGTTAATAATGCATGGGACCTGAATTGAATATAATTTTATGCTGGTCTGCTGTAGACGAACTTTTTATTATCCAGCTGTAAAGCTGTGCCTTCATCTCTTTTCAAGAAGGGGTAATTATCTTCATTAGCAGGCAACCCCTTTTCTCCCATATAACTTTGATGCAGTTGATAAAACTCTACTTCCTTTACTCCTTGCTCTCTGTGAACCGCTAGCTTCAAAAGCTGTGGATTTGCAACCAGATGGCCAACTGTAATTCACTCCTGAAGCTCTTCTGCAGTGATGCCTCGTCAGGTCCATCAGCAGATAGCAACATATGAAAACATATTGTCTCATCTTCAGCATCTCCAAATGTCGCTTTAACATTTGTTATTCCACTCTTGTTCCTAATTAAGGGAAGCTCATTTCTAATTCCCCTGACTGGTATCTACCATTTCAATAATGCCCTTTATGTTTGTCCTAGAACATTCATCATTGTCTTGTTAATGCTGTTGTTTTCCAATCAAATGGTAACTCATGAAGCCCTTGCTTGACTTTTCTACAATGCATAATTATATTTTCTTGTTGTCAGCCATGCTTTTCTATCTTGTACCATCATTCTACCCTGGACTCACATGTGGCAACATCTGCCATCTGAAACTTGATAGGCTTTCTTACCTTTTTAAGCTCTTTATCACACTTTATCCCTCCACTTCTGCTGCTAGCCTCAGCAGAGTCTTCCCCACAGCCCTGGGTCACTGTCCCCTTTCTGTCTCCTCCTGGCTGTTTATCTCACACATTCAGGCTGCCACTCTGCTCAGGTTTGCAGATGTCTAATTCCCCCTTGCCATTCATTTTGCTCTCATATTTATTGAGCCGCTTAAGACGATCAGCTCGTCTCTGATTTAATATCTAGTTCTTAATTTTATACCTAGAAGATAATTCTCAAAGAAAATCATTCTTACCTTCTCTACTCTGTTTGAAAGGCACTTGATCCTATCATCCTGACATTGATCTGCATTTTGAATTTGTTGCCATTTAAAATAAATTAAAATTTTTCTTAGCTTATAATCAGATTATAGTAAGAGCACTAATCCACCTAACTTAAAAATCTAAAAAGTCATTTGCTTGAATAATAGGTCAACTCAAATAATATCACTTTAAATGCATACTATGGGGCACATGTCAGTATTTCCCTGCTAATTATTCTGCTTCTAAAAATTAAGGATTTGGCCAGTAAGGAAAGCACTTCTAAAGGCACACTGATGCCAAAACATAAGATTTCTCGGACTGAGTAACGCAGAAAACAGGATGGGTAGGAAAATAATTCTATGAATATAAAGACCAAGTGCCAGGGACACCAGATTCCTGTTCGATCTAACCACTATGTTCTATTTATAACTGGTGAAGAAATCAGTTAGGAAAAGAATAAATAAGCTCTTTTAAGTCAGAGAAACAAATGTCACTGGACAGCTTTTTATGAGTAAAATTACAGATAAAACTGGGTCAAAATGTATTCAGTCAGTGTTTATGAGAATATGCCTTTGTGTGTAGATATACTTTGCCTATCAGTGTGTGTGTGTGTGTGTGTGTGTGTGTGTGTGTGTGGAAAGCTTCATGAGTTAGTCCTCAGATATCCACCTTAGTTCTTGTCTGCTCTCATGGACATGCCCCCTTAGACTAGGCTTTCCAGAGTCCCAGGGACCTGCCTGTCTCTTCTTCTGCAGCATTGGAATTACAAAGCCATGACACCATTCACTTCATTCCCCCTCACTCTCTTTCTTTCAGTTTGTTTTTGTATACAACATATCTTTTGGGAATTGAGCTTAGACTCTCAACTTGTACAGCAAGTTCTTTTCTGACTGTGCTGTTTCCTTATCCCTTGCCTATCATTATATGTAATTTGTATTTATAACATGGCTTTGAGGAAAAATGAGTCTATTTTATAAGGGGATTAATATGAAACTAAATAAAAAGCACTGATCGGATCAAGTATGGGACAACCTTATCTGGGACAGCTTTGGTTAACACAGACTTGGCAGAATGACTTGGAGTTTAAAATTGTGGGCACCACGATGTACTGAAATATGCAACAGATTATAAAAATATGAGATATTGTCCCTCTGCCTTTTTGTTGATCAAGAGAAGATGAGATTCTACCATAAATACAAACAAATGTGTGTACACTTTACAAAATTGGACAATGATGAAGTATAGAACACAAAGAAAACTAGTCATGGTGTTATGGCCTCTGGGAAGTAGGTTATGACCATTCATTCATTCATTCATTCATGGAACAAGTATGTCTGGCTCCCTGACTGATAAAGTAATAAATATGATAAACTAAACTGCCTCTTCCATAGTTGAAATAAAAAGATAGGCAGCCAAAATATCACAATGTAATGACTGGTATTACAGAAACTAGAGGAAATCAGAGAATTTACAGGAAAAGCTTACTAACTTTAGGAATCACAAGGGATTTTCTGTGCAAGAACCATGGAATGAGATAAATATTTTATGCCTAGGAGATATAAGTGATTCTCAGCAGATGGCTTTGCATTGTGCCATGTAGATGTGAAGGCAGTTAGGAAATTTGGTGAGCAAATTCAAATAAAGGCAGACTAAGCAGAAACAGTAGTGACAGCAGGTACTTGCATTCTATAAGCAAGGCACTAGAGCTTAAAGGGAATCCTAGGGAAAATGAGACAGGGATTTGCACTGCACACTAACAGTTGGTGGCACTCAAGTTATTTAACTAAATAATATAATTATATTTATAATTTAGATAAATCTAAATATTATTTATCTAAATAATATCTAAAAAATAAATTGTGAAGTGCAGAATACATGCATGATCCACAATTCAACACTGATAGCAGGTGAGTTGTCCTTTCACAGATTCAGGGAGAAGAACAGTAGGGGTCTGTTTACAATTAGTTTTATTATTTATGTGTATATATCCTATGTGTGAGCCTACATAGAGGCCAGAGGTGGTCATTCGAGCCCATAGAACTAGACTTGCAGGCAAATGCTAACTGCCCAATATAGAAATAAACTTGAGTCTTCTGGAAGATCAGCAAGTGGTCTTAACCATTGAGGTAATTTTCCAGACTCACTTGTGTGTGTGTGTGTGTGTGTGTGTGTGTGTGTGTGTGTGTGTTCATTTATTATCTTTTTAGTTGGTTTTTATTGTATGTTCAATATCTCCCAGGAGCTGCTCCATTCAAAATGTTTCAGAAGTTGATAAGACAATTGAAGTCTTCATGATTATGGAACCTGATTTGGTATGAGGAATGTAGAAAAACATATCACTAAGCAAAAGCAGTTTCCAATGTTGGTATGCCTAATGAAAAGAAAGGGGCTGACATTTGTATTAATTGCCTCTCTTGTCCCTGTGACAGAATGCCTGACAAGAAGCCACTTACAGGAGAGAGAATAGAATTCACAATTCAGAGAATAGAATCTTTCATGGAGGGGAGGACAAGGCAGAGGGAGAAGTTGGTAGCAGGCAACAGTTGGTTGGATTGCATCAGCTGCTGGGAAGTGGAGAACTCAGCCAGCATGCTAGACTGTAATCTAAAGTGTCCCTCCTTACAAAGCCACATCTACCAGAACCAAAACCAGAAAGATAGCATAACCTCTAAAATCATCACTAGCAGTTGTAGAACAAGCATTCAAACATATGTGTATGTGTTCACATGAGTGTGTGTGTGTGTGTATGTATGTGTGTTTCTGTGTCTCTATCTCCATCTCTCTTTCTCTGTCTCTGTCTCTCTTTGTCTCTCTGTATCTGTCTCTCTGTATCTGTCTCTGTCTGTCTGTCTGTCTCTTTCTCTCTCTGTGTGTGTGTGAGACATTAATTCAAATCCTGGTATTTCTATGTAGGTTTAGATGGTCCACTGTTCAGTGTCAGGAGGCAAGGCATTGGAAACAGTAGGCATGAAACCTAGGTAGGAATATCTGGTTTGTAAACACAGAACAATACCTGTGAGTGCATCAAGTGAAAGCGTGTGAAGAAGTTGGAAAGAATGGACTTGAAAGATGTTAGGAATCCAATCACAGAGGGCTTTACTGGGTGGCTGAAGGAACTGGAATGTGGATATGTTCAAGAAAAAAAAACAACTTGAAAGTAGAATGAACGTCCCTCTACCCATGGTAGTAATTCAGCTTAAAGGGGAATTTGAATTAATTATATATTACTGCAGTAAAACAAATTAAGGGTAATGATTGGCTGTTAGGAGAGAAAAGATTCTGAGTCCATAAACAGTCCAACCTTAAATCTAGCTCCCTATCTTGAGTAATGTTCATGGAGCCAATGGAGGGAACTTAATGCTCCTTGTGAAAGACAAAGCTAGTGTCCCCAAAAGACAGGAATGCTATTTAGTCAATTTGGGGAAAATAAAGTGCACAGCTACTCTCTTGGCCCAGTGCATGGAAGCTTCTGTCCATTCCAGTTGTTGGCACATTTGGTTTTATGCAGGAAGGGAACAACGTCTGAGCTGAATTCTGAATCCCTCATTTTCTTTTAAGTGAGTGGACTGCACAAGTGCTTTGTCATTGCTTCCTGGAAATGCAAGTCTGTTTGATGACATTGGTAAAAGCAGAAAAACATAACCTTTCCTGGAAAAACAAAACAAAACAAAAAAACCCTATTTAATAGACTTTTGCATAGCAAATAGGACAGAACAAAACAAAAATCAAAACAAAACTCTCTAAAACAAAACTCCTCAAACCCAATAAACAGTTTTTTTTCTGTTTTTCCTTGCTTTTTCACTCCCTTGTCTTTTTCTTTTTCCTCTTCTTCTTCTTCTTCTTCTTCTTCTTCTTCTTCTTCTTCTTCTTCTTCTTCTTCTTCTTCTTCTTCTTCCTCCTCCTCCTCCTCCTCCTCCTCCTCCTCCTCCTCCTCCCCCTCCTCCTCCT
>JADRCH010007930.1:583600-602410 GCA_019843965.1 Rhynchomys soricoides
TCTCTCTCTCTCTCTCTCTCTCTCTCTCTCTCTCTCTCTCTGCTGACCTTTTCTTCAGAGTGGTAGAGCTTAGGACCCTCTACATGCTAGGCGAACTCCTCTAACACTGGGCCCCTTCCTTTTCCCATCTGTCTTCCTCCTTTTCCTCTCTTCCCCTCTTTCTCTGCTTTCTTTTCCTTCTCTCTGTTCTTTGAAAACTTATATGAGAGTTAATCTTTATTGTCTACCTGACTGGATTTGGAATCACTTAAGAGACTGACCTTTGGCCATGTCATAGAGGACAGAGGTTTAAATGGGCAAGTGAAACCCACTCTCAAGAAGGATGGTACCATGCAGGAGTGAGGACCATACTGAAACAACCAGCTAAACCCCAGTGTTCTCTTTTCTCTGCTTCCAACCCAGCCATATGTGAATATGCTCTCTCTTATGCTTTCCATAGCATGATGGACAGAAACCTCAAACTATAATCCAAAAATACATCCTTCCTCCTTACATTGCTGCTTCTGTTATTAGAACACAACAACAACAAAAGTAGCTAATGTAGCTAGTATAATTTTTAATCTCCCTTTTCAGATTACACATGTGGTCTTCACATCTGTATGTTGAAGAGAAGGATGATAATCTTTTATGATTACAGTTATTATACAGCTGGTAATATATTGTTTAGTCAGAGAGTTATATAGCAGCTGTGTTCAGTGTCATTACAAGGGTGGTCATGATGATTACTTCAAGCAGTGACTACAGAGGTCATTGAGTGTCTCTTAAGAGACACACTCAAATGCCTGCTTAGTAATCTTTCTTCTGGGTTTACCTGAACATCCCTGCTTTCCCCCCTCTCTTTTATTGAAATACACATTCGTTCACACAAAATATCCCAATTATGGTATCTCTTCCTTCTATGCTTCACAGTTCCTCATTACCTATCCTCCCATCCAGATTCTGTGTTTCATTAGAAAACCAACTAGCTTCTAATAAATAATAAAAATAAAGTTAAGATTAAAAACTAGCACATTAGAGTAGGAATAGACAAACAAAAAGAAAAGAGCTGAAGAAATGATAAAAGAAACAGATACAGACAAAGATACCCACTCAATGGCACACCCAGGAATACAATAAAAAACAATTAACTAAAGCCAGCATATATGGACTCATGCAGGGTATGGTGTTTTGGATAGGATTGGGCTTCATAGATTCATGTGTTTGAATATTTGGTCCATAAGGACTGGTTTTATTAGGAGGTATGGCCTTGTTCAAGTAGGTATGGCTTTGTTGGAGGAGATGTTTCACTGGGGACTGGGCTTCTGAGTTGTCAGAAGTTCAAGGTGGTCCTCTGCCTACTGATGATCCAGATATAAAACTCTTAGCACCTACTCCATCACTATGTCTGCCTACATGCCACCATGTTTCACACCATAATTACAGTGGGCTAAATCTGTGAAATATAAGCCAGCTGCAGTTAAATATTTTCTTTGATAAGATTTGCTGTGGTCATGGTGTCTCTTCACAGCAATAAAACTCTGATACACAGGCCCTGTTTATCCCCAGTCTCTCTGATTTCATATGTGCATCAATCTTGTTGATTTAGAGGGTCTTGGTGTCCTCCATTTCTTTGGCATTTAAACTCTTTCTGCCTCCTGTTTCACCTTGTTCCTGAGGAGAGTGTTTTCATGGAGACATCTTGTTTAGAACTAAGTGTTCCACAATCTCCCATTCTTTGCATAATGTTTGGCTGCCTTTCTCTATTTTTTCTCATCTGCCACAGAAGGAAGCTTCTCTGATGATATCTGAGCAAGGCAATGATCTACCAGTATAGCAGAAAGACATTAGAAGTTATTTTATTGCTTTTTCATTTTAATAGAACAGTAGTATTTGCTTTTATCCTAGGTCCATCGGCTATCTAGTCCCAGATTCTTGTTAAATTAAGCAACGTCAGATATGGATTCCATCTCATAGAATGGGCCTTAAGTCAAATCAGGTATTGGTTGGTTACTCCACAAACTTTCTGCCACCATTACACTAGCATATCTTGCAGGCAGGATACCAGTTTAGATCAAAGCATTTGTAGTTGAATCAGTGTTTGTGATCAGGAAAACCTTTAGTAGACAGCAGAATAAATACCTGTACCAAAGATGTTAGCACATATGCATAAAAGTTATATGTAGGCACCAGTTGGAAGTCTCCATGTTCAGTGAGTTGTGTAGGTATTGTCTACAACAATATGGCCATGCTGTCAATTTGTGGAGAACAACCTGTAGGCTTGGCAATAGACTGGGTTGTTTGGGGTTTCTCCTGGTAGTCTTTAGGACAATAACTGAATAAAATATAACATAATCCCATGACTGGAAGCTTCATTAAGTAGTATAGATTTCCATTCAGGGCATTGTCTTCCCAATTATTTGGTGATTTCATTTAGATAATCTTCAGATATGTATATATACTTAAGAAGCATTTATTTTTATTAGCTTTCTATATGGCCCCTCTCATGCCCTTAATTTAACTCTCTCTGTATATTCTCTCTCTCATGTCCCTTTTTCATCCCCCTTGTATTAGTCAGGATTTATATTCCTCCACAAAACATCATGACAAAGAAGCAAGTTGGAGAGGAAAGGGTTTATTTACCTTACAATTCCACATTGCTGTTCATTACCAAAGGAAGTCAGGACTGGAACTCAAGCAGGTCAGGAAGCAGGAGCTGATGCAGAGGCCATGGAGGGATGTTTCTGACTGGCTTGTTTCTCCTGGCTTGCTCAGCTTGTTCTTTTATAGAACCCAAGACTACCAGCTCAGGGATGGTAGCACCCACTAGGGGCCCTCTCCCCTTGATCACTAATTGAGAAAGTGCCTTACACCTAGATCTCATGGAGGCGTTTTCTCAACTGAAACTCCTTTCTCTGTGATAACTCCAGCTTGTGTCAAGTTGACACCCGAAATCAGCCAGTACAGCCCTCCGCACTAGACCCTTCCATTCATATCCACCCATATATCCACAACTCTTTTATATCTTTTTTCTAGAGATATCTATCTGTGCCCCATTTCTTACTCTATACTTAACTCTATACTTAATCTCTGTGATTCTATTTTCTGTAGTTTGGTTATCATTGACTTTACAACCAATAGACATAACCATATTTGTCCTAATGGTTCTGGGTTCTGACACACAGATGAATTGTTCTAGTTCTACCCTTTTACCTGTAAGTTTCCTGACTTTTTTTAAATGGTAGAATGATAATACTCCATTGTGTAAATGTAACACACTTTCTTTATCCATTCTTCTGTTGAAGGACATTTCAGTTGTTTCCAATTTTTAGATATTATGGATGAAGAAGCAATGAACATGGTTGAGTAAGTGTCCTTGTGGTAGGTGGAAGGTCCTTTAGGTATATGCTCAAATGTAATACTAGATCTAGAAAAAGAGCAATTCCCATCTTCTTGAGGAACTGCCACACTGATTTCCATAGTAGCTATAGAAAATTGCATTTACAGCAGTAAGGATGAGGTTTTTTTCTTATTACACATGCTCAACAGTGTGGACTGTCATTTGAGTTACTGATCTTAGTCATTTTGATGGGTATAAGGTAAAATCACAAAGTAGTTATGATTTGAAGTTTTTGATGACTAAGGATGTTGAAGCTTTCTTTCAGTGTTTCTCAGCTATTTGAGTTTCTTTGAAGATTTCTTAGTTTAAATTTGTATGCTATCTTTTAATTAGATTACTTGCTTTATTAATATCTAGGATTTTGAATTGTTTATATATTTTATATATTAGTCTTCTACCAAATTGGCAATTAGTAAAAATCTTTTCCCATTCTGTAAGTTGCCACTCTGTCTAAATGATGGTTTCCTTAGACATACAGAGCTTTTCATTTTCATGAGATCCCATTTATTAATTATTGGTCTTAGTGCTTATGTGACTGATTTATGCCTCATAAATAATGGCTATTCCCCCTTTTTATTCTATCAAGTTTAGAGAATTTGCTTTTACCTTGAGGTATTTGATAAATCTGCAGTTGAGTTTTTTTGTAAGATGATAAATATGGATATATTTGTTTTCTTTCAAATGCAGCCATCCAGTTTGACTGAACCATTTGTTGAAAATGCTGTTTTTTAATCCACTGTGTATTTCTGACTTCTTTATTCAAAATCAGGTATTCATAATGTCTATATCCATTTCTGCATCTTCAATTAGATTTGTTGATTAATGCATCTGTTTTTGTGCCAGTATCATGTTGCTGTTATTAGTATAGTTCTGTAGTACAGTTTGAGATCTGGGATGATGAGGAAGCCTCATTGGATATGGTGGATGATCTTAGTGATGGATTATTTTATTTAGTTTTCAGGTATGCTATATATTTGTTTTATTCTAGAATTCATTTGAATTCTAGAAAGTATTTATTGTCTTTCTTATTTTCTCTATTGAAACTTTTTATTTTCATTCAGGAGAGAGTTGTTCAGTTTCCACAAGTTTGTAACTTTTTGTTTTCTCTGTTATTGATATCCAGCTTTAATCTGTGGTGGTATGATAGGATGAAGGTATTATTTTAATTTTCTTGTATCTGTTGAGACTTGTTTTGTGTCTGAGAATGTGGTCAGTTTTGGAGCAAGTTTTATGAGGTGTTGAAAAGAAGATAAAGTTCTGTAATATTTCTTAGATCCTTTTGGTTTATAATCTGTTAGTACCAGTATTTCTTCCTTTAGCTTTTGTTTAAGTGACATATTTATTGGTGAGTCTAGGGTATTAAAGTCTCCCAATATCATTTTGTGAGGGTCAATGGTGATTCAAGAGTTTTTGGGTTTTTTTTGTTTGTTTGTTTTTCAAACTGGTTGCCCTTGGGTTTGGGCATAGATGTTAAGAGTTAAAAATGTCATCTTGATGGATTTTTTCCTTTGATGTCCTTCCCCATCTCTTTTAATTAGTTTTGGGTGGTCTATTTGTTAGATTTTAAAATGGCTACAACAGTTTGTTTCTTAAGTCTTTGTTTCTTAAGCCTTGTAATATCTTTTTCTCTGTTTTTACCCTGATATAATGTCTGTCCTTGATAGTAAAGTGTGTTTCTTGAATGAAGAAGATGGATTGATACTGTTTTCATATCAAGTCTGCTATTATCTCTCTTTTTATTGGAGAATAGAGACCATTGATGTCCATTTATTGAGTGCTATTCTTTTGTAGTTGTTGTTTTGGTGGTAGTAGTGTTGGTGATGGTGTGTGTGACTGTCTTCTTTTTTGATTTGGTACTCAGTGATTATTAATTTCTTGTGTTTTCTTGGGTGTGTTTATCCTTTTTTGGATGGAGTTTTCTTTGTATTGCTTTCTGTATATTAATATTATTTAAATATAATTTTATTTTGGGATATATTATTGACTTTGAATATTGTCAATAACAATTTTCTAGTTGCAATAGTGTAGGTTGTAATAGTATAAGAGATCTCCACTCTCTTAGATCTTTCCAGGTCTTTACAGCTTTTGAAGTAGCCATTAACATATGAGGTGTTGATAGCCAAATAGCAATGGTAGAAAGCTAGCCACACAGGAGTGTGGAAAAAATGAGTGAGAGGTGGTAAGAGGAGTAACACTGCTCAGTGGGTTGTGCCTGGAATCTGTAGGAAACAAAGACTGAGGAACAGCCAGGAGGAAGGAGCCTTCCAGTTTCCATCTGTGACCAGAGACCTCTGCCTAGGCCACCAGGGCTCCATATCCAAATAGCTCTGGGTGAAAGCTAGCCTCCCAGGAGTGTGGAAAAGCCTGTCTGATCAGAGGGACCCACCTGGAATCCCCAGGATACAGGGACTGAGGAGTGGTCTTCAGGTTGATTTTGGTGGCTGGGGAGAGGATCTTATGACACAAGGCTCCATACTCAAATAGTGCCAGGAGAGAGCTGGTATACCAGGAGTGTAAACACACCTCCAAGCACAGGCAAGACCATCACTTCTTTTCAAATTCAATGGACAAAGAGGGACCCTTGCAGAATCATCAGGACACAGGAAACAAGGGACAAGCTGGGGATTAGATCCTTTTTGTTTCTGTCTGCACCCCAGAGCTGACCCTGCAGCACAGTTCTCCAAACCCAAATTCCTCTCAGAGAGAACTGGTCTTCAAGGAGTATTGACACCTAGGCTTGCAGGAAAGACAAGCCACAGTCAGAGACAGTAAGACTAGCTAACACCAGAGATAACCAGATGGCAAAAGGCAAGGGCAAGAACACAAGGTGCAGAAACCAAGGCTACTTGGAATCATCAGAACTAAGCTCTCCTACGACAGCAAGCCCTGGATACCCCAACACATGAGAAAAGGAAGACTCAGTCTTAAAATCACATTTCAAGAGGATGCTAGATTTTAAGAAGGAAGTAAATAACTCCCTTACAGAAATAGAAGAGAACACAGGTAAGCAACTGAAAGCCCTTAATGAGGAAACACAAAAATCCCTTAAAGAATTACAGGAAAAGACATTCAAACAGACAAAGGAAATGAACAAAATCTTTCAGGAACTAAAAACAGAAACAGAAACAATAAGGAAATCACAAAGGGAGACAACCTTGGAGATAGAAAACCTAGGAAACCAACAGAATACAAGAGATGGAAGAGAGAATCTCAGGTGAGGAAGATACCATAGAAAACATTGACACAACAGACAAAGAAAACACAAAATGCAAAAAGTTCCTAACCCACAACATCCAGGATATCCAGGATAAAATGAGAAGACAGAAACTGAGGATAATAAGTATAGAAGAGAGTGAATATTCCTAACTTAAAGGACCAGTAAATATCTTCAACAAAATTATAGAAGAAAACTTCCCCAACCTAAAGAGATGAACATGAATATACAAGAAGCCTACAGAACTCCAAATAGACTGGACAAGAAAAGAAATTCCTCCTGTCACATCATAGTAAAAACACCAAATACACAAAGTAAGGAAAGAATATTAAAAACAATAAAGGAAATGGGCAAGTAACATATAAAAGCAGACCTATCAGAATTACAGCAGACTTAACAAAAGAGACTATGAAAGCTAGAAGATCCTGGGAAGATCTCATACAGACTCTTAAGAGAACACAAATGACAGCCCAGACTGCTATACCCACAAAAACTCTCAATAATCATAGATGGTAAAACCTAATAATCTATGACAAATCCAAATTTGCACAGTATATTTCCACAAGCCTAGCCCTACAAAGAATAATAGATGGAAAACACTAACTCAAGGAGGGAAACTGCACCCAAAAAAAGCAAGAAAGTAATCTTTCAACAAACTCAAAAGAAGATAACCACACAAACATAAAAATAACATCGAAAATAACAGGAAGCAACAATCACTATTCCTTAATATCTCTTAACATCAATGGACTCAATTCCCCAATAAAAAGACATAGACTGACAGACTGGATCCATAAAAAAGACCCAGCATATTGCTGCATCCAGGAAATGCATCTCCATCTTAAAGACAAACACTACCTCAGAGTAAAGGGCTAGAAAAGAATTTCCAGGCAAATGTCCCCAAGAAACTGGCTGGAGTAGCCATTCAAATATCAGATAAAATCGACTTTCAACCAAAAGTTATCAAAAAGGGTAAGAAAGGACACTTCATACTCATCAAAGGAAAAATCTACCAAGAAGAACTCTCAACTCTGAACATCTATGCCCTGAATATAAGGGCTCCCACATTCATAAAAGAAACTTTACTAAAGCTCAAAGCACACACTGCACCTCGCACAATAATAGTGGGAGACATCAATACCCCACTATCAACAATGGACAGATCTTGGAAACACAAACTAAACAGAGACACAGTGAAAGTAACAGATGTTAGGAATCAAATGGATTTGACAGATATCGATAGAACATTTCATCCTAAATCAAAAGAATATACGATCTTCTCAGCACCTCATGGTACCTTCTCACAAAACAAACCTCAACAGATATAAGAAGACTGAAATAATCCCATGCCTCCTATCAGATCACTACGGAATGAGGCTGGTCTTCAATGGCAACAACAAAAACAACAACAGAAAGCCCACGTACTCATAAAAGCTGAAGAATGCTCCTTTCAATGACCACTTGAAGAAGGAAGAAATAAAGAAAGAAATTAAAGACTTCCTAGAATTTAATGAAAATGAAAGTACAACATACACAACTTTTGGGAAACAATGAAAGCAGTGTTAAGAGGAAAACTCATAGCTCTGAGTGCCTCCAAAAAGAAACTGGTAAGAGCATATACTAGCAGCTTAACAGCATACCTGAAAGCTCTAGAACAAAAAGAAGCTAATATACCCAAGAGGAGTAGAAGGCAGGAAATAATTAAATTAAGGGCTGAAATCAACCAAATAGAAACTAAAAGAACTATACAAAGAATCAACAAAACCAGGAGCTGGTTCTTTGAGAAAATCAACAAGATAGATAAACCCTCAGCCAGACTAACCAGAGGGCACAGAGACAGTATGAAAATTATCAAAATTAGAAATGAAAGGTGAGATATAACAACAGATTGTGAGGAAATTCAAAAAATATCAGATCCTACTATAAAAGCCTATACTCCACAAAATTGGAAACTCTGGTTGAAATGGACATGCGTCTAGACAGATACCTAATATCAAAGTTAAGTCATGATCAGATAAACCATCTAAATAGTCCCATAACCCCTAAAGAAATATAAGCAGTATTTAAAAGTCTCCCCACCAAAAAAAACCCAGGACCAGATGGCTTCAGTGCAGAATTCTATCAGATCTTCAAAGAAGACCTAATACCAATACTTTTCAATCTATTCCAAAAAATAGAAACAGAAGGAACACTACTTAATTCATTCTATGAAGCCACAGTTACACTGATACCAAAACCTCAAAAAGACCCAACAAGTAAAAAAAAAATACTTCAGACCAATTTCCCTCATGAATATTGATGCAAAAATACTCAATAAAATTATTGCAAACTGAATCCAAGAACACATCAAAATGATCATTCACCAAGATCAAATAGGTTTCATCCCAGGGATGCACAGACGGTTCAATAGCTGGAAATCCATCAATTTAATCTACTACATAAACAAATTCAAAGCAAAAAACAACATGGTCATTTCATTAGATGCTGAAAAAGCATTTGATAAAATCCAACATCCCTTCATGATAAAAGTCTTGGAAAGATCAGGAATTCAAGGTGCATACCTAAATATAGTAAAAAGCAATATTCAGCAAACCAGTGGCCAACATCAAACTAAATGGAGAGAAACTTGCAGTAATCCTACTAAAATCAGGGACTAGGCAAGGCTGCCCTCTCTCTCCCTATCTATTCAATATAGTACTTGATGTTCTAGCTAGAGCAATTAGACAACAAAAGGAGGTCAAAGGGATACAAATTGGAAAGGAAGAAATCAAAGTATCACTATTTGCAGATGATATGATGCTGTACTTAAGTGACCTGAAAAACTCCACCAGAGATCTGCTACAGTTGATAAACACGTTCAGCAAAGTGGCTGGATACAAAATTAACTCAAGCAAATCAGTAGCCTTCCTATACTCGAGGATAAACAGGCTGAAAAAGAAATTAGGGAAATAACACCCTTCACAATTGTCACGAACAATATAAGGTATTTTGCTGTGACTCTAACAAAACAAGTGAAAGATCTGTATGACAGGAGCTTCAAGTCTCTGAAAAAAGAAATCGAAGAAGACCTCAGAAGATGGAAAAATCTCCCATGCACATTGACTGGCAGGATTAATATAGTAAAAATGGCCATCCTGCTGGAAATAATCTACAGGTTCGATGCAATCCCCATTAAAATTCCAACTCAATTCTTTATAGTTTTAGAAAGAGCAATTCTCAAATTCATGTGGAATAATGAAAAGCTCAGGGTAGCAAAAATTATTCTCAACAATAAAAAGACTTCTGGTGGAATTAGCATCCCTGACCTCAAGTTGTACTACAGAGCAGTAGTGATAAAAACTGCATTGTATTGATACAATGACAGGCAAGTAGATCAATGGAATAGAGTAGAAGACCAAGAAATGAACCCATGCACTTATGTTTACTTGGTCTTTGACAAAGGAAATAAAACCATCCAGTGGAAAAAAGACATTTTCAACAAATGGTGCTTGTTCATCTGGCAGTCTACATGTAGAAGATGGTGAATTGTTCCATTCCTATCTCCCTGTACAAAGCTCAAGTCCAAGTGGATCAAGGGCCTCCACATAGAACCAGATAAACTGAATCTAATAGAAGAGAAAGTGGGGAAAATTCTCAAACACATGGACACAAGGGAAAAGTTCCTGAACAGAACACCAATGGCTTGTGCTTTAATATCAAGAATCCACAAAGGGCACCTCATGAAATTACAAAGCTTCTGTAAGGCTAAGGACACTGTAAATAGGACAAAACGGCAACCTACAGATTGGGAAAAGATCTTTACCAATCCTATGTCCTTTAGAGGGCTAATATCCAATGTATGCAAAGAACTCAAGAAGCTAGACTCCAGAGATCCAAATAACCCTATCAAAAATGGGAAATGGTGCTAAACAGAATTCTCAACTGAGGAAACTTGAATTGCTGAGAAGCACCTGAAGAAATGTTCAACATCCTTACTCATCAGGGAAATGCAAATCAAAACAACCCTGAGATTCCCCTTCACAGCAGTCAGAATGGCTGAAATTAAAAACTCAGGTGACAGCAGATGTTGTTGAGGATGTGGAGAAAGAAGAACATTCCTCCATTGTTGGTCGGAATGCAAGCTGATACATCCTGTCTGGAAATCAGTTTGGCATACTTTCAGAAAAATGAACATGATAATACCTGAGGACCCAGCTATTCCACTCCTGGGCATATACCCAGAAGATGCTCCAACATGTACTAAAGTCACATGTTCCACTATGTTCTTAGCAGCCATATTTATAATAGCCAGAAACTGGAAACAACCCAGATGTCCTTCAAACAGAGGAATGGATATAGAAAATGTGGTACATTTACAATGGAATACTACTCAGCCTTTAAAAACAATGACTTTATGAAATTCTTAGGCAAATGGATGGAACTTGAAAATATCATCCTGAGCGAGGTAACTCAGTCACAAAAGAATGAACACTGTATATATTCACTGATAAGTGGTTATTAGCCCAAAAGTTCAGAATACCCAAGAGTCACTTCACAGCAACAGTAGGGCTGAGTATGAGGTTCCAGATGGAGGAGCTGGAGAAGGGACTGAAGGAGCTGAGGGAGCTTGCAGCCCCATGGAGAAAGCAGCAGTGGCAACTGGCCTGATCCCTCAATGCTCCTGGAGACTTGATCACCAACCAATGAATACCCATGGAGGGACCCATGGTGCTGGCCACATATGTGGCAGAGGAGGGTCTTGCTAGTCATCAGAGGGAGGAGAGGCCCTTGGGCTTGAGGGTGTTAGATCCCCCAGTATAGGAGAATGCCAAGGAGGCAAGAGGAGAGTGAGTGGGTGGGTGGGTGGGGGAATACCCTCATAGAGGCAGGGGGAGGGTGGGAGGGAATATGGAGGTTCCAAAGGTGAGACCTGGAAAGGGGGAAACATTTGAAATGTACATAGAGTAAATATATATATATATTTTAAAAGAATAGCAGTATACAGATGCAGTTAGAGATGGGGTATTTATATGTATTGGGGCATGTGGAAAGAATACTACCTACAGTTTAAATAAAAATAGAAATGAAAAAAACTTATCATAAGAAAGGTTGACATACTATAATAAAATTGCAGCATTTT
Organism: Rhynchomys soricoides; assembly: GCA_019843965.1. Classification (NCBI taxonomy): domain Eukaryota; kingdom Metazoa; phylum Chordata; class Mammalia; order Rodentia; family Muridae; genus Rhynchomys; species Rhynchomys soricoides. The sequence goes on from JADRCH010007930.1 coordinate 595,310, forward strand.
TTATCTTGAAAAAATAATCAGGTTTTATCCTAGTAGCTCTATCTTTATATGTTACTTGCTCTTTTTTCCTTGTTATACTTAATATTCTCTTTGTTATTTATATTTAGTGTTTTATTTTTATGTGCCAAGGCGACTTCTTTCCTATTTGGTGTTCTGTTTGCTTCTTGTCCCTCTATTGGCATCTCCTTCCTCTTGTTAGGGAAATTTTGTCTATAATTTTGTAGAAAATATTTTCTATGCCTTTGGCCTGTGTTTTGCTCCTTTATCTATTCCTATTTTTCTTAGATTTTTGTATTTTCCTAGTTTCCCAGATTCCTGAATTTTGTGCCAAGAGTCATTTGGATTTCATATTCTCTTTGACTAAAATATCCATTTTTTCTGTGTCTCCAGTGTCTGAGTTTCCTTTTTCCATTGGTGAGGTTTGATTCTGAGCTCTGTTCAAGTTCTTTTAATTTTTTTTTTTTTTTTACTTCCTGATTTTCTTTTTGGTTCTATTTCCACTTTGAGGGTCCTATTTTTTCCTTCTACTGGTGTGTGTGTGTGTGTGTGTGTGTGTGTGTGTGTGTGTGTATTTCTTTACTGGGTTTATTTTTCATTTCCTTTTTAAGGACCTTTATTTCAAATTTATAAAAGATATAAGGCAGTTTACTTTATTTCAGCTATGTTTCAGCTAGGCCCATCCCCAGGGCCTAGTGTCATAGTGTTGTTAAGCTCAAGTAAAGACAAATTGTCCTGCTGTTATTGTGTTTTTACGGTAGAGTATGGGCATCTGGGTTTAATATGATTGTAATTCTAGGTGCTTATTTCTGGTCTCTGTTTGGTTGTTGTATTGTTCCTAGGTTTCTGTTGCTTTCTCTGGCACTTAGGATAGTATGATAACTGTGTATTGCCTGGTAGGGAATTCTTTTGGATTTTTATCTATATGGCGACTGGGGTTTCAGGATAATATATGTTTCTAGGTATTGGCAGCTGACAAGAATTGGGATAGGCTGGGTTAAGACTAACGGGGTCCACAGGAGGGAGGAAAGTAGGGTCTTCCACCAGGATATGCTTAGTCCCCTAGGAATCTTGGTAGAGGCTGAGGGGAACCCACAACATGTCTTCTGCTCAGAGCTGGGGATGAGACTTGATATTGGATTTGAAGAAGAGGAGGGAAAATATATGTCTCAATCTCTTCTTGTCTTGTTGGCCTATCCACCTCTTTGGCAAGCTTTGGTGGTGGTTTCCAGGGAATGACTGCTGTATTTGGGGGCTGGAATAGTAGGATGAGTTGTGAGGAAGTTGGAGAAGATTTTTGTTGTCCTCGGGAGATGATGGCAGATAGGAGAAGGAAGCCATGGACAGTGGTCTGCTACAGAGTTGGAAGTGAAACAGGGAGATCAGTTTTGGAGAGGAGGGAGAGGTGAAGATCTGTAGTTGGATTACCTACTTCCCTGACTATGGAAGATCCTCAAGATTTCTGAAGCATTTAGGAGGTACAGCACTTTGAAATGTTGCTGCAAAAAATTATAGTTTTCCTACTTAAAAATACTGCATTATATAAAGTGGTATTTATACAGATTCTACATTTAACAGCATGCAAAATAGTCCCCTCAGAGCGATGTTTTCCTTGAGAAGTTGCGGACAGCAATTCTCAGGACTGATGAACTGCTTTAATCATTTTCCTTTTCTGCCTTGTGACTCCTGCTGCTCCATTTTTCAGAATTCATTTAGTTTTACATTAGCCAGTGTCCATTTTAGTACAAGATGAGAATAACATTCTTTTGCCACATCATCAACTTTTAAAGGATCCATCTTCACTAATAAAACAAAGTGGAGGTTTGTGTCAATTAGCTAAATAATTGGAGCAAAGACTGAAATTTTATGCATGCTTCTCCCCCCCCCCCCGGCATTAGTACAATTGACAAATAAAATGGGATTCAGGGTGTCTAATTTCCTGTATTGATATACCTGTGCATTGTTCAAATGATTACCACCATCAAGCTAATTAATGTGTCTATCAGCTGTACTGCAGTGTTACAATAGAGCTGTCGCCAGGGACCATGGCATTCTGAAAGCTCATTTCCATTTCTGTTTGCAGTCTCTCAGTGGTCAGGGGACCTTTGAATGAATTTGGGTGGATTGTTGCTATAACAGTTACAAAGTTAATCTTGGGCACTCAATGAATTTAAAGAGGCTCTCTTATTGGACAAATAAATAAATACTGTAGTGATATCTGAAGCCAACCCAGTCCTGGCCACAATCAATGACTAATGTACTTGAATTCCTTTATCTCTCCTCCTTAACATTTAGAGCATTTCTTAATCTGTGTTAACATGTGACTGACTGTGGTTATGGTTTAGTACTCTGTGCTATCCTTTACTTATCCTTCCTCTTTATGTAATTTTGAATTTCTTTGTTTATAGGATTAAAAATATGCTGCTGTCCCACCATTTGAAAAATGGTTATAGAATGAGTTGTAACAGTCAAAAGATTTATGTATTTATTTTTTTCATTCCCTAAGGCCATTAAGGAAATATCCTAGTAGAATCCTTAAGAAAGAGTTGTAAAATTGACTGCAATCCCTTGAAATGAATAATGGGAACTTTCCCTATAAAATTCTTTATGGGAAATTTCAGTCTTTCAAAATTGAATTTGAAGTTCTCAGAGATTCATGCACCCCTGTGCTAAAATTATGTCTGAAGTGAAAAATACCTTAAATTGGAGATAACCAGATACTAAATGATCTTTTCTTTGTATGTCACGAGCTTGACATCTATCCTGTGATTGACTCAATTTTAATATTTAGTAGTATCCAATTTCTTAAATATGAATAAAAATGAGAAACAATAACATGCAGGCTACTTTCAACAAATAGACATGTCCTCGCTGATTTAAGAATAGTAATTGGGTGTAGCACATTAACTCAGTAGCCTAGAGCAATTTTATAATAATCTTCTAAGAGCTTAGGAAAAAAATCAACATTTTATTACTTTTAACACACTGCAGTCACTGCTTTTCTCAGTTCATTTTAGTGAGCCACCAATAACTTCACTCCATTAAATGCTCAATCTAATTAGCTCCAGGTCACAATTTATATTATTTCTAAGTTGTGTGCTATTTTCAATGTCTAGCAAATGCTACCTGCAGCAACATAATTACATGTAATCTATAGTCTTTCATGGACGATCACTTTCTATTCTTGGGATAGCACACTTGCCAAACTGCTGCTTCAGATTGCTCTCTGGCCTCTTTGGTTTTGTTATGTAGAGACATAATGTATTGCTAGTAATACTAGAGAGAAAAATGGAATGTCCTGTCAAAAAGTGAAAATTTCTGAAATAGTGACCGGAGACTCGAAGCAGAGCCCTTTTGAGAGAGGCACTGTGCAACTGTATGTGTTATATCTCAGTAAAGCTCTTCTGTAGCTTTCCTGAGGGCTTTAGAATTAAAAATATTTTCTTTGGGAAATTTATACATATAAAATGTAATATGGTCACATTTTACATGTTATATGGGTCTCCCCAAATGATTCAGTTCTCCTACTGTGACACTCTACTGTGTCAAAGGCTGTTTGTCTTCTCTAGAAAAACAGGGCTGGGCAAAATCCATGGTGGCAGTTTGGAGAGTCTGACTCTTTAGTTTTACAGCTAGACAGATAAAATTTTGTTCTTTGACTCTTTATACCTTTGTAAATAAAATGCTAGACTATTAAAGTTGAAGGCTCTATATTCTGATTTATTAGAATTTGTGCCTGTGAGTATAGATTGAGACAAAGGGGTGAACTTAGTTCCTGTAACATGACTCTCACCATCAGATAAAACATTTGTAAAATATTACCTTGGTAGATCATTAATTGTCATCCATGCCTGAGAAGGTTATGACAGTGGTCAAATAGCATCCGAAAATCCATTTCAAGATTTTCTTGCTTTGCGATACTTTGCCTGTTCTGCACTATCTACTGATATATTTGGTAACTTGATAGATTTGTGGACTGTCTTTAGTTCATATGATCACTTCTACAATAAAAGAATGTGTTGCTCATGTCTGTGATCACTTGGCCACTCAGGTTTAGAATAGAGGATCTTATATTTCCTTGGAAGGAAAAGCTGCACTTCATGTTGATCTTTCATCTATACTTGTAAGGTAAACTTATTTTATTCAGAAATGGTGAAACGTCCATGGATGTTTATAACATGTATTTCCTGGGACAAAGCCTGTACTTTTCAGTAGAGGTATGTAGCCAAGATCAGGCTTTTTTTAAAAAAAAAAAAATTGGTTATTTTATGTATTTATATTTCAAATATTATCTCCTTCAGAACGCCCCTCTCCCATCACCCTCCCCCTGCTTCTATGAGGATGCTTCCTCTCCCACTCACACACTCCCACCTCACCAAGTGTTGTATTCCCCAACACTGGGGCATTGGGCCTTCACAGGACCAAGGGCTTCTCCCATTGATGCCAGACAAGGCCATCCTCTGCTATATTCATGGCTGGAGCCCTGAGTCCCTCCACGTGTACTCTTTGGTTGGTGGCTTACTTCCTAGAAGCTCTGGGGGATCTGGTTGGTTGATATTGTTCTTCCTATGGGTTACAAACCCCTTCAGCTCTTTCAGTCCTTTCTCTTAACTCCTCCATCGGGGACCTTATGTCAGTCTGATGGTTGGCTGCAAGCATCTGCCTGTGTATTTGTCAGACTCTGGCAGAGTCACTCAGGTGACTTTTATAACAGGTTCCTGTCAGCAAGCACTTCTTGGCATCCACAATTGTGTCTGGGTTTGGTGTCTGTATATAAGATATATTCCTAGGTGGGGCAGTCTCTGGATGGCCTTTCCTTCAGTCTCTGCTCCACACTTTGTCCCTGTATTTACTTTAGATAGAAGCCCTTCTGGGTTAAGTAACCAAGATCATGTTTTTATGAACAGGATTCTGTGGCAGGCTACTGAGAAGTATGACTTTAAACATCTATAATGCAGACAGCAAAGCAGGGCTGTTTGATAAGGGATTAGCTTGTCAGTGCAGACTTCAGAACAAAGGGTGTAACGTTGATCAGCAAAGTTTCAACCATGTGCACCCATTTAATGTTTTCAAATTTTATAAAATGAATCTGCACCCATGAAATTTCTAAACGTTAGATGAAACAGTATAGCTGGAACACCAAACTAAAAACCAAAGCAGCCAAATACAAATAAATAAAGTCCTATTAGAATAAAATTCTAACTTATTACCTGAGCAATTAAAATATTGTAGAGACATGTGTTTCTTTGTGGATTTTGTTTGTTTCTTTTGATAATATTTTGCTGGGTACCCCATGCTGGCCTAGAACTCCATTAATGGGGCCTAAGATAATCTCTAATTTCTGATATTTCTGGTATCATGGACTCTTATGAATACTGAAATTGAGGATCTCTGTTACCACAGCCAGCTTAAAATTGTTTTAAATTGAATATGTATGTTCACTGTATACACATGATAGAAAACTTGAACAATAAGAAATAAAACTTAAAAAATAAAAGCAAATATGAACATTTGCTTGTCTATGACTAAGAAATAATATTTTCCTGAATGAACTGCCAGTTTAGAATCAATAGAAATAACTGAACACTACAAACACATGCTGTGGTCCAATAATACTTAGGTAAAACTGACATAAGTAACGAAGTAGTATATCTTAAACAAACAAACAATGTATATTGGGATAGTTGTCAGAGGAATATGTATGGTACAGGTGCTGACTATACACTCACTTCTCCTCTTCCTGTCTCCAATCTCCTTGCTTCTCCTGCACTTCAATGCTATTGGCCCTAGGATGCCAACTATAGCTGGTTCTGTGAAGGGCCAAGGCTTTGCACATCCTGGAGAGAAAACCCACTCAGACAGGAAAGTAAAGTGACAGCTGGAGAAAGAGAAGAGCCACTGACAGAGTGTAACACCCAAGATGTGAGGTAGGAGATTTGGAAGCAGAAGCTCTCTGAGAATGAAAGTGGCAGTGATTATGAGTGTCCTAGACAAACAGTAACAGTTACAGATCTGAGGTGAAGGAAGAGGAACGAGGAACAGGGCTCTCCAACATGGCAGTACAGATCTATGACAGGACTACTAAAGCGGCCAGAACCACCCAAGTTCTCCAGAGTGAACTTGGAGATCGCGGCAGTCCCAGACCAAAAGTCACAGTTAGATATCCTGAGAGCAGCCCCCATACTGAAGTTAAGTCAGAGGTTAACTTCAAAGATGGACTGTAATTTGGAAGAGTAACCCAAATAAGACCTTTCCTTTCTCACATTGGTTTTGGTGAGTGTTTTATCACAGCAACCAAAAGGAAACCAGGACACAGACCCAAGGTGAGGATAATTCAGAGAGAAAACGGACTTCAGACTTCTTTCTGGGTTCAGGCAAATACTTCCTACCTCCTTCCCACTTAACTAATGGCCCAGAAGGGAAGATTTTGTTTTGTTTTGTTTTGTTCTGTTTCCATAGTTCTTATAAGACTGCTGCTGTTTAAGACAATTAGACTTGAGACCCATGAGCTCAGATGGCTGAGCTACAGTCCATCTGAACTGGGCAGCAGGCAGAGAGCAAGGCCAACCTAGACAGAATGACATTAGCCATCAAATCTTGCCAAGCTGTTTGCACGAGACTCTGTGTAAATGAAATATGCTGACAGAAATAATGTGCAAGAAAATGAGATGCCATGCTGAAAGTATGGGAAAGCAAACTAAAATCAGAAGAAAAAATCAAATTTCTCAACTGAAGTATTGGAGAGGTGACTGGAAGACTGAAACCCCGTACTGATCTCGGAAACGAAACTCAGTAGAGCACGTGAAGACCAAGGCCCTTATAGGGTGGTAGAAATCATGATTGAAGAGGAAATAGATTACATGGACTTTGTTAAACTAAGAAAAGTGACATTATTTTAAAAGCTGTAGAGGATGTTTGAATAACTAACTTTAGAAATGATAGATGCCAGTGTCCTGAGATCTATGAGACTCTCTTTGCTTGTCAACTCCTCTCTATGGTATGCCTTAATAGAAAGGGGAAACGATTCAGTGCTAGTACTAATTTCTTACCTTTTAATGAGAGAGAGAGAGAGAGAGAGAGAGAGAGAGAGAGAGAGAGAGAGAG
>JADRCH010007930.1:612170-714857 GCA_019843965.1 Rhynchomys soricoides
GAGAGAGAGAGAGAGAGAGAGAGAGAGAGAGAGAGAGAGAGAGAGAGAGAGAGAAAGAGAGAGAGAGAGAGTCACAGATCCTCATAGGATTCCAGCCATTACTTCCTTCTGATTCCCACCATCCCATGATCTTGCTGATGGAGTATATAGGAAGTGGAAGGTTAATTCAAAGTGGATTCCGTGATGCAGCATTCATGAGGGTGCCATCATCTATAATGGGCTGAGGATTTACAGTTATCTAGAGATGTTCTGTAGTCACCTAGGTTCCTATGAACAACCATTCACTCTGGAAGCAAGACCGGGGAGCTCAGGTCCATCTTGTTGTACTTTGGTGACATCACTATCCCTGTCTTCTGCTGGCGATCTGTCTAGATGCATAGACTTTTGTTCAGATTGCTGTAAGAAAAGCTAAGGTAAGTGGCTCTCAAATATAAAGTAGTTTCTTATGTTGACACCGTTTGTTTATACACAAGAATCTATTTTCTTATTTATCAGACATTGAATGCATTTCTGCCAAATGACCACAAATTAAGGGGTAATTGTAGGACAGGAACTCAGTTTAGATCAGAACAGAAAAATATTTAACAATCTGTGTCTAAAATGAATTAAATGTGCCACTGAGGAAAACACGTAAAACCAGCAATACAATCCTTTAAAAATAGTAATAGGAAGAGTAGTCTGTGAGTGAAGACAGGAGATGAAAAAGTATCTGCACACTACAAAATGCCTATATGGTATCTATCATATACAATTTGTGTTTCACAGTTCATCCATGTATCCTTTTGCATTAGCTCTTTGTATGAATGTGTGTTTCTGTTCATGTGTGCATCAATCGTTTCTGGCAATCACTCTCTATCTTATGAGACGGCATCGATTACAGGAACCTGGAGCTTGCTGATTTGACTATGTTGTCTGACCAGTGAGCTTTTCCTGTGGCTGCCTTTCTAGTGTTAGAACTCTAAGCACATACCACCGTGCCCAGCTGAGGAGGAAATGAAGATCCTCATACTTGATGGCAAGCATTTTACCAATTAAGCCATTTCCCAGATCCCACAATAGTGGATTCATTTAAACTGTGTATACTAATTGGAAATAAATGGTGGAGAATGAGGAACAGGAAAGGGAGAGTTCATTTCCCATCATCAGAGTTGCCGTCTAGACCTCGTAGAGATTAGGCACAAGAGACTGAGGGAAGCTCTGTCTAAAGACATTTCTTGAGTGTTTGTCAGGGGGCAGTGACCTGAAAATGAGGTTTGAAGGGGGATTTGCTCTTGTACATCAGAAATCTCATCACACTCATTAATAGTCTCTTCTAAGTGGTGCCAAAACAAGTCAAAGCAAGAGGACCAACTACAGAGACCAAACTCCAGGGACCCTGAGTACAGGCCTGGAGCAGCAATGAGAGAGGAAAAAATAACATACAGGGAGAGAAAATCAGGAAAGAGATATATTCAAATTGCAAAATGAAAGTTCAATGCAGAGAAATGCAGACACATCACCAATGTGGGAAGATCTGTGCAAATGATTATGCAAATGAGCAGAAAGAGGATAAAGGTTGAGGTTTCCTACAAGTAAAAATGCCCACAGGCATTATCGTATGCCAGATTGGGGTTCATTACTAGCAAATGATTAAATCAATGCTACAATGTCAGGAGTCATCCAAATGGAGAGGCTGGCTTATGAAAAACAATAACAGAATTAATGAAGGAGCTTTAACCTTTAAGTTCAACACATATTTAATTCTGTTTGTCTGAGCAAAACTTAAATATAGGGGAAGCAATTTATTGTTAAAGCCATGTTAAGTGCAATGATTATTATGCTAATAAGTCTGGATAAGTAGAATCCCTTGCTTTATAAATGTCATAGATTAAAAATGGATACTGCTAATAATTAGAGCAATGATGATTTTATGATTTTAACACAGATCATTTTACTCCAGTGTTAATTGTCTTTTAAAAATTTATCAGTTTTATTTCAATCATGTGGAGCCATATATAAGTATTTGGGACATCAGAAAATTACTCACATGTATAAGAGATTACAGCTGTATGCTAGGTATTTAAAAGACATGAAGTTTTCCACATTTTTCTGAAGGAATGGCTGTTGAAAATGCTTTGAGAGACATTTTTATAGGAGCACAATTTGCTTTAACAGTCATTGCTCTGAATTTTAGATCCTGAAATGAAGGCTGTTCATGCCTAAGTGGCTCTCATATTTTGAATCAATTATCTCTGGTATTTGCAATTAGCGTGCTGGTCACTTTTTAGCTGCACTCAAGTTTGAAATGTTCAGATTAGGTAGAAGAAATTAACTCATTTGTGACCTTTAGCATGAATAATGTGCTTTCCCAAGATTTCAGATTAACGTTGAAAGTAATTCAATTTTATAAGCCAACTGGTTGCAGAAAGTTGGGCTGTTCAGTGTTTGGGGGAAGATGAATATTTTATAGCACATTAAAAAGTCTTCCTAATTTTTCTATCTAAATATTTCATAAATGGTTTCCTTCCTTTCCCTCCACCCAGATTCCAACTCTCCCAGTTCAGGCCCTGAATCATCTTTCCCATCACTTTTGCTTTTAGTATTTCAGTCCATTTATGTCTGATTGTTGCTATCCAAACATGTCTCGCCTGCTCTATCATTTCTTCCTAAACAGTCCTCTCAGTTTTGTATGTTCCCACAGATGAAGTTCTATTTTGGTTCCATTTTCAATAAGGAGTCTGAACCTATCTCTAGAAGGAGGTAATTACGTTTTTTCAGTGACAATTTTAGACAGCAAGTACTGGTTAGTGGAACAAAGGAAAGTCTGCTTAGAGCTGGGATTATGGTTCTGTTTGCAAAATTCTTGCAGTACAAGCACAAGGACCTGAGTTCGATTGCCCACAGTCCATATAAAATAATTCCTGGTTTAATAATGGGTGTTGTGTTCCCAGTGTTAAGGAAGTGGAGACAAGCAAAGCCATGGATATAGCTGGTCAAGCTGCCTAGCCAAATTGAGAAGCTTGTGGCAAATGACAGATCTTACCACAGAAAGGAAAGGTAGACATTTCCTGAGGGATAACCACAAACACACACACACACACACACACACACACACACACACAGAGAGAGAGAGAGAGAGAGAGAGAGAGAGAGAGAGAGAGAGACAGAGAGACAGAGACACAGAGACTGAGACAGAGAGACAGAGCCTGACTTTCTAGAGGAGACCTCTTTGGAGCAAGGTCAGTTGGAGGAAAGAGGAGTGAGAAGTAGGGGCTCAGCTAGCATGAATAGGAAGAGCACTCCTGCTTGAAGCCAGCTTCATCATGCCAAGATATGGTTCCTATTAGTCCTGCAAGGTGGAAACACCTTAAAATAGAAGGAGCTAAAAAAAAAAATTCCAGAAAAGCCAAGTCACAGCTTCAATTTGCAGAACCCAATCTTTCTTACTGATAACCTTTCAGTTGCTATCCTCATTCTTTGTTCTGTTTAAAATATGTTGAGTGAATTAAATGAATTTCAATTGCTTTATGCAGAACTGAATACAGCTGAAATGGTCAAAATGAACCTGGGGCATTCTCCTCTCTTTTAGAGTAGTCAGAAATAAAGAGAGGAGATTACAAACTACCAAGATTGATGGAAATCCAGCTAGCTATGACGAGAAAGCAATTTATTGAGGTAACTGAATAAATAGCATAACTCTATTTGCTACTTATAAAATATGCAGGTTGGGCAAATAAGTACATACATTTCCTTTTGAAGTTAAATAAAATAAAACAAACTTAGTGGTTTAAAAACACATACTAATTGTCTTTCAGAATTTTGGGTTCAGGTTCTGGAAATAGCCCTTATGATGTTGGTCTAGGTTTCATCTCCTCTACTGCCTTGGCTGGGAAAAAACCAGTCATAAGATGATTCATGTTATGGGAAAATATTCATTTTTGTATTTCTGAGACTCAGGAAGTGGTTGTTTGCTGGATGCCACTGAAGACTTCTTGTAGAGTGTTGCTGTTGACTGTCAGAGCACATTTTATTTCTTCCTAGTCTTTGTGAGAGTTTCTCTCTCATGTAGATCAAAAGAGTCCCATTAATTTCTCCTCAACTTTTCATGGGACCTATGATGCAGTCTAGTGTTAGATTGAAGTTAGAAAGAAGTCACAGTCACTGGTCCTATTCACTTTCAAGGAAGGGAATTATTTAAAATCTAACCTTTGGGGCTAGAGATGATGTTGGGCATCCTGGAATTTTGAATCTTTAATGACATAGGTGGAACAAGAAGTGATTCAATTGACATTATTAAAAAGATAGGCTTAAACACATTTCTTTGACACTGGGATCTAAATTAGAGCAATTGGGAGACTATCAGTTGTGTCTTGTTGTTGTGGCAAAGTACTTGGCAAAATGTAGTTTGAGAAAGGGAGGGGGTATTTAAGTTTACAGCCTGAGGGATGTTGTTTGCCATGGTGGGGAAAGGCGTGGTGATAGAAGTATGAACTCGCTGGCCATAATGTATCTGCAGTTAGGATGATCCTGGGGCTCAGCTCACATTCTCCTCTTACTATTTTAAGAACGCAATCAAGGAAGGTACCACCCACATTGGACCTGGTTCCTTCCTCTTCAGTTAAACCTCCCTGGAAATGTCTTCACAAACATGCTCAGGGACATCACTTAGGAAATTCTAAGTCCAGTCAACATGAAAATGATGATGAACCAGCAAGGGGAAATTTTTTTGTGTTATTTTAGTCTTTATTGACATTAACCACATATATTGCTAAAAGTTATGGTACTAGTTAATGGAAGCCTGTTTCAGTTAATGTAGGTAGGCACAATAGTAATGTTGAATGTTTTCAGTTATGATGATATTTTAAAAGTAGATGTTTCTATCTGCAAGAACAGCAGGAAGCTAACCCACAACATTTTCCTTAAAGCTTCTGAATGCTTACCTTCATTGTTGCATTGACTTGGTTCTGTTTCATTAAGATTCATTCCCCTATTCAAAAAATTATCTTTATGTTGATATTAAGTTGATACTCAATGAAGCACCTTTTTAAATAATTCATCATAATTGGTAGTAGGAATGAATGAATGAATGAATGAATGTCATGTATATACATGTACTTAAAGGAGTCCAGAATGGGGCATTGGTTCCCTTGAATCCAGACTTACAGAAGTTTGTGAGCTACCCAATATGGCTACGAGGATCTAAACTCTGTCTAGGCCTCTGAAAATATAGTTGTTTTCTCATTTGCTGAACCTGCTTGGTAGCTTTTCATTGAAATACTTTAGGCCATAGTGAGAAATGTTTTATATTTTGGGCAAAATATAAAATAGTAGCTCGGAGTGACTGTTGTTATAGATCACATTTTCTCTCCCTCTAATGTATGTGTCCAGTCTCCTATCTCATTATGATATGATGTTGAGGGATGAGATCTTTGTGGGGAAAGGGGACAGGATAAGGTTGTGAGAGCAAAATGACCACCAGTGGTCTTATGAGTTGAGTCAGGAGAAATAGCCTCTCTCTGTTTTCTTCTATGTGAGTATACAGTGAAGAGGTAGTACTGTTGGCAATGGGCTCAGCAGAAACCGAATGTATCTGCATCTTGACTTCAAAGCCCTCTAACTGTAAAAATAAATGCTTTTTGTGTGACTCACTCTATCTATAGCAATCAGTTACAGGTTCTTGAATTTAAAAAAAGATGTCTATCAAGACATTATGAGACACCGAGGCCTGAACTGGAAATTGATGTTTGAAATGACAAAGGAAGTTTATTAGTAGCTTCTCATTTTATGGTCTGCTAAAGATCCCATCTAATTCTAAGCTTATTTTAACTATTGTTAGACTATTGCAAAGCTATCTTTTAAGCTAACCACAGGAGAGCTGGTAAGATGGTTCAGTGGATAAGGTACCTGGTGCCAAGCAACCTGAGTTTGATTTCAAGGGCACACATGGTAGAAGGTGAGAACTGATTCCTGCAACCTGTCTTCTGACTGTCACATGTGCACTGTGATGCACTTGTGTGTGCACTCGCACGCGTGCACGCGTGCACGCGCGCACACATACACACACACACACACACACACACACAAACAAACATGCACAAAATCTTTAAGTTAACCAGAGTGAACTGATATATGCAGAATACTTTTGGAAGTCAGCACCAAACCATGTAATATTTATTAAGCCTTAATTCTAATTTTGTGGGGGAAACTCTGAAATTTACTAAGAAATGTGCATAGTATCTCATTTAATCTCAGTAAGTAGGCTTTCTTGCCATTAGTATGCAGGCAAATAATGTTAAAGAATAAGGGTTAAGTTAGCTATTAAAAAGACATGTACTTAAGACAACCTGACTCCAAAGCGCACATTCAGAAAAACTGTGCAACATCCTTTAGAAGAACAGTTAGTCTTGCTTTGGACTGAATCTAATTAGTATAACTAGGATACCAATTAATGCTAACAGGATGGCAATTATTATGGAGAAGACAGATAAGACTCCTTAACGACTTGAGGTACTTGATGCTAGGACTAATATGAATATGTGTTCATGAACTTGAGGTCCCTTTCTGTACAATTGTCATTTTCCTTTGCAAGAGTTATATTGCCAGTGTCACCATGCTGAGGTGTGCTCTTCTGCTGTGATGTTCATTTCTTCTAATTTCATGGAGTAGCTCTTCTAAGAAAAAATATTTTTGTATAGATGCTTTGGTGTTGGTTTTAAGGGAACTAAAAGACATAGTCTCTGTGTGATTTCTTCATCTCTGATTGATGCCAGGAAGATGTACAAATATCCAAAATACCCACTGTTCATAAAAACAGTTATATGAATTGCAATGGACAAAGGCTTCCAATAACGCATATCCTTGGGAGTCTTGTTTTACACATAGAACTACTGAAGTTGAGGTTGCTATATTGTCAGTGGTCTAGTATGTAGAATAGCCAGGCAGTCAATCCTTTGGGGCAATAAATGTGATGCCAATAATTACAGTACTCATAGATGTAATCTTCATGACACAGGAGACTAAATGGCCTTTCCTAGAACACAGAGGATGAACATAGAGCTGCCTAAGCCTTGGGAACCAGGAGGCACAGATGGGAGATTGTAGGCTTATATTTTTTAAAACCTACATTTAATAAGGGTTTTTTATTAGATGTTTTATTTATTTACATTTCAAATGTTATCCCCTTTCCCGGATTCCCCTCCGCAAACCCCCTATTCGATCCTTCCTCCCCCTGCTTCTATGAGGGTGCTCCCCCACCTACATACCCACTCCCACCTCAAGCCTTCACAGGACCAAGGGTCTCTCCTCCCATTGATGCCAGATAAGGCCATTCGCTGCTACGTACGTGGCTGAGGCCATGGGTCTCTCCCTGTGTACTCTTTGGTTGGTGGTTTAGTCCCTGGGAGCTCTGGGGATTCTGGTTAGTTGATATTTTTCTTCCTATGAAATTGCAAACCCCTTCAGCTCCTTCAATCCTTTCTCTAACTCCTCCATTAGGGTCCCCATGTTCAGTCCAACGGTTGGCTGAGAGCTTCCGCCTCTTTGTCAGGCTCAGGCAAGAGCCTCTCAGAAGACAGCTATATAGGGCTCTGCTTTAATCTTCCATCTAGCCCACTATCCACCAGATGTCGTGGAAAGGAAAGGTTAATAGCGTAAAGGAAGATGCAGACCTGTTTAGAAATAGTTCTTTGGAGCAAATCCAATCTGCGTTGTCTGGATATCAGCAGTTTAGTTCACATGAATCAGCAGCTACAGCTGAATCCACTAGCAAACACTGTTTATGAATCAGTAAGGTAGTTGGTTGCAGAAGAAACCTAGATGCTCTGCCAATCAGCCTGAGTTCTTGAAAGTGGCAAGAAGACACTGGAAGACCATGAGAAGTTCTTTGTTGTGTTCTCTCTATAAAGTCATGACAAATGATGACCAGCAAAAAAAAAAAAGATAAGCTGTACCAATATCACACAGAGTTGTCCACTGTCCATTGGGTTTTATTTATTCCCTTTCCAAACGTCATGTGTTTTCTCAAGTGTCCACTCTAGTAAAACATACATGCCCCCATTTTTAGCCTACTTCCTGACAAATACCATGTATATGTTCTCAGAAAAACATGCTCTAATGTGTATGCTTCATCAAAAACATCCTCTCCTAAGACAGTTTCCAGAAAAAGATCACATGACACAAACGAGTCTCCTAAGAAACAAGAAATTTCCACTTCAGGAGATAGTGTTTTTCCAGGACCCGTAAAATTAGGGCATATAGTTCTGTATTCTGGTGCCAAAACCAGATCCAGGTTTCTTGAATATAATTGGACTTTTCCTGACTTCTATAACGCAATCTCACTAGATGCTGTGCTTTTAGAATGATAACTAATTTTTTTGTGGGACACAGACTATCCTTATTCCAGAACAAATGGTACCAAACCTCTGGGCATAGAGGCTGTGGTTGCAAATTCTTGGACTGTGGAGGAATTCTTCTCTAGGTGCCTCAGGGCAAACACAGGAACCTTGTGATATGCACTGGTATCCATGATTCCAACTATGTAGCGCATGAACCTAGACATTGTCTAGTTTATGTAGCTGAATTGGTAGTGATGCTTGGGTTAGTAGCTCAGTCGTATCCCAGATCCCAGTGGACAGGTACAGGAGATTAGAGGGTTTTACAACAGTAGCTACATGTTCAAGTCTATATCTGGGGAGAACATATTCCTGCTTCCCTTAAGCAATTGTAGGACTTGGGTTTGTAGGATCTTGCTTCTTTGGTAGGGTGGGGCCAGACAGTTGTTATAGAAGCTGCTATATTTCAGTCCTGTGGAGACTCTGGAATTCTCCTACTGTAGGTCTTCTGGTGACATTGGGCTTCTGGCATTTCCCATCTGTCCTTTTTCTCAGCAGTGTGGTGTCTCCACAAACACTGCCATGGAGATAGGGTTGAAGTTACAGTTCTTCTGGTATGTTCTCTATGTTGCCTTCTTGACTCTCTGTGCTGCTCTGTGTTCCTGTGACTCCCTCACAGATGTTCAGAGTTCTCTGTTAACCATTTAACTCAAGGCACAGCTTTCCCCTTGTTCTGGTGCTTCTTTGTAGCAGTTGGGTGTCAGGTACTTCTACTGAGTCATGTTGGTGACTATCTTGATTAAGCTGAGTTACTAAAAAAGCTCAGAAAATGAGACTTTTTATGGTTGTTTCTGTATTAATGCACATATTGTAATACATATGCTCACATTGGCAGAGAGGGATCTAAAAACAAGCAGATTGAAAGAACGTAATTAGTATTTAATGTTGAACAGACTATATTTCCACTGATTTTTAAACATTTTCCTTTGTAGACTTATTGTTTAGTGCTATTGAGTGACATAACAATCCCATTGATTGAATAAAATAGACAAGCATGAGCCAGGCTCCCTATATTTTGATGAAGCCTTAAGATTAACCACCTAAAGGTTAAGTAGAACTAATATTTCCAGAAACAAATTAAATATCTCTAACACTAAAGTTGGGCAGGAAAAAACTCTGAAGAAAGCTTTCACTACAATTTAGGAAAAACATCATTTTAGGTGAGTTTTGCACTTGAAAATTCATTTAGTGACCTCTCAGGGATGTTGGATAAGTACACTACTGTTTTGTAAATAGCTTTCAGTATGAAATGTGATAGGTATTTTAGAATTGTCCAAAAAGCAATCTTGAGACTTCAAGTAAAGTTAAAAATATGTCTCTAGTATTTGTGGGTGTCCTCCAAACTATGGGAAGCTGACAGCCTCTTGTAAACCCATACAGAAGAAAGCATCTACGCTAATTAGGAAATTACTGCCCCCATGGTAGAAACAGAGACGTTTAAGGACAGGAGGAGTAGGGAAACATACAAGTTTACTCAATGATCTTTACTGAATTGTAACACTCAGTTTTTGGTATTTTCTGTTTATTTTCAGATCTTTCTTAAAACATATTTTGTTGTTTTCTCAGTAAGCCTTAGGTCTAAGAATTAGGTCACGTGTTTACTGAAACTCATCTAATTAGTCTTTCAAATTTTAAAGACAATAGGAATTAATCTAATAGACTGGGTAGTCTAATTTAAAAGGTTGGCAAACTAAGTAATTTTTTTTTTTACCAACAATTATTCCCTTTTTAAAGACAATGGTGTCTCCTATATGTGTTTGTGAAATGTGCAAAGCTCATGGCCAAAGACACTTTGAAACATGTTCTCATGCATTGCATCCCTGTGAGGCTGCTACATAATTGGTGCTATGGATTTATCACTGTTTTGCTTCTAACTCAAAGTTGTTTCAATTTATGTGTAAATATAATCTTTCTTGTTTTAATAAGATAGAAAAAAAAGGCTTCTAAGGACAGGCTCCATAATTTTTCCTTTGGTGTTCAAAATGTAGCAATTATTGGA
Organism: Rhynchomys soricoides; assembly: GCA_019843965.1. Lineage (NCBI taxonomy): Eukaryota > Metazoa > Chordata > Mammalia > Rodentia > Muridae > Rhynchomys > Rhynchomys soricoides. The sequence continues at coordinate 622,539 of JADRCH010007930.1, forward strand.
ACAAACAGAAAGATGAACAATATCAGTTGATTAACCGAGTTTCCCTTTAAAGTCATGAAATCTATTCCCGTGGAGGGACATCTGAAACCAATAGACAGCTCTTGGAATAAAAGTCAAGCAAATTCTTCCTCATTGCATAATTAGGTCACAGGAGATTCGTGCTTTTCTTTCAAGTATTATATAGATTCTGGGGTATATAAGCCACTGTGTGAAATTCATTTTGAGTTTATGAAAGCATAAATCTAATTTTTATTGATGATGACTTTCAATTATTTTTAACATTTGGGCTGGTAATTAGAAAAGATTATTCTGAATACATTGGTAGCTATTTAGTATCATCAAGAAAAGGTACATTTGTTAAACAAGCAATTTTACATTTCTAGATTTTTCTCTTTAATACTTGATGCTAAAGTCAAAAAATAGCATGACTGTGTGCATAAATTTATATATGGGTGTGTATGCATTTGTGTATAATTTTAGTACAAATGACACTTTTGCCTCCCATTTCCTTAATTAAAATATCATTTATCTATTATCTGACCCCCCCTTCTGAGCTCCCACATCTGCATTCTCTGTTAGATATAAAAAGAAATGTTCAAAGAAAAACACCTGTCAATTATTTAATCAAAACCTTGCCTTTTCTGTTCCTTTTGCCTCAGAGTTTATCTGGGTATGTGCCAAGTAGGAATTTTATATTTTATTTGTTTGTTGAATGTTTGAGTACAAACATTTATCTCAATGACATCATAGCTATTTTGGATCAGCTAGCACTCTGACATTCTTTTTGACTTTGTAATTTTATATCAGGAACAGTTTGTTTTGTAATCAAGAAATAGTATTCAGTTATAGTGTGAAACTTTTCTTAGGCTTACCTGTTTTCATGCTTAAGAGAAGATTACCACATTTTTACATCTGACTTGTTTCATTTGAAATTCTTCTGGACAAATAGCCAAGAACTATTTCTCAGGTCACCCTGAGGATGTGACCTGAGAGTAGAGAAGCTTGGGATAGTGTCTTAAAAAGGAATGAGTTAATTTCCACGCAACTCCTTATTTTCTGCAGTAAAGTATCAAATTGTTATCAAGTGTATAAATTCCATGTGAGCAACATGCTTAGTATTACTTAGAATTAAAGGAAATATAGGAAAGGGCCAGAAAATATGAAGAAGAAAATTCTCCTCTGGCTTAGCTACTGGAACTCTCAGACATCTGCAATGGGAAGCAAACAGATAAGTACAGAAACAGAAGGAAATAAAGGAGAGAAGCTGTTATTTTTACGTACAATGATGTAATGCCTGCTCTGTGAGTATTTTTCCTGTGCCTTTTACTGTCTGCAAACATTTCCCTAGTGTTGAAATTGTGACCCCAGTTCTCACAAGGATGGCCATCCCCCCCCCCAGGTCAGTATATACCCTAGCTTTTTGAAAATAGTCTCAACATATACATCCTCTTTTCTAACCAAGGCTTCTATCTGAATTCTGAATCACCAAATGTGTTGCCCTTGAGTTCCACCCTTGTCTTCTTATTCTCATCCTCCAGTGGAGACTACCAGTGCCTTCACCTCTCTTCTAAAATACACCTCTCTCCTAAATGATCCACAATAATTTGACTTATTCTCTCAAACATACCTTCACATCGTACAGTGTTTGCTTTACTGACATTAAGTCTCACCACATGGTGAAATTATCTCTAATTAAATTCTCATGAGGTTTCTTGGACTATTACGCAGTCATCTCAGCAGCCTGTGAGAGCATCTAGTCTTGCTGTGAGATCACGCACACTAAACCTATAAATTTAGTATAAACTAACAGGATAGACAAGTACTCAAAAAGTGCTGGTCCTTATTCAGAGATACTGCTTTATTCTATGACACTGAATTTGGCATAGAAAGTATGAAAGGAATATTAGGTTTGTATATGAATCCAAAGCTTTCATTCAGTCTAATAAACCAAAGATAGCAGATCCCTAATGTTTGTACTGTGTGACATAGAAGGCTTGTGATACTTCCCTGCTTTAACTAGGGTGTTAATAACCACATCTGCCTAATTAGAATGGGTAAAAGAGGTAGGACATGGATGCTATGGGTGTTACCCCAAAGGCTCTCTGAATCAAGTTCCTCTGTGCCATATTCTATATTAGTTTTTTCTTCCTTGTCAGTTCTGATCTAATTCAGATCCTATTGTTTAGCATCTGGATCTTTGAACATCGTCTGGGATACTTTCTGCTTATAGAGGGGATGTCTCCTCTACCGAATGGCTCTTGTTATCTTAGCTATCTTCTTTAAGTATAGTTGTTACTAGACCACCACGTGAGTAGTTGAGATTCTATAGTTTTCCAATATGTGAAAATATGAATCCTTTTGTTCATATAAATTTCATACATGTGAAATTTGAGATGAGCTTATTTTCACAGAAATTCTACTATATCCATAATGATTATGAAATTTTACAAAATGGCCTCCAAGTTCTGTGATGAGCTATAAGTCTAAGCTAACATTCATTGGACAGGGGACTAATTTGTCTGGACAATGATATTTTCATATAAATTGCACTTTATTAATTTAATTTGTTAAATTTACAGTTTTTATTGTACCTAAGGTTTTATTTTGTTATAACTTAAAGTCATAAAGAAGAATTAGTAGCTTAAAAGTCACTTACTCATGAAGATGGTAAAACAGTTTGGTTACAAGCAGTGAGAAAAAAGAATTATATACAAACAGTGATTAGGATTTGTGTGGAAGTAAGGAATGTGGAACTTGGAGAGATGCCTCAGCAGTTAAGGACTCATGCTTCTATTGCAGAGAATCTGAGTTCATTTTCTTATACTAACATAGGGCAGCTTACAACAATAGCCTATAATTCAAACTCCAAGGGATCCAACACTTGTATACATGTATACACGTATTCACACACATACACACACACACTTAAAAACAAATAAATCTTACAAAAGAATATGAATTTGTTCTCAGAAAAATACATTTATTAATTTTTAAATGTATATGTACCTATGCCTGAGTATTAATTGTATGTGTATATATGTTCTCTATGCATACTAAACACCAGATGAGGGTATCAGATCTCTTCGGACTGGAGTTACGTCAACTTAGGTGCGTGTTGCGAATCAAACCCAGGTGCTGTGAAGAGAACCTAGTGTTCTTATCTCAGAGAAATCTCTCCAGCCCCTTTGAAAATTTTGTTTTAGAGTATGCAATAATTTAATGAAGGCAGCAACAAGATGAAATAGCAGACAAGAATGGCAAAGAAGGTGATCTTGAATTAGATTTGCTAAATGAGCCTGTCAGTGTCAATGCCTTCACAACTGTGATGCTTGGATCCAGGTATCATAGTTTAGGAGCTAATAGAAGCAAAACGCTTTTGAACATTATTTAAACAATGACCTTTATGGTAATAGACCTGAATTTTACTGAAGCAGGATGAAAAATCACCATTTTTATACGAAATTAATTAATTTCAAACAAGGGAAGAAAACAAAACGCAGCCATCAAAGCTTGAGCATGCTAAGTTTTATCTTTAATCACAAAAGTGTTATTGTATTTCTTAAAGTGTGTATGTGTGTGTGCGCGCTCACGCACGTGAACGCATCTGCTAAGGCACCAGTGTGAAGGTCAGAGGATAACCGTACGAGTCAGGTATTTCCTTCCACCGTAAAATCTGGGCATTGAACTTGAGTGCCTTTACTCCCCTAATCCCCTCCTTAGTCCTATTTTAAAGTTACATTAAGAAAGAAATCTAGGACCAAAGAAAAAGACTAAGTGGTCAATAGATATTATTAACAAAGAAACAAGGAATTATAGCTTAAATGAACCAGTATGATTTGCCTATAATGTTGTTGTTGTTGTTGTTGATGATGATGAAGATCATTTGACTCAGGTTTGAGTAATCCATGTCAGAAATAGGACATTTTGTGGTAATGTTTAGTGTGCTTTAGCAGGTACTAGGGCTAAGATAGTAATTAATGTCAGTAGGTATCTTTCCTTAGAATCCCACAGAAATAAGCTTTGGCAAACAGAATTTAGTATTGGCTTCTTGGATAGAAGATAATTCTATGACCAACAAAAAAGCAGTGGCTAAGTTTACAGTAAGCAGAAACAAACACACAAATTGAATTGACAATCACAGTGTCTTTGACAATCATTTATGGGGAATCCAAGAGAAACATTGAATAGAAAAGTAGAAAAGGCAGAATTTTTTGTTGTTGTTGTTGTTTTTAGAAACCTGGTATCTAAGAAAGTTAGAATATTTATACAGCGGCTTCTGTCAGTCACTGCTGGAGGGTGCTGGGGTTGGAAACATTAATTCCGCAGAACTTCTGGCTGCCTGCCCTGAACACACAGAGCAGGCTCCACTGGCCAGAGAAAGCCTTCAGCAAAGAATTATAGATGCTGGAGCTTGGAAGTGTTTTAAGCAGGCATGAAAATGTTAAGGGCTGGAGAATGTGACTTGAGTTCTGGAATAAAATTATACCAAGGAATGGGTTTTGGCTTTGTTTTCAAGGCTGTCAGGTCCTTATCTTCACAGTTTCTGCCTTAGCTCCAAAAAGATGCACCTCTTGCAAAGACTCTGAGCCACTTTTATGCACCTACCTCTCCCATTTTGGACTTTCTGAAAGACTAATATAAGCATATTTTACTTAAGAGATTTATTGATTTTTCCCCAAAAGGTGTTCTACCACAGGACATGTTTAGCCTCAGTTGAGTGTTAAGGAAAGCCCCCCTGCCTGCTGTGCTCTACAATCTGGGTCTACTGACTAACCTCCAAGAGTGGTCAAATGAGAGGAGTGTGTGTTGGTACACTGCGTGCAAGGTGGCTTTCAGGTGTTCTCTTTAGAATGATGTGGATGCTAAACAGCAATTTACAAAGTAATTTTATGTCAGTTGCAGAATCGAGAGGAAGTGACGCACCTTCTTGGGATGAGAAGGTGCTGGAAAGCAATGAAAATGTACAAGTGAGGTCTGGCTTGGAGCCCTTGTCTGCATAATGGGTTTAAATTGAAAAGGGGGTTTATTTATGACTTCTCTGAACACTCCAGTAACAATGGATCCTGCTATTACCTGTCTCTTAAAGTAGCCCATTATTGTTGCAGAATAAAGCCCAAAGAGTAAACCTCACTGATTTCTCTCACTTATGAATATTTCCACCCCCTTCTTAAAAACCTAGGGATTTATCCTATCTGAAGACACCAAATCCCAAACATTAATTGCTGACGCTAAGAAGTGCTTGCAGACAGGAGCCTGGTATAGCTGTCCCCTGAGTGGTTTTGCTAGACCTGACCAACACAGATGCAGATGCACTCAGCCAACCATCTGTCTGAGCATGGGGACCCCGATGAAGGAGTTAGGGGAAAGACTGAAGGATCTGAAGGAGTTTGCACCCACATAGGAAGAACAACAGTATCAACCAACCAGACAACCCCCCCCCCCCCCCAAAGCTCCCAAGGACTAAACCGCCAACCAAAGAGTACACATGGAAGGACTATTCGTTCTAGCTACATATGTAGCAGAGGACTGCCTTATCTGGCATCAATGGAAGGGGAGGTCCTTGGTCCTGTGGAGGACTGATTACCCAGCATAGGGGAATGCTAATGTGCTTAGGCAGTAATGTGAATGTGAGTGGAGGAACACCCTCATAGAAGCAGGGTTGGGGGAAGGGATAGGAGGTTTTCAGAGGGGAAACTGGGAAGGGTGATAACATTTGAAATGTAAATAAATAAAATAACCAATAAAAAAGTAGGCTTTCTTTCAGGACACCACTTCCCAAGATGTAATCAAGATGTCAGAAGAATAGTTGGGCAGGTATAGCTTCAGCCATTTATTATTCTTGTGCCAGTTCTGTTAGTAAAAAGAATAAAACAACCTGCTCCCTAACAGCACAAGGAAAATTCACGGAGGGTTTTACTATCTCCATAGATCCTCATGGACATCGGTATGTCCAGAGACCTGCTATGACTAAGTACAGAAGACAGGCACACTTGCTACCCTGTGTTGGTGAAGATAGGTCTTTCCACAGAGAATGACTGCTCCATTACCTCAAGGAAGTTGAAAAGAATGTTTAATAAAAATACAGAAAGTTTATCTTGTTTGCAAGATTAAAGGGTAAGTGTGAGTGGTAAATATTTGAATCAGAATTGGGGACTCAAATACAAGGATATGTTTTCATCAGAGTTTAAGGCAAGCAAAGAGAAGGCATACTCGCTTTCGTCTTCAGAGTATCACTTTGTACCCTTGTTGAGATGTTCTCATGTCATTAGCTTTGACATATGATCAAACCTCATGTAATTTCCTTGAAGTTACTTGAGCTAGGAAAGCTCATCATCACTGTGACACATATGCGTAGTTTCTACTATGTACATATTGACTAAATTCTCTAAAGCTGATTTCATACTTTAATGCTGAGTACAAAGATGACTCTGACAACAAATAAAATCCATTCAAAGGAATCTCATGTGGTAACACATATTGTTTTGCTGTAATGGGATTCTGCTAATATCAATACATTTCTGAAAATCTTCTTAGTTCACATGATCAAAAGGAAATGAAAAAGAAATAAGTCCCCGAGTACTTAATTAGCACATAAAAATTGTATTTGAGAACAGAAGGAGAGAAAGAGATGTGCCATTTTCTTATCATTTCAATTCCATCGAGTTCTTCAAACTTGTTAGTTATTACACACAGCTAGATTATCATATATATATATATATGAATTTTGTGCTTATTGTATTTATAAAGCATTTTCATATCTATACATATTTCTATTATTGTGCACTGTTGATACCTGCATATGTGTCTATATATACATATATATTTCCAATGCATATGTTAAATGTTATCACACATTTTCAGCCAAAGCAAGCTGGTATAGAGGCCAACTGTATTCTGTTGGCCAGCAAGTCCTGGTGCACGGTTCTATAGATGCTCTCAGCAAAAATCACACTTTTTGGACACTAGTTAGAGTCAATTTTCAAATGCATTATTTTCCCACTGAATCTCTCTACAATTTATTTTGTTCCCTGAAAAATATTCCTCACCTCAAATGGAAATACATAAAGGAAAATAAAACGAAAAATTCATTGGTAAAACGACACAAATGCAAAGGAAAGTCTTGAATGAGGCATAAGCTAAATCCAAATAGTGTAAACTACAGCAATGGTGGTCAGCTGAAATCACTTCATACCATGGCAGTAAACATAAGTATCATTACACACTAAAAATTGAATAACTTTTATTTGGATTAGTAAGAAGAATGAATTTTAATGCTATATTGTGATTTCTGAGTATTTGGAGGGACTATAAAGGCAATTTCTGGTATCTATGTACACTCCCATATGTAAATCAATTGATCCTTTGGAAAGGAATTGGATGCCCTGAAGAAAGCATTCTCTTACTGTCAGCCTAAGCTATAACCGAACATGGTGAGTTCACTGGTTGCTGAAGGCTATTGAATAACCCAGTCTTCCTGAAAGTCAGGATGCTCACAGAGCTCTTAAAGTTTAGGAACTCACATGGCTCAGCAAATTCACAAGACTCAGGAGGCTCTTCCCACAGGTTGTATAAATCCTTGTTAGGAAAAGGAGTTTAACTGTTGATGGAGCTGCCTAAAAGTTTCACAGGAGACTTAAGGGATGCAGCTTTTATGAGTACTCACACATCGTGTGGCAGAATTTTGATAATGGACTTGCCTGTGAGCCAATCATGGTCTCTTAAGTAACCTAGTGAGCTCACTGGTTCATCAAGCTGGACTGAGATAGAACTGCTACTCTGTTCTTCTGCTTCCTTCTCTATCTACTGTTAATAGGCATTTCTGTGCATCTCTCTAGAATATTAACAATTGCAAAGTTAAAAATTATAACCAGGAGGCAAAAAGGGAACGAAGGACTATTGCTAGTCCAAGCAAGGAGAAGCTTGGAGATAACTCTCAAAGCATCATGTTTCCCCTGACAATGAAAGAAATGTCTTTAAATCATGTCAGAATGACTTACCACATGGAGAGAAAAGACCATTTCTGAACATGCTCATTTGGTGATCATGATGCATGCATGTTCAAGTATGGTGACAAAAATCTCCTCATGGTTGATTATTTAATATTATAATGAGAAAAGTTTACTGAGAATGACCTGAAAGAGTGAGTCAGATTGAGAATGACTTTATCTAGCTTCTTAAGAAACAGACCAGAAAGGCACAGCTCTCCCCAAAGGCATTTAACATTGGATGATGTTTACCAGGAAAGATCTGTGTTGATTGTTCAGTATCTTTATTATTCCAAATTATTGGTTTTATCATAGCTGAATTTCTTTGCTCTTTGACTGGCCATGTCCAGTGGGAATATAAAGCCTACATTGGAGTTAGACTTATCAGTTCCCAGTCTCCTGGAACTTCAACCATTTCTGGAGTAGATCCTGAAGGTATGACAGAATAAACAATTTCAGATGCTATCACTAATTGTAGGGAGATTATCAGCTGCCAAATGCAAATGTTTACGACTTCTTTGAATGCTCATCATGACAATAACCTGCAACTATTAGAGACACTCACACAACTGTGGCAAGATGTAAAGTCAGCTACAGATGCCTTGTGGATGCTTTACCATAACATTGGACTTGTCACAGCTGTCATGGCCACTGACTCTATTGTGGTGTCCTGGTGTCCAATAACATGTCAGAGAAATTTCAGAGCATCCCCAATAGCTTCACATAATCCTTATATAACATTGTCTGCAGTGGTCCAAATGGCCTTGTTCATAGCTAATTTGGATGTCATTTTCTGTTCAAGAAAGAGCTCCTCCGTCGCCTCAGTATTTCAGAGAGCTGGAGGTGTGGCAGAATGAGAACTGGCTATATAAGCAAAACTTACCTCACTCTCCCCAGACCAGGCAGGAGATCTTCCTTCTTTTTCACAACCGTCTTGTTTTGCCCTGGAAAGCTTTAGTAAAACATTTCCAAAGACCTGCTTATTTTGTTTTATTTTATTTTGTTTGTTTGCTTGTGTTTTTATTAAAGGTTGGGTGGGTTGAGGTGTTTGCAAAAAAACATCCTTATAGCTGCCAGCGCTGGGTACACACAGCTGAATCAATGGGAAGGTTGCTGAAGAATTCCAGAAAAACAACTTTGAATTGAAACTGAAAATAGAAGTGGATGGTGAAGAGCTAAGAAGGCAAGGGGCTGTGGAAAGGAGAAGAGCCATTGCTCTTCTTTTGCACAAGAAGCAAAGCTACAAGATCACAAAGAATATGGTGGCAAGAGGCATCAAGAAGCTGTGATGGTGTGAGGACTATAGACCTCAACTTTGGAATAATTCTGGAGAGCTCAGGATGTCTAAAGGCTGAAGCCCCTAATACCAGAAGCTGAAAGCTTTAAATCTAGAGGCATTCTGGGTTGCTTGCACACAAGGTCTTTAATTTCTCTAAGCCTCAGGTTTGAGAATGGAGAGCTATAGTCTCTGGTGTTCAAGGCTCAGAGCTATAAGCTCATGACTTTGAAAACCCAATTCATAAGTCTATGGAGCATGGAGTCATCTAAAGATGCAAACTTTGGGGCAACTATTCACTGCCATTTTGTGATATCCATTGAAATGTAGGAAATAAAATAAAATTAAAACAAAATTCGAAACAAAACAAAAACAAATCAACTAAACAAAAAGCAAACGTGATCTGAGACATGTGAAGGTCCATCTGCAGAGGTTTATCTAAAGCCAAAGAGACGATATAATCCATAATTGTAATTTGAAAGGGAAGTTCACTTCCACCTAGATTTATTGAAAATTAATACTAAAAGTAATTACGTCAGATGAAGCCAGTTTCTTCTTATTCACTTCAACACAGTCACTTTGTGTTTTACTTCAGAATTTCACAAATGAAAAAATAAAGCTCAGGAAAACTATTTTAAAGTAATTTCTTTTTTTTTTCTTTTTTGGTGCATGTAGAACAATATGTACATAGAAACCAGAGGAAAACTTTACTTTCTTCCCCAGGAGACACAGTCTCTCTTTGTTCTCTCTTGAGCTTTTTAGGGAGTCTCCTGACTCTGCTTCCCATCTAAGCATAAAAGCACTGTGATTACAGACATGTGCTACCTTGCTAGGTTTTACATGGTATCTGTAGGTTAGATCAGATCCTCAAGTTCGCTTGGCAAGCACTTTACCTGCTAAATCACCTTTCTATCCCTAGATTACTATTTTATGTCAGACTGTAAAACCATAATTCAATATCTTTCTTGTTTAATATATGAGCTATTATTTTAAATAACCATAACATATATTATTAAATAGCGCATATATCATATTACATAATATATCTGATGCTTTACACCATTGATAAAAAGAATAGTTTTGTGGGCTACTTAATATTTTCAAAGCTTTACAGCAGAATTTTTTAAGATTGATGAATTGTTTAAAAAGAAGGGCACTTTTTTCTTAAAATATTTTTTACATGAACTCTATTGAAAGTAAAGTACATCTATAGTTGACTTTTTTCTACAACAGTCTTAATTACAGCTTCACTCTGTCATGACTTCATGCAACACAGAAATTCATTTTAGTGGTTGCAAAAGAGAAAAAAAATAAGTGGAAAAAATAGGGATACTTCTTAGTTAGCATTCCTTTTCCTCCACCCAAAAAGAGACATTGCTGCAATCCTAACTTTTTAATTTATACTTAATGAAGCACAACAGCAATTTACAATTGCTATTCATCTTAATAGTTAATGAAATTACATTGTAAGAATTTCTATATGTACAGACTGTTCTCAACTTGTCCAGTGTGATTACTAATGAAGAAAGAGCTACAGTGAATGGTACTTCACAAGGTTTAGCATTCACTCCGTGGGGAGGCTGTGGGTCTCTGCATTAACTAATGAAGACCTGAGATCAAACACAGAGCCCTATGTAATGCCATCTTTCAAGGTAGCATAATAAGCCTGAAATGTCAAGTGAAATCTCCTAAAAATGGAGTTTAAGCTACAATAATGGCCCATCACAACTGTCAAGCTAGTTCTCCAAGTGATATATATTTAAGATTGATGATTTCAAAAGCTCAGTGAAGTAAAGTACTTCTAGAAAAATGGCCCAAAGAAAATTCTTGATCCCAAGAACAAAAGAATAACCTTAACCAAAGCTGTCATGGAAGTGACTTGTCTCATACCATGAGAAAAAAAAATACACAGCAACTGACCCAAATGGAAGACAAGATAAAGATGGGAAAACAAAACCCTGTGATATGCTTTATGGAAAATTGTAACCAAGTAGCTGGACTCAGTCATTATCTACACATGCATACTGCTAAATCTTTACATTCTAGACCTGCAGGGGTAGGATATACTGCTGTTGAATGTGTGGCACACAAAGGGACAAGCCTTGAGAGCACAGAAAGCTGAGGTGAGGGCAAATTAATGATCATATAAAATTAATTAACCACATTCTAATAAAACAATTATTTCTCTTTAACAGTCTGTTGGAATTAGTACTAATAAGACTTAAAAAATTCCTCAATGTGTGTCTCAACTCTTGTGTGGGCAGTAAGAACAGAACTGTGAAATCTTTGCAAAGTCTGAGACCTTAACTCTCTGTACTTTGCTTTGGAGACAGAGAAGGCAAAAAGACAAGCTCATGAAGAAAAATTAATTAAAGTCATAAATAACCTTAGCATAGACAAATTAGCTCAGTGAAAAATTCTTTTAATTTCCACTAAATCAGAAACAATTTAAAGACGGAAATGGAAATGTGAAGGATCCTTCCTTAAAGATGCTGGTCCTTTCTGTTGAGTTTCCTAGATCCTGACTCAGCAACGTTATTGTATTTTGTTGTACTGATTACTCATTTATTTGTGCTTTCATTCATGTAATAGTTCATTTGTTGATTGATGTGTTCTTTTATCATTCATTTAAATAAGATTTTCTGCCATTTCTTAGGTCCTAGACTAGACATCGAACACTTACAAGTGTACATGGCAGTGCGCGCCTTTGAAGAGCCTTAAGTTGATTGACAAGCACAGAAATTGGTGTTATAGTAAAATAGTACAATTTAATATGTTCAAGAGGATCCCAGAAGTGTTTAAATCTAGTTGTCCCAGTGTAATGAAGATGCTCAAGATGTCTTTAAAAGAGGGCATGTTTTTTGATCTGTTTCCCATGATGAGTTGAAACTTATCAGAGAAACTACAAAATCTATACTTAAACAGAAAGACTATTTCAAGGAACAATGACATTTTTAGGTAATTAGAAATGAAAAATTTGAGTCTAATTTTCTATTCTGCTTCACATAATTGCATATTCCAGGCAATAGGTAATCAGATTTATATGCAATGAATGAGCAGATCAGTAAATGGAGTAATATTTCTTATGGAAAGAGTGAATATATTTTAAAATAATGGCAGTCTTGATTCTAAGGCCAAAAATACAACTGAAGTAAGCTACTTAAAAAGCATTGAATTCTCTCTGTAGTTATTTAATAATTACCAAGCAGGATGTGTTAAATGAGGGGGTCATAGTTTCTCACTAATTAGTAACAACCAGGATACATTTATTTCTTGTAGGTATGCCCCTGAGAAGAGTTTTTCTTCCAGAGGAGATTTAAAATACTGGAAATGACCTGTGAAGTCAGTGCAGAGAAAAGAAAGTATTTGTAGAACTCTGAGGCTCTAAAAATATGTAAAATTAGATTCTTGACCATTATCCTTCAGAAGTATTAGGCGGGGAAGTTTCTGAGGCTCTAGGTAATTGTCATTCCATTCCCCATTCCTATGACTCTGGCTTGTAGATTCTACATATGAAAAAGATCATGCAGTGGTCTCTCTGATCCTGGTTTATAGGAAAATATCAGGAGAACTCAATTGTTTTGCTTTTATAATTTACTGAGTACTTTCACTTGTTGAAAATATTGTTACTGCTAACAGCATCCAGTGGAGACTTAAAATAGTAAGTTCATTTTATTGCTAAAATAGTCTATTACTAACATGTTTGGTTCTTAAAACAACAACAACACAACAAAACAGAAGTATTGCTTTATGGTTTATTTGTTTTTGTCACTGTAATAAAATAGCAAACAAAAGAAACCTAAGGGTAAGATAATTTATTTTGGCCCATCATGTAAGGATCACCAGAGCACAGAAGGCATGGTGGATGGGACTCTATCCATGATAGCAGGAGCTTTTCTTGGGACTTGTTACATCTTAAGGGATCAGGATCCTGAAAACTCCAGTAAGAACAAGGTGGAGAGTTGAGGTAGTTGTAACTTATGAAGCCTGCCTTTGAAAAACTTATTGTTTTTTCTTCTGGGTACTACTTTTTAAGGATTTTACAGCATCCCCTAACAGTGATCAACTGGAGACCAACACTTCAACCACAAGCTTATGGGGACATTTTAGACTGAAACCACAATCAGTATATGTGAGAATGTGTCTGTCAGATGATTCCTTTCAGGTTGGTTTCTCCCTCCCTTCAAATAGATTCCTGATTTATGCTAATAATGCAATTTATATTTTCAGTCTAAAGTTTTGTTTGGATTTAATCTTAGCTTGTGTTTAACCCAGTACAGGTTTTGAAGGTAGTGGCATATGTAGGTTCTTTATTTGTAGATGTCATCTCAGAAAGCAGACCTGAAGGAATAAGGAAGAAAGCCTTGGAAGGAGAGAAAGCCAATGTTGGATAGTCTACAAAATAGATAATTTTCATGGACAATATCACATGTTTCTTTAGAAACTTGAGAGACACCTCAAAATGTAAAACTCTTAAAATTCTTACACTTTAGCCCCAATAATTCATTGTTCAGTATCAATGGTATACATGTGCTAACTTGTAGCAAAGACAGTTCCTCACTAACATCACATACTATGGTTCAGAGAAGATGTGGAGCGGTGGTGGGAGAGAGAATGCAGGTGATGTAGACTCAACCTAACGCTTATGGCAGTAGTCAGAATGGGTAAAACCCACGTAGGGCCAATGATGCCAGTGACAGTAGCGGTAGTAGATGCAGTAATGGGAAAGGGTGACAGTGTTTAAGAAGTGTTCAACTTAAATACTATGTGTTCCTTAATATAGGGAAACACTTCATGAAAGTTAAATCCCCAAATTCATAGGTGCTGTATACTTATTGACTGAAACATGGCAGGTTAGTACAGTCAGACTCCAAACTTTGCCTTGTCTTCATTTTCTATAAACTCTAGTGACCTTTTGCCTCTTCTGTTTGTTTCCTAAGGGAAGAATACCAAGTGTTTTAGTGTATATTACTTCTCAAACACAGTGTCATGATGTCTCTTTAAGAAATGTTAACAATCCCAAAATGCTCTTACTAGTATGTATGCCATATTTACCATTTAAGGATTAAGATAAAAGTTAAATTTTTTCTAGTGTATTTTCATACAAAATTAATCACATTGCATGTTAACAACAATCTTTCATTAAATATAACTTTATTTCTTGGAACTGAAGAGAGTGATAAAAGATGGTTCTAAAAACACCGGTATCTTCATTTATAAAGAGGAGCTATTGCTCTGTATCTGTCTTGCATTAACTCTGCTGAGATGTTACACACAACACAGATTCTAGCAAAATCCACTGTCTGCCCATCGGGCAATGGAAGAGAAATAACAATTGGGATCTTGCTCTTATCATGATGTCATTTTGGGACACTTTCAAAAATTCTCAGATATTTCTGGATGGCATTTTGAAAATTGCTTGTTTTAGGTCTACCCATCGTTGGGTCTTTCCATTTTTTTAAAAAAAATATTTTTCTTTTTATTTTATTTTAACCTTTTTTCATACTTTATTTATATTTCAAATGTTTCCCATTTCCAGATCTCCCCTTTGGAACCTCCCTATTCCATTCTTATGTCCTGAAATGTCATAATGCTCCTGTCCATATGGTCCTCTGCTGTTTTCCAAACACAACTTCTTTATTCCCAACATCTGAGGCTTCCATATCTTCTCTGTTCTCTAGTGTAATTATCTACACTTTAAGGAAACTTTACCCAGCTCTCAGTTAGGATCTTCAGTTTATGACTATAGCTTTAATTCTTCCCATAAATCTGATGTTAGATCAGATGGTAATATGGTGGATACTGTGTTTCTCACACCATAGTCTTGCTTGGGTGAAGTATGGCCAATACTAAGGAACCTGGTAATTGGTTGCCATAGACTAGGGCAACATAGCAACATAGATTTCCAAGCTTTCATTTTGATAATTCAAACGTCATTATTCTTTAATTCACAGACTGACAACTCATGATCATTTAGGCATTCTAATGTATGTGATTATTTCATTTTTTATGCACTATCTTACAATGTTAGCTAAAAGTTTAGTAACATAGATAGAAGATCCATTTTGTTGGTTTCCACCTGTTCTTTTAAGACAGGCCAGCAATTAAAACTGAAATGTCCTTTAAGTAAAAGCTAGTCACATTTAAATGTTTGTCACACTTAAAGGCAACAAACTTGCAGGATCTCCTATTTTTACAAGTGATTGCTACCACCTGTCCATTAATCCTCCTTAGACTCACTTTACAGAGAAGGTTTACTACAGAGATAAGCATATTGATTACTTCAAATCCATAATATACAATTAAGGTATAGAGCTTTCTAAATAACTGATTTGACTTGAATAAATGATAATCAAAAAGAAAATTTTCTCAAATGTCAGATTAGCACAAGACATACACATGAATAGGGACAGATAAAAGATCCTTTGGGATTTTGGTTACTGTGCTTATTTGTAGAGCTGTAAGCTTAGAACCGAGTGATCTAGACATTCAATCCTATATGGCCATTTTCTGATAGATCTGTCAATGTATTCCTAGATTGAACAATTTATGGATTTTTTTATGCAACAAGCACTATGGAAACATTTTCTTTTGGTTGGGCATATCTGTTGAGAAAAATGCAAGAGCTGTATTTTTGTTGCTGTTGTTGTTGATAAATCCAATGTGATTTTATCCCTTTTGTAACCGCAATCTATTGTTTTCTCAACTTGCCCTCTAAAATGTGACATTTTCAGTAATGCGAGTATATTACAAAAACACTGAATACATTATTCCTCACATTTTACCTTGGTTTCTCTTCCTCCCCATCCACATTTGATCTCATCACAGACTATAATAACAACACTGCTTTGTACACCATTGTCTTGTCTTTCTTATTTAGTCTTACTCTCCTGGATACATGGCAGCACAGTTAAGTGAAACTCTGCTTTCTATGTGCTTGGCTTGTGCACATCTACCTGTGTTTCTGTTTAAGTTCCTACAGCACCTTTCAGAATAACACTGTGTTTCCCTCTGCTCCTTGTCTCCCAAATGACAATTTCAATACTTCCCAAGTCATTGCCATTATCCTCAAAGCTTTTCCTTATAATTCATTGAGAAATGGAAGTTGTCACAGAAATCTTCCAGGGCGAGTCATGCCCTCATTCCCTAGCTTTGTCCTTCATTTCTTTAGATATTATAGGTTGCTGGCTGATGCTTTGAGTAGGATTACTGCTCTTCTGCATTGTACACCGGTATCTGGTCTACTCAAGCTCAAATTTCTTTTTTTCATCCTTAGCTTTTCCTTCCTTTTGTATCATCGTCATTGGCATACAAATATTCTGTGTCCTTTTCCATTTGAAAGGAAATTGTGATAATTTGACTTCCAGCTGATGTCCTAACCATTTCTTATAGCAAAAGTAAATCCTATAAAAACAGCTTCTAATTTTTTCTTCTAGTCTCTCTCAAATATTCCAATCTATTTTCTGTCCTCCCACATGACTTTTAAAAAGACTTAAGCTTACTGCTACCATTTGTAATGTTAAATCCAACAATTAATTCTGTCTCTTTTTTTAAAAAAATAAAATAAAATCATTTCATTAGTGTGTGTATGTGCATGTGTTTGCATGCATATATGTGTGAGTGTCAATGTGTGCGTGTGTGCAAGCACATGTGTGTGCATGAGTGTGTGTGTGTGTGTGTGTGTGTGTGTGTGTGTGTGTGTTTAAGTCAATGGACAATCTTGTAAAGTTTATCCTCTTGTGCCACCTTTAGACAGACCTTAGGATCAAACTCAGGAAAACAGACCTGTGAGGCCTTTATACTCAGAGCCATCTCACCAGCCTCAGGTAATACTCTTTATCTTCTTGAATACATCACCCTTTAGCTTAATCACTGTTTACTTCTTGAAACATTTCATGCTCATTTCTCTTAATTTTTCTGCTGCTGGGCTGGCTGCTCCTTTTCAAGTCTTTTTGGATAAGACAGCAGAGCTTTGTCCACAGACTCTTCTTTCTCTGCACTTGCTCTAGGGTACAAGCTGTGCTGTCAGCACCCATGATTCCAAAATCTGCATTCTTGGTACCATTATACTCAAGAGGCAATTTCCTGTGTTTTTGTTGATGATTAGGAGTTTGTGTTTTATGAAAACAGGATTGGTTTTCACATGCTTCCTCCTACCTGAATTGAGAGTTATAATTGCTGACGTATTACTTTTATTTGTTTATTTTTCTTTCTCTCAACTTCAGGACATGGATGGATAATTATCTTTCGCAGAAATTCTTATTTGTGGAATGGAAGCTACTATGGTTGGGGATTCCAAAGGAAATGGAAGAAAAAAATGAGTCTCAGAGCTAAGGTTAGGAACTGAATAATGATACTGACAAAGGAGAGGGAAGCTTAGTATGTGTTTTCCCAGAATTCAAATAGTCACAGTCGCTGGGGGTCTACATTCTCTGATGATTCTAACAGACATGAAGTGAACAATGTTGTAAAATTTCATCTTAACTCACTATATTCTTGTAGATAGAGTTCTAGAGATCATCATAGTTGCTTTCCACACTGTTAATTAATACTACAAATGAATAGAAATGTATGATATTTCATGTTCCTGAGGAAAATTATATTACTCAATGTTCTCACATTTTGCATACCTCTCATTATGCCCTTTGTACTATTATATTAAAAGTCTGATGTCTTGATCTCTTTAGAGGCAAGGAGACTTTTTTTTTTTTTTTTACAATTCAGTTAGTTCGATAGCTTGTCTTGTAGATGTCTCCTTTAGCTGATTTTCTGGGCTTCTAATGCCAAGTGGACAAACTCTGGCCTGTTGCAGACACCTTCCTGAGTCTTCTGAACCCTTCTAGGATTGCACCTATCATCACGACTCTGGACACGATCAGAACTTCCACACTAATCCCAGTGCTGACACCAATGCAAGAGCCACAGCCCACTTTTCTGTTGACTTTGCCAGGTGTCACTTAAACTGACACTGGATTCCTCCAGATTTGAACTCCAAAAATTGACTTTCTCCTCATCCTCAGCATGTTCTCAGGATCTGCATTCATCTTGTAGCCTCACCCCTGTCCTCAGTTCATCTAAACATCAGGGTAATTTAGCAGTATTTTGGCAGACTGTGAAGATAATTGGTAATACATTTGTGTTGAAAATATGGTTATATTCCAGATGGACAGTTATTAGCTGCACATATTTTAGCAAAGTTTCAGCTTTTGTCATATTCCAGTATTTATCATATCATCTTCAAAATATATATTTTAAGATTAAATTTAAAGTAATATGCTATATAAATATAAAAAGCATATAGTTAGTGTTGGCAAATTATAATCACTATGATTGTTATTATCATTAGATAACAACTTCCTAACAGTAATAAAACTGATTTAAATTTACTTTACTAAATTGTTACTAAAGCATTAATACTTTATTCCAAATTACAAACTTCTATTTGTCCTGTCATTGACACTTGGTTTTCATGTAGTGATCTCCATTTTATCTGAGTTCATTTTGTTAGATATTTCTTTAAGTATTCCTTCTAGTGGTCCTAATAAAAGTCATAGATGGGAGAATAAAACTTGAAAATTTTATATTAAAACTTGTCAACCTTATAATTAAACATACAAGAGCATCCTCATGCTTTTTGGTATAATATAAATTCTTGAAACATATTTTTCTTTTAAAGTATTGAGGATATCTCTTGCTATCTTTGTACAGTTCAGAGTTGGGTAGTCATGTTGTTGAGATTACATGGGTGTGGATTCCAATATTACCAGCACACACAGTCTCATAGCAAACTCCTGATCTTCTGGCTCACAAAATGTTTCCACCGCCTTTTCTCTAATGTTCATGCATCCTTGGGTGCAAGAAAGAGAAAACCCATCAGGTCTCAAACCTAAGCAAAGAATTACAAGCAAATAAAGAATTTGGAGAGTATGAGAAATATCCTTCCCTAGGGAAGAGCACACCAATTAGTTATCCAATAATGACCTTTGAGCCCTGAAAGCACACATACAAGCAACATTCTACAGACAGTGTAGGTTATACTTACTAATACATCTAAGCATATAACATCAAGTAATGGTAATAGACCATGAGTTTTAAAGAGAGCAAGGAGGGATATATGGGAGGACTCAAAGGGAAGAAATGGGAGAGTAAATATATGTAATTATATTGTAACCTCCAATGATTTAAATGATTTAAATATTTAAAATAATTCAAAGGAAGTATTGAGTATTATTGTTGAAATTTTGCGAAGTCTATTAATACAAAAAGCAAAAACCAAAGAGCAAACATAAACCAGTTAAGCAGAGAAGCATTTGAGAGTGTGGCACAGATGTCAGTAACAAATGTGCATATACTTAAACCTATTTAATAGGTTTATTTGTTAATTGTTAATAAAGGCCAATATATCACCTTGGCAAAAGTGTCTACACTGTCATTTTAATGAGTATGCATTGTTCATAAAATATACATATCGTGGTTTATTTAACCATGCTCTTATTTTGCAGTATTGGCTATTTTCCATTTCTGTTGTAGTAAACAATGCTGGGATGAACATTATATGCATAAATCTTTATGCACATCCTTAATCATTTCTTTAGGATAAATTACTAAAAAAATTGCTGTGTCAAAATATATGCAGATTTTATTTATTTACTGTAACCCAGTTTTTAATCATAATGTAATAAATGCACTTTGAAAACAATGAATATTCAAGAAGAAAGAATAGCAAAATATGCTACAACTCACATATCACTTCAGAGATAGGCATTATTAACATATTTTTAAAAAATCTTTTCACAAATTTTATTGGCATGTGAATATATTTTACTAGGGACGCTTATCCAAGTCAATACAAGAGACTAATAAATACTGCCTTTTTATCATTATGTTTCTACTCAGAAATATATACTCATGACTTCACATCTTTCACTTCATTTTTTTTAAATTTTTTTGACACTTTATTTACATTTCAAATGTTTCCCCCTTTCCAGATCTCCCTTTTGGAACCTCCCTATTCCTTCCCCCCTACCCCTCCCTCTATGGGGGTATTCCCCCACCCACCCACCCACTCTTGGCTTCCCATCTTTCACTTCTTGCAGAGTATAACATGAGTATTTATTGTTTTATTTAAACTATCCTGTGTGAGTAAGCCTTTACTGTTCAAACTTTATAATCAACTAATAGGCATTATTATATGAGTATCTTTGCAAATGTATGAAAAGAACCACCCTAAGAGGATTCCGAAAAAGGAATGTAGCCAGTCTTTAAAACTGTACAATGTAGAAAAGCATATTATGGAATAATCAAGCATTATTGCTATTTTCTTGTAATGTTGTTTCTAATATTTGATATGAATAAAATAATACATTCTGAATTTAAAAAAATGAGCCTTTCAAATTATCGAATAGTTTGAGTTACACACTTCAGCTTGGGGACTTCTTAGATTCTAAGATGGAATGGTAAATAGATAACTCCAATACTATTAAAACGTTGAAATGACATTTTCCAGTGCAGTGCTGAACCCTGTGTGGCTAACACCTGGAAATTGTGGTCTCTATCAGCCCTTGAGACTATCTATCTCTACTGGTGAAAGTAAACAGCCTTACGTGTTTCTCATGTCCCCTCAAACAGCACATTCTCAATGAAACTCCCTTTAAAAGCAGTCTTTAGAATTGCATCAGAACTTGCTGTTTCTAGAATTTTCTTCCTAGCATTAACTGCTCTATCACAGTTTGTCCTTCACACAATACATTTCCATCATCAGAAGGTATTGACAAAATCCCTAGAGATGGAAAGAGATTTAGATCAGAGTAGGTATTGATTGAATTCAGTCCACAAATTTAATGTGTTATTCTTTAATTTTAATTCTTTTCAAATGTTTTCCCCTTTCCAGGTCTCCCCTTTGGAAACCCCCTATCTTATCCCCCTTCCCCTTGCCTCTATGAGGGTATTCCCTCACCTACCCACCCACCCCCATCTTCCCTCCCTGGCATTCCCTTATATTGGGGCATCTAACACTCTCAGGCCCAAGAGCCTCTCCTCCAACTGATGGTCAACAAGGCCCTCCTTAGCCACATACATGGCCAGCACCACGGGTCCCTCTATAAGAATTCTTTGGTTGGTGGTACAGTCTCTGGGAGAACCGGGGGGCCTGACCAGTTGACACTGTTGCTCCCTCCCCATGGGGCTGCAAACTCCCTCAGCTCCTTCAGTCCCTTCTCCAGCTCCTCCATCTGGGACCCCACCCTCAGCCCAGCAGTTGCTGGGAATTGAATCATGAATGTTCCGAACTTTTGAGCTAATATCCGCTTATCAGTGAGTACATACCGTGTTTGTTCTTTTGTGACTGAGTTACCTCATTCAGGATGATATTTTCAAGTTCCATCGATTTGCCTGTGAATTTCATGAAGTCATTGTTTTTAATAGCTGAGTAGTATTCCATTGTGTAAATGTACCATATTTTCTGTATCCATTCCTCTGTTAAGGAACATTTGGGTTGTTTCCAGCTTCTGGCTATTATAAATACAGCTTCTACAAACATAGTGGAGCATGTGTCCTCATTAGATGTTGGAGCATCTTCTGAGCATATGCCCAGGAGTGGTATAGCTGGGTCCTCGGGTAGTATTATGTCCAATTTTTTGAGGGTCTGCCAAACTGATTTCCGGAGTGGTTGTAACAGCTTGCAATCCCACCAGCAATGGAGGAATGTTCCTCTTTCTCCACATCCTTGCCAGCATCTGCTGTCACCTGAGATTTTGATCTTAGCCATTCTGACTGATGTGAGTTGGAATCTCAGGGTTGTTTTGATTTGCATTTTTCTGTTGACTAAGGATGTTGAACATTTCTTTAGGTGCTTCTTGGCCATTTGATATTCCTCAGTTGAAAATTCTCTGTTTAGTTCTGTTCCCCATTTTTTGATAGGGTTCTTTGTTTCTCTGGATTCTAACTTCTTGAGTTCTTTGTATATATTGGATATTAGCCCTCTAGGATTTGTAAATATCTTTTTCCAACTTGTTGGTTGTAGTTTTGTCCTATTGACAGTTTCCTTTGCCTTACAGAAGCCTTGCAATTTTATGAGGTCCCATTTGTCGATTCTTGATCTTAGAGCATAAGCCTTTGGTGTTTTGTTCAGGAACTTTTCCCCTGTGCCCATGTGTTCGAGACTTTTCCCCACTTTCTCTTCTATTAGATTCAGTGTCTTAAAGGATGTCTCCATCTCTGCTTGCCAGCATTTTAAAGGTTTAATGGAGCAATTCTACAATAGGAATACAAAACCTAAGCTAAATACCTTATAATGGCACATAAAAACCCCAGCACTAGGAACGGGTTATCTGTTTAAGCTGTTGACCAGTTGTGATACACAGACCTTCCATGCATTACAGAGTATTGCTAATAATACTCTTATAATACTCTTGTCTATCCTCAAGAATCTGACTGCAAGATCTCATTGCTGAAAACATCAAACAAATGAGTGATAGGGTATGGGAAATTAAGTTCAATTCACCTGAAAGTTACTGGATAACTTTTCGGTGGAAATGTGCTATGAATGTTACAGAGGAGAAAAGCAATTCTCTATTTCAGACAGCTGCAAACCCTTCAAACCACAATAACAACTTAATAACAACATGACTTAATATTTCCACTGGTGCAATAGTGGCGTAATGTTAAAGGAATAAACAACCACCTTCTGATTTGATCTAAAGTACATTCCATGAGATGGAACCCATTCTTGGGACTATTAAGGGAGGTAAGAACCTTTGGCTTGGTAAGTACCGGGTCCGAGGGAACAACCTGTTATATTATTGTCTTCAATGAACAAAGAATTTAAACAACTCCTAATGACTTATTGCTAAATCCATAGATCAGAGATTCTCCAACTCTCATGAAGAATGCTACCTTCTCTTTGCAGTAGAGAACAGTTAACACAGGAACCCTCAATTCATCAATATGCAGAGAATAGGAGACAATGTAGTACGCAGCTCTAAATAGGACACACACATCTCTCCCTTTCTCTAAAGGTGTAGGATTCATGGAAGCATTGTATATGAAAAGATTTTAAAAGAAGTGGAATGACATCCATGAAATAAAGTTTTCTGAACACAACACGGCAGTTGTACACATGAATTCAGTGATCAAGATGCACACAAATTCCAACTAGACTAAGTCCCAGCATGGAGAGGGATGGGAGGCACAAAATTTCACCACTACTTGATAAGCTAGTGGTAGTTTATACCTTCTGTGAGAGGGATATACGTTTGCTTTAATGATATGTCCTTGGTGGTTTGACTACTTGAGGAGGCATGTCCCACTCCCAATACTAACAACATAAAAAAACACTTATGAATAAATTTTATAGTTGGTGTGAAGGTGTGGGAGGGTGGAAGGTATGGATGAAAAGAGTGATGGAAGCAATGGGAGTTAATATGTTTAAAATAAGTTGTAGGAAATTCCTGAAAAAATAATAAACTACTGTGAAAACAAATACACATTTAAAGACTTATAAAATAAAATGAATTTATATCACTAATATCCTATATACTCTCACTTGAAAATGCCCCAGTTTGCATGAATACTGGAAATAGATTTATCCAGTTAAGCCCTACTTCAATGTATATTTTAATAATAGACAAATTAATTCAGAACTACTGTCAGCTACCCATTCAACTCATTTATGTGTTCTTTAAACTTTAGGATACTACTCAAGTATCTCTTAATAATTTTATTATGTGCAATATTTGGTTTTTGATATTATGATTCAAAGCTAGAATTTTTGAGCAGCTATTAGAGTATCATCTGGTATCTTCAAATTCCAGTAAAAGTCACATAAGAGAAACTAGGATGATCTATGAAGTTATTAAAATTATCCTGTCCGTGGAAATAGTCTAAATAAAATGCATGAAGTATGGCATAAGTAGTTTTTGATATGAAAACAATATTAAAATACTTTGAACAAATAGCAGTTTTGAATGTTTATGGGATAGTCCATGAACATTTGCAGTAATTTTGGTAGTTTATCAAACAATTTTAATTAAAGTAATTTCCTTATGGGGCAGTCATGTCACTCATAAAAGTCTGAGATATGTCTTTAAGATTTCCTAGGGTTCTACTAATTCAAGCCTAAAACACAAGAACAAAATGTATCTCAGTTACACCGTGTTTTCTAGGGGGCACATAACTTTTAGTAAGAGGAAGTGTGCCTATGGTATCATAGAAATAATCACATGAACTTTGGTAAATATTATTTTGCAAATTTCACTGTTAAGAGAAGTACCATTAGCAATAACCTGACATTTATAACTGTTCTAAATAATGCAACAAAAGCATTTTCAAGGTTCAGTGCTTTTTTCATATGCAGACTTTGCAGTTCTCTTCAATAATTGAGCTTGCTTGGACAATATCTTACTGAATCATACTTTCTGATTTCAGCCTTACCTTGTCATGAGATCCATTCAAGCATTTGTAGAAAGTCATAGGTTTGGTTCTTTGTTTGATATGACCCTTTCATTTTGTTTGGCCTGTCTATTACTGTTCAGATGTAGATCTTTAGAAAGCAATGCTATTTTGCAGACATGTAATTCTATCTCTTTAATTAATTAAAGCAACATCTGTCTAGTTACATGTTTAAGAGTCTCAAGTCTTTAAAGTTTGAAGCCTAATGTGGCAATATATTTCCACAATAACCTAAGCTGTTTAGTGGAGCCTTTACCCTGACTCCTGTCATTCTGCTCCACCTGCCTGGATGACACAATTTCTTATTCTTTCTAGTTCACTGGTCTCTATCCATTACTTTCTACTCTAGGTATGCATTAATTTGTTCAGTGCTATGACTCATGTTACTACTACGGAGAACTAAAAAATGTAAATTAATGGGCAAAAAATCATAAAAATTTTGTCATTTGATTTTATGTTACAGATAAAATAAAATCCATAGGTGAAATACATGTTATGTATAATGAAAATGTCTCATGTTTATTACATTTTAGTAAAATTTATTTTGATTTTGATAAAGGTTTTAAAACAAAGCCTATAGACGAAATTATAGTGCTAATGCTAATATTCCTAAAGGAAACATTTTGCAAGTATCATACTGTCTGACCAGGTTGTATTTAGGAATACAGCCTGATCAGAGGAAAACAGTAATATGTAATTAGATTGTAATTTCAAAGAATTATAAAAGCAAATATTTGATCTACCCTGGGGAAGACTGTTGCTCCTGTTTTCAACATTCTTTAGTTGCCTATAGTCCTTTGTCTAATATTGAGGCTTTGTCAGTTTTTCACAGTCCATTTAGCATGCATATTGACATATTCCTTGCTTACTCTATGTTTAGGAAGTCATGTTGGTGAGACCTTATTATGGGTATAGTTCCTGACCCTCTTAGGAGACAGACTCTCTCAGTAAAATCCCTGATCCTCAGGTTCTTATGATAGCCCCACCCTCTCTTCTGCAAGGTTCTCTGAGATTTAGGTCTGGGAATGTTTTCTAGATGTGTCCACTAGGGCTGGGATTCAAAACTATGTATTTTGATTGGTTGTAGTTTTCTGGAGTTGTTCTGTATGTTGCAAAAATAAGTTTCTTTGATGAGGGATGAGGACTACACTTATCTGTGGGTATAGGACAAATGGTTTTATTGTTTTTATGGATTATGCTAAGCAATAAGTTTATATATATATGTATATATATATTACTATAGAGACTGAGTTGATATATATATATATATATATATATATATATATATATATCTTTATATATAACCAATGAGAATAATAGGCCATGAATTTGTATCAATGATTTGGAGGGACAAAAGGAAAGGGAAAAATTTTGTAATTATATTATAATCACAAAAAAGTAAAATAACAAAAAATACCATTTTAAAATGAAAATATAATATATTAAAATTTAATTGAAAGAAAATATTTTAGAATAAGACAGATCAAGGTTTCACAGGCCAGTTCTCTGTCTATCTTTTTAGTAGCTGTAGAATTACAAGCAATTTGCTCTATAACTTAGTAATTCACTAAGGCAACAAAAGGCATGTCATAAATGAACAGCAAATAGCAGGTCTTAACTGCTATTTTTATAACTGTTGGCTAAAGCAATATCTTACTATTGCTGGTACTCTACCCACTATCTTTAGGCTAGAATAAAGAATAAAGATGAGAAATATAAATAGTAATTTTTGAACACTGGTGATTTTATATGGGTAGTCATTATTTATTTATACCTTAGGTCATGTTGAAACATTATAAATCAAATATTAAATTTTTCTTTGTCAGATATTGCTAATTATATATCTAGTCCTATTAAGAAATTGACAGGGTTCAATGTATTTAATGGTTAAATTTTGTTGTTTTACTTTAATCAACATGAAAATGCAAATAATATCTATTTTGCCAGACACCAAAGAGTATCTTTTACTTAAAGCAGTTTTAATTTAATAGATATTTTTTTCCACTGGAATATGTAAAATAGTATGAAAAAGCTCATTGTAGCTAATGCCAATTAAAATGATGAAATTTCAAATCTAATGTTGATTAAAACTAGTCCCTATAAGAGAGAACAATAAAATTCAATTTCAAAGGCAGAATCCCAATAAATATCTGAAATAAATGTGATTTTATTTTGCAAAAATCATAACTATCTTTTGTGTGTTTAGTACGTAAACCAAGATGGATTTTAATCACCAGGATATATCAATTTTCTGATGTAAAGTACTCCCCATTTTGTTTACTGCTGAAACTGTTCTTAAGTAAAATTAAAATTTGTTGTTTAACTTCCAAAATTATTAGTTCACATTGATTCTCTTTATTATGAGTATATTCAAACCAACATAGACTTTTGCCTTATAAAATCTACTCAATATGCATTCACTGAATTATTTTTAACTTTGAATATTGGTGAGAAGTAGAATACTTTGAGTAATGCCAGAAGGTAAAGATAATTCTTATGCAAGCTGTTCTTTATTCCTGTCACCACACATAGCAGAAGTTTCTTTCTATAAGTTTATTAGTATATATTTGGTCCATATATTCTCAAAGTTAAAATTTAAACAAATTACCCCAAAAAGTCATGAAAAAGTTTTAACTTATGTTTAGGAGGACATGGTCACAGCATTGTTACAATGGCTTAAATTATGAAAAGGCTTGACTACTTAGGTTGTTAACGGCTATGGCACCCTCACAGTATGTCTGCCTTCAAGCTGTTCATTACAAAACAAGAAGAAGACACATATAAATAATGTTATGTCTACCTGGCTTTGATATGTCAAATTTAATTTCATATTTCACTCAATAATTTTTGAATTTCTAGGAAGACATTTAGAGCTAAGCAGTAGGCAATTTACTTATGTCTGGAGTGATATTTTGCATGTTTGCATCTCAACACAACTTAAACACTGAAAGGAAAAATTAATATTTAGAAAGCATGTTCTGTTCAAATTTATGCTAATTTTTAAAAATATTATATTCCTAAATTTAAGAAGTATTCTCATATTTCCTGCCAGGAAGAATAATTAATGTAAAACTTTCATCATTATCATGTCTAAGTCTTTTCACACTGAAAGCACTGCTGGAATTGAAAGGAACTCACATATTTGAGATGGCTCAGAAAAGATGATGTGGGCTATTGGGTCAGGAAAATAACACTTCAAAAGATAAGTAGCAAAGAGTAGATTTTAAGTTGTAATCTCTACAGTGAAATTGACATTGATTAATGAAATAGATATTGATCTTTGTGAAGCTTTTATAGGCACAGGAATATTTTTATGTTCCTATACTCAATAACCCAGTCAAGATTCTATAGATGCTAAGAGCATAATGGGATTCACAACTTAGAGAATGTATGTCAATGTGGAGCTGAAGTTATGAGTCTGGGTACCAAATTTTTAATTCTAGCATAGAGATTTAGCCACCTAGATTGACATGTCTTAGACATAGATTGTAAGAATTTGCTGGAAGCTTAGTTAGCTACAAATGCATGAATTCTTTAAAATGTTTTGAGTTCGTGACAAACAAAATATGTACTTCTCAGTAAATTGGCCAATATTGGAATGCATAGAACATTCTTCTAATTAACATATTTTATTTCATAGTCTAAGATATCATCAAATTTGAGATGGGTTTCTTAACACACTCCTAAATAAGAAAATCATGCCAGACATACAATCATGTATTGATCATAAGAAGAATGATAACTTTAGAAAAGTTAAAACTGTTCCTTGTATGAATACTGAAATATTTTATCATGTATCAATACCAAGTTTTGACATCATCTGGATACCAGATTAAATATTAAATCTAGTGAATGATTCAAGTAACTAATCTCATTTTATTTATATCCAATACTTGGGGCCAAGAATTTTAATAAGCATCTGTTCTTATTATCTTTAGCTGAATTAAAAATAAAAACTCTACCTCCAAATTAAGGACTTTAAAACAATAATTTATTATTTTACTTTGGTCTGTGTTTTGATTGGGTTCAGCTGTGCAATTCCCATTTAAGCTTGGGACCTGTTCTATGGTTTTAGTCAAATGTTGGCTGGAGCTACAGTCAAATTAAGGCTAGATTGAGCTAAATTTCTGAGATTGTTCAATCATAAATTGGCACTAGATGCTGTCTATTAGCTTAAAACTCATCTGTGCCTTACCACAGTGGTGCCTGCCTTGGTCTTTCTGAGTAGCTTAGGCATCCATAACACAAAACTGGTTTCAATTACATGCTAAGAGGCCTAGCCTAAAACTACATAGTCTCTTCTAAACACAGTGACACCTCTACCACACTCTGTGGTCGAGAATATATCATAGTTAACTCAGTAAAGGAGAGGGGACAATGGGAAGAAGAACTGACCAGGAATCATGAATCATTGGAACACCACTTTGGAACTAGCTACCACAACAACTTTACCTACTGCTTACCTACAAATACATTTGTTTTTTGGTTGATAAGATTGGTGTTTAAAAGATGCCTTTTCCCACCATGATGCTTGTTTACAGAGAGACATTTACTTTTCAAGCCTTTTTGTCAGGAAACATCTTGATTGGGAGAGTCATTCTGGGCTCTTCATAATTCCTTCACTCTCTTCCCTAGAACATATACTTATGCTACATACATTTTATCTTCCATGTGGTCTCAGACAGATAGTACTAGGCAAGGGTATTCTATTTAGGGGACTTATTCCAAGCAAGCGTATTTGAAAAGTACAACATTCTATATACTATTAGCAGGTAATGGACGAAATGACCAAGGTCAGCAGAGAGTTAAATCAGACAATGTCGGCAAAGAGATACCACAGATACAGGTACCTTAGAATAGGGAACCATAGGGCTGATAACCCAGGGTAAAGGGTGTGGTCCCTAATAGTTGTAACCTTGATGCCTATGAGACACTGACTCCAGCCTCAGACTGGCCTTGCCAAATCTGTTCCTGGACAAGGACACTGAAGAAATGTCTCTATCCTTCTATCAGGACCTCTTAGAAAGTCTAGGATCAGTCTGGCTCCAAACAGGAAGACAAGTCTTGATTCCTAATGATGCTAATTAAAGTTGTTACTTCTTACCTTTTAGGTTCCCACATACTTGTATAAGCACTGGTTTGCTTTAAACATGTACTTGCTTGATGCCTATTTCTAAGATTCTCTTCTCAACTTCTTTGTATATTAAAATGATAGACCCAGAAACATGTCATCAATTTATCTCTCCCCACTGGGTCCAAGTTGCCTATGGGACTAAGCTTTCTCAACAGTGGCTATCAATAGAGGTTCCAGCCCCTAATCTTGTGTTCATCTCCCTTCCCGTCTGTCTTCCATAATCAAACTTCAAGCTTGTGTATAACATTGTGTTGGCAATGGCCATTCCATGCCTCTATCACTCAAGGTCATTTGACTTTCTTAGTGTAATTGGAAGGGGTTTTTGAAGAATTCATGTTGTCAGCTTACACTTCCATTTGGAGCAGAAATAACAAAATGTTTTCCATGTTAGAGGAGCCATGCTTTCCCTTTGCAGCTATGGCACAAATGTGTGTGCAGCTCTTCCCAAAACAATTATTCTCGTGTTGTTCTAATATATCTTAAGAAAAGAGAGAAAATTGAGCCTTTTCTTGTGGTGCTTGATTCTGATATGTCAAACTGTCAACATGACCAACTCTGAATGCTATGTTACGGTCATAGCAAGCATTTTATATGTTAATGTAATAGAATTTTTGATGAAATCTAGGTGCTTATTTCAATGATGATAGTGTCTAGAAGAGTGAAGCTTATCAATAAATTAGTACCACACAACTTTATGCATTACTTTTCTGGATTTCTCTGCTCGTCTCACTTGTTTTTTGTTTGTTTGTTTGTTTTGTTTGTTTGTTTTTTGTATTTTGTTTTTGTTTTTCCAGAGACAGGGTTTCTTTGTGTAGTCTTGGCTGTCCTGGAACTCACTTTGTAGACCAGGCTGGCTTTGAACTCAGAAATCTGCCTGCTTCTACCTCCCGAGTGCTGGGATTAAAGGCATGCGCCACCACTGCCCGGCAAATAAGCTCTATCAGTAGTATTTCATATTCTTTTTTTTGGGGGGGGGGAGGGGTTGAGACAGGGTTTCTCTGAGTAGCCTTGGCTGTCCTGGAACTCACTCTGTAGACCAGGCTGGCCTCAAACTCAGAAATCTGGTTGCCTTTGCCTCTCAAGTGCTGGGATTAAAGGCATGTGCCACCTCTGCCCAGCTGCTCTTCTCACTTATAATAGCAGGTTTTGTTTGTTTGTTTGTTTGTTTTTCATTTTTAATTGCTTCTTTCAGGTTGAGGAAAAGTCATATAGAACTTAGGTAAAATTTGTCACAGAGAATTGAGTGTGACTTAGGGATAATTAAAGTTTGATCTTGTTGAGTCAATTTTAGTTGACTGATCTGGAAACCGGGCTGTGCCTTGGACACATAAAATCCCAATATTCTGGAGGTGGAGGCAGAGGGATCAGGAGATATAGGTAGCTTTGGCTATTTCCATAATCTGTTTGAGGCTAGGCTGAGATCCATAGCCTTTGTTTCAAAAATAAAATATAAAAAGCAAACAAGCAAAGGTTTTTCTAATGAAAAAGATAAAAATGGAACGGTCCCATCCAGAGGAACCAGTTTAAAAGACAGCATAGAACACTCACAGACTGATAAATGGTTAGCCTGTTTGTACCAGGAAGTGTGGTTGAATGATTCAGTTAGCATTGGAAACTTTAATGAGGTTCAAGCATGTACCTATGCCAAGCATTTGAACTTTATCTTGAAATCAGGGGATCCTAATAAGGCTTGTTTTTTTTTTTCCATGAGAGAGAGAAAAAAGGAGAGAAACTTGGCAATTCATAAATCATTCTATCACTTGAGTGACACCTGTGACCAAGAACATTGGATACAAGACAAGAAATAATATAGCCATGAAAAAAAAGTCATCAAAGATGCTTTAATCTATTTAACTGAAGGACTATTTGAGTGTTAAGAAGCAGTTATTCCTTTGAAAGATTTTGTACATTCATCGAATGAAAATAGATAATGTACCTACTCATAACATTAGGAGTAGAAAAACAGACATATCTAATATTTTGAGTTCATATGTACAAATGAATATGTACATTTATGTGTATCACTTTCCTCTGGTGGTTTACTGTATATAAAAAAAGTTTAAATGTCTATATATTGATCCATTCAACATTTACTTAGTGTCTTTATGCATTAGGGAACTTAGGCTTGTACTTTGACAAGTACAAAGACAGGCAAGATCAATCAAGGAGCATGAGGTAGGTCATGTTAAAGGCTAAAGAGTTGCATGCCTTGGCTTGGACAATGAAAATCATTGTTTTAATTAGAAGTTCCATGTGATCATATTTAACTTTTAGACCCTTTATAAAACCATTAAGCCTATAGTGAAGAGAATGTATTGATTTGCATGGCTACACTGAGTTCTCTGTACATGAGAAGATTGGAATAGATTTTCCTTGTTTACCCATTAGTATGGCAGATAAATTTCTTTCCATTCAAGTAAACGTTTCATGAACTTATACATGAATATATGAATATATCAACACATAAACAAATTTCTACACACACGCACACACATACACACACACACACACATACACACACACAGAGAAGCATGCAAGCTATGAAAGAAGACCTTTCTTCTCCACTTTTAGCAGTTGCTTGGGCCGAAAGACAATATTATATACTTGAAATTTATTATCAACAAATTATTTTGAGTACTTTACTGATTTGTATCTAGACTTATGAGCAAATAACCTATGAATATGTTTACTTACTGTGTGCTGGACTTCATGTGGGATAAACTGTGCAAAGGCTGACTGGGTACCTTTACCAGCACACATAATGTGTCTTTCTCTATGGTTTGGAGTCTTCTCTCTTCTGAGTATAATATCATCTTTATCCACGACATGTGTTTGGTAGAAAATGTGCATTTTTTGTAGAAATAATTAGACATACCTTTGTTTTTGCTGCTAAGTATTTTTCTCATTTACATTTTATGCAAGTGGAATGTTAAAATATTTTGTTTGTATAATATTATGCAAGGAAATATCTTAATACTGCTCTGGCTATATTAAAATGTCTTATGTGCCATATTGCTCAGATGACATGTTTATGAATATATTTTTAAAGCTCCATATGCACAAATATGAAATACAAAGTCTTCCTCCAAATACTGAGAATGCGACTCATTCCACATTTGCTGGTGTATAGTGTTAACATTTATCTGCATCTCCACATTCCAAGATTTGCAAATGAGATAATTCTGTTGCAGTATGTCGCCAAGTATAAACATCTGGCTCTCTTTGGTGAGCAGACCATCATCTGAACATTTAATACAGACTTTCCTCTAGAATGCCTTTTGTCATCAGAACTCAGGAAGGGACAGTTGGTTGGCATGTTTCTACTGTACTGTTCTCTAGGGACTCATGCTCTGATAATGGTAGTAAGAGAGAACATGAAAGGACAGGGTGTTAATATTAAGCATTGTGTCTAAAATCCTGTGAGCCTATGAGATGCTCATTTCAGTGAAACACTTTGAAAATTTAAATTGCTGTTTAATGATAACACTTTTAAACAGAATTAAATTCAGTGAGGAAAATTTTGAGCCATGTTATACATACATATGTAGCAAAGGTATGAAACATTTTCCTCACCTACATGGTATAAAACACAAAAAACATACCACAAATTTCCTTCTGTGTTCCCCAAATCCATATTTGGAGTACCTGTTATCCTTCCATAGTGGATCATTCAAACTTCTGTTGACTATCATTCATGCTATCCCCATGTATTGTGTAACACTTGTCTTAAGGTTTTGTTTGCACTTGTGTTTCCTCAAGGTTAAGAAGAGTGCTAATTCATAGAACACTGCCAAAAATAAGAAAGAAAGAAAATTGTCTATACTGTCCACTACTTGATGCTGGCCAGTATCTACCAGTAGTTATGGAGTATATATAATACAGTGATTGCAAGTTAAAGAATGATTTTTAAGTTTAAGTTACTATTATGCACAAGGATATCTTTCCACAGGGACATGGTACTCATGGCTTCCTGACTGGATGCAAAATTATAGGTCTAAGATGCAGAACAGCAACATGGAGCTGGTCCTAGAGACAGTTTGCACTCTTGTCACTGAAGACAAAAATGGTGAGAGGTGTTCAGGGCAGAAGTTCCACACTCCACTGTCAGTTTCACTTCATTGGGTGATAAGTCATTCTAAAAGACTCCAGAGAACCAGCAGTTTCCCTCAGAAGTGATGCAAACCTACGTGAAGAACATGTTTTAGGCATCAACGTAAGCAATGATCATTACCTGCATGGGAACCAAATACTTCCCATGGAAAAATATGGTTTGAAATAAGAGAGGCAATACTCCTGTTTCAATGTCTCTTGGTGATATTTAAGGCTTGTTTGTACACTATAATTATGAATTATTTAAACTATTATGAATACAGTTATAGCCTTGAGATCCCTGGGTTCATTTCAATAATAAAGGGTAAGTCTATTTTGTAAAATATTTTTTATTAATTATTTCAATAGTTTTATTTTTCTTCAAAAACTGTTAAGCCAGATAAGGTGGTGTTTTTCTTGCTACATTCAGTAAGCTAAGGCAGAAGGATTATGTACCTGGGGTCAGCCTGAGATACACAAACAGAATTCCTGTTTAGAAACCAATAACACCCAGAAAATAAGAAGTGAATAAACAATATAAGTGGAAAAGATCTATCCAAAATTGCACATTAGAAAACCAGAAGAAATTGACAAACTTCAAAAAGAAAATTGATTCATGGTAGATATGATTCTTGACAAATCACAATTACTAAAGTATGCATAAAATATTTTTTAATAATAAAGTTGCTTGCCATAAAAGCTCATGTTTTGTTATTTACTGGGTACTGATACACTATGACTGACTGTATGGCAGTTTATATAGATTGTGTCCTTTAGTAAACTTATGGAATTGATTTGATTATCTCCAGTTTGCAGATGACATAGCTTGGTTTTAGAGATTGGAAATAGCATTCTTCGACTCATAACACACACCCACACACACAATGTAGAGTGGCCAGAATCTGGATTCAGGTTTGCAAAAATCAGTTTTTATCCAATTAAATGGAAAGTGCAGAAAATAGAAGTGATTTTATCTGGCTTCATGCATAGTATAAATGTATTCTATACACAATGAGTTTAGTCAAGGAAACAAATGGACAACAGGAAATATGAATTTTCATATTGTAAAGACATACACACTACCAGGCACCATCATGCTAGAATATGTGATACTATTTTTCTGTATAATCTGAATATAACACATCAAATGTATGACAACAAAATCAATTATGTCCCTGCTGTTGTGATCCTAAAAGAATCCGACAGGGAGAAGAGTGCTGGATGCTACTGTCATTTAGACACTGATTTGCCTCAGCAGTCTGGAGGGCTCCTCATGTGCATCAGCCAACTTGGCCAGGTGTGTGACTGCATCGTGGAAATCAATGCAGAGCTACTGAAGAAACATTTCCTCTATTCCTTCTGACAAGCAGTCAGTACAAGAGCTTTGAACAAGGGTTGCAGAAGCTTTGTGAAGAATCCAAGGCCAATATTTACCTTTGATGCTAGAAGCAAATCTCAAAGGGACAGACAATTTCTCCATTGAAGTGTGTGCTTCCTTGTGAACCTACCCATTCCGAAAACTACAGAACTTAGCCAAGTACATAGATTGTGTTGTGGACATTGTTACCATTCTTCATTACTTTGGAAACATTGTCAGTTAAAAATCTCCTAACATAGTTGTGGTGTCTGGATGTTATCTGTCTTTAACCCTGTTCCAGAGGGAGGCCAGTTTTGGCTGATTGATGATAGGAAAGAGATAGCATTATTTACCTTAGACAATGTTTATTTGAAGCAGACTTACAGAAAAAATATAGAATCAACATTGTGACATTGTGTGTGTGTGTGTGTGTGTGTGTGTGTGTATGAGAAAGAGAGAGGGAGGGAGGGAGAAAGAGACAGAGACAGAGAGAGGGAGAGGGGGAGGGAAGGAAAGAGAGAGAGAGAAAGAGAGAGAGAGAGAGAGAGAGAGAGAGAGAGAATAAATTGATAAGGTCTGCATTTAAAAATTTCCTATCTGGTTCCATCCATTTGCCTGAGAATTTCATGAAGTCATTGTTTTTAATAGCTGAGTAGTATTCCATTGTGTAAATGTACCACATTTTCTGTATCCATTCCTCTGTTGAGGGACATCTGGGTTGTTTCCAGTTTCTG
Organism: Rhynchomys soricoides; assembly: GCA_019843965.1. NCBI lineage: Eukaryota > Metazoa > Chordata > Mammalia > Rodentia > Muridae > Rhynchomys > Rhynchomys soricoides. Next base: position 658,561 of record JADRCH010007930.1, read on the forward strand.
GCTATTATAAATATGGCTGCTATGAACATAGTGGAACATGTTGAAGCATCTTCTGGGTATATGCCCAGGAGTGGAATAGCTGGGTCCTCAGTTAGTATTATGTTCATTTTTCTGAGGGTCCGCGGAACTGATTTCCAGAGAGGTTGTATCAGCTTGCATTCCCACCAGCAATGGAGGGTGTTCCACTTTCTCCACATCCTCACCAACATCTGCTGTCACTTGAGTTTTTGATCTTAGCCATTCTGACTGGTGTGAGGTGGAATCTCAGGGTTGTTTTGATTTACATTTATCTGATGACTAAAGATGTTGAACACTTCTTTAGGTGCTTCTTGGCCATTCGAGTTTCCACAGTTGAGAATTCTCTGTTTAGCTCTGTTCCCCATTTTTTTGATAGGGTTATTTGGATCTCTGGAGTCTAACTTCTTGAGTTCTTTGTATACATTGGATATTAGCCCTGTATCAGACGTAGGATTGGTAAAGATCTTTTCTCTATCTGTTGGTTGCCGTTTTGTCCTATTTACAGTGTCCTTTGCCTTACAGAAGCTTTGTAATTTCATGAGGTCCCATTTGTTGATTCTTGTTCTTAGAGCACAAGCCATTGGTGTTCTGTACAGGAACTTTTCCCTTGTGCCCACGTGTTCGAGACTTTTCCCCACTTTCACTTCTATTAGATTCAGTGTATCTGGTTTTATGTGGAGGAGGTAATGCAGTCACAAAAGAACGAACACAGTATGTACTCACTGATAAGTGGTTATTAGCCCACAAGTTCGCAGTACCCAAGAGTCACTCCACAGCAACCATAGGGCTGAGTGTGAGGTCCCAGATGGAGGAGTTGGAGAAGGGACTGAAGGAGCAGAGGGAGGTTGCAGCACCAGGGAGTGAGCAACAGTGGCAACTTACCTGATCCCCTAGATGCTCCCTGAGACTGGATCACCAACCTGAGCAACAGTGGCAACTGGCCTGATCCCCTAGATGCTCCCTGAGACTGGATCACCAACCAAAGAACACACATGGAGGGACCCGTTGTGCTGGCCACATATGTGGCAGATGAGGGATCTGTTAGCTATCAGGGGAGGAGAGGTCTTTGGACCTGAGGGTGTTAGATCTCCCAGTATAAGAGAATGCCAATTGAGGGAAGAGTAGGTGGGTGGGTGGTTGGGAGAATACCCCCATAGTGGCAGGGGGAGGGGGAGGGGATAGGGAGGTTCCAAAGGGGAGATCTGTAAAGGGAGGAGAAACATTTAAAATGCAAATAAAGTATGAAAAAATAAAATAAAATAAAACAACAACTACAAAAAATTTCCTATCTGACCAAGGAAGGTAGATGACATTATGTTACTGAATATTGCTCCCCATTTCAGCTCTATTTACCTGGGTTACAGTTTCACTCAGTTTAGATCTGCTATCTATTTCTGAAAATTGCATAAATAGCTTAATCTCTATGACTATATGTGTACCCCTATAAATCAGGGTACTAAACTACCTTTATAATAAAAATCCAATGAAGCACAGAATGAAACAGTAAATGGTTAAAACAAACAAGTTAAAGAATATTGGTTCTATAATTGAGTAAGAATAGTGTTGGATTTACATAAATGAATCTTACACTCAGGACTTGCAACGGTCAGTGCTGCTAACTTGACAGAACTCAGAATCATCTGGGAGAAGAGACTGTGTGCACATCAGGGGGTTGTCCTGATTATGTTAACTGATGTGGAAGGAACCACAGAACTGTGGGTAGGACCATTTCACAGGCTAGGGATCCAAAGTGAGGAAAATAAGCTGAGTGCAAGATGGGATCCTTTTCTCCATTTCCTGACTGTGGCACCAGGTGACCAGCTGCCTCAGTTTCCTGCTTTGTCCACATTGCTGCCTTGACCTATGAGCCAGTATAAACTCATTCTCCCCTCAGTTGCTTTTATGAGAATATTTTATTACAGCAACAGAAAAAGAAACTGAGATAGGACATTTATTGTAAAATGTTTTCTACTTGTTCTCAGCAGCAAGCCTGTGAAAAGATGGTGTGGAATATAACTTCTCCAGATCTGAAAACATCCAGTGTTGATATCATGAGAGGGATAAGTTAACATCATACTGATTTATTTCAATAGTTGAGAGATCACAAAATTGAATTTTGTGGAAAAAATAAATTCAAACACTGCTTTATCCCGATTATTATACAAAGTACAATTTTGTAGGTAGAAGATGTCATTAGTAATTTTATTCATGATCTTTATCTAAAGGATTAGCGACAGGCAGGCTACCAACATCAGTAGGTTTATTTCAATATTTATTTTTCTTCTTCATAGGTTAATACATTTTCAAAATAGAAGAATAATCAGATCGATGTCACACATAAAGATATTCTCAGAGCATCTTTAGCCTTTGCAGAGGGAACATGGAAGTTTGTAAAAGGCTGCAAAGGCAATTGGAAAAACTTTGCATTGGCATCTATGTACCAGCAGTGTGAACTGAAGAATGGCCTGGTATAAAATAGAGAGCATTGTGCAGTGATGACGCTTGATGTGAGTTCCATTCCTGAACATTTCATTTCTTCTCCACTGCACATGTGATAGGAAGAAAGTTGACCATTGAGCTACTTTCCCTGAATTTCTCTAAACTCATGGAAGCAAGGAACCTCAGGTTGGAGGAGAGGAAGTACATGTGCTCTCATGTTGGAGATAAAGTTTGAGTGAATTGAATAAAGAAAGGCAAACTGCATGTAGATCTTGATACACAAGGAAAAAAACAGCCAACATTAACTAATGAGCTACTTTTTCTACTTTTCTATTGTGTGGGAGCATCTTAGAGGATAAAATCCCTAAGCATTGAATTATGTAACTGACCCTCTTTCAGTACTTTGCTTTTCCACACATACTTCCCTGAGAAGCTGACTTGAAGTCCAAGTGAGGTAGTCTAGCAATTGAGGTGAGCTGCTCTAGATGCCTGGCATGTAAACATATAACTCTCAGGAGACAGAAAGCGATAGAGTGCGCTAGAAAGCTCTTGTTTCATCCAAGCTCAATACCACATTTGGTCGTGATGAAGTTTCTCAATGATGATTCCTTGTGAGGGTTTTGATTAATCTGCTTTTAAATGAAATCTTCAAAAACTGTATGGTGACAACAGGAGAGGTGACTTGGTGGGTAAAGTGCTTGTCATGGAAGCCTGAGGACCTGTACCTCAGATCCTAAGCACCAACATAAAAACATAAAATGTCATGTGTGGCCACATGCATCTGTGACCCCAGGACTGGAAAGAGGTGACAGAGGACTTTCTGTCATGAGTCGTTACATGCATCTCTAAATCCAGAACTTGCTCTCTGGAGCTGTTAGCTAGCTCAGCCATCAGCTAGCTTAGCTGAATTGATGAGCTCCAGGTTTACTGAGAGACCTTATCTAAAAATATAGCATGAAGAATGACATTTGATGTTAAACTCTGACATTCATATGTATGTATGCACATGGAGATACATCTTACACACATGCATGCACTATGCATATGGAAAACAACGGGGTCATATAATTTTATATTAATAAAAATAAATATTATATAATATAAATAAATAATAAAAAATAATAAATAATATAAATAAATAATATAAAATATTTATATTAAGTGTGTGTGTGCATGCACACACACACACACACACACACACACACAAACACACGCACATGTGAGCCTGTCTAATTTCTCCTCACCTTTGTGCCACATTTCTTAAGGGCAAATTTCATATTTTATTTTTCCTCCTTCCTTTTAATGACCTAATTTTGGCTTTCTCCCCTCCATGATAATGGGGACATTCTTATTATCCTTTCATTGTCCTCTATTGGACCAGAAATTCTGTACTTGATGAGCATTACTTCAATGCTATTCTATCAAGTACATTCAAGGACTTCAGTATTGATGATCTGATTTAACCTGAATATGCATTATAGCAGGGGTGACAGGGGGGCAAAGGCAAGAACATTGCTAAACTATGCAGAACACATGAGCATTTCTTTTAGAAGGACAGATTACACAGTGTAGACTACTAGTTGAGTTTAGGGTCTAATATTTTTTCTACCTTTTTTGTTTGTTTTCTCAGATCATAGAGTTTTAAATTCTTTATATTATAATCAGTTTAGCAGTGAATCATGTGTCATCTTTACATAGATGGTATAGCCTAAATGAAGAAAGGATTCCTGAAAGACTAATAAAAGCCTAGGGTGAGTTTGGGACATACATATTAAGTGTGATCCTAGTGAGATTTGATTGTAAGTCAGAACTTTGTATTAATAAAATATAATTCCACATATTTGTGTAACATAAAGATCAGTTAGATGTTACAAGTAATAATAATGGGATTTTTGTTTTCAGATGCAATAATCTTTGTAGGTTTTGTACTTTTTGAGAACAGAGTTCTAGAGTTAGTTATTATTGTATACTTCATATCCAGCAAAGTATGTAGAAAACAAATAGACACATTTACTGAGCTAAACTGAAAACCCATTTATTTCTATTGTGACTCTTCTTTCTATTCTCAATCTTAATCTATGTCTATACTTTAACTTAAAAGTTTGTGATCTCCCTGTTTCCCTTCTATAGTATGTAGAATTCATTTTTAAAGTTTAGGAATTCCCATATGGCTGCTAAAGAATGAGTTTCTGATGGGATCTGGCAGCAACATCATCATGATTTGAATGGAGCACAGCAGCACAACAATGAAAGCCTGCATAGTTTTGTGGAGGGGTATGCACTTGGTAGATAGGTATGTCTTTGAGTAGGAGATGATGCTGGAGCTTTGATTTAAAGATTGGCCATGCTTACCTGTGTGTCAGAATGGCTGTCACTGTGAGAAGGATTAATATAGTAATTGAGACATAGTTCTTAAGTAGCCATAATAAATAAATAATAAATATAAATAAAATAATATTCCTGTATTTATTTCACTCACAATAATCAATACCTCCATATGCACTCCATGGAAATGTCCCACATACCATTTAATTCTTTATTAACAGTTAAATGACCTGTTACACATTTCAATTACAATGCTGTCCACTTGGAGTTAGTGAAAACCCACAAATACATATATAGTGTCATAAGACTGGCCTCCAGTTTCAAATGGCAGCTCTGAGTCCATATTGTTATCTATGTTTCTTACTTACTGACTATACACCAGAGAACTCACAATAATTCATTAGATTAATTTGCAAGAATGACTGTTGGGCCTGAGTAGATATATACATATTCACCATTTCAGCATTTGTGTATGAATTGCCCAGTGAAGGGGCACTACATCTATAAGGGCCCTAAGCATCTGAACTATCTTCATGTGTTTGTGGAGTGTCAGCTACTGGGCATGTAACCAAGTTTACCAACTTCTCCAGCTTCATCTGTCAGGGATTTGTATAGAACTGTCATCACCACATAGAGATTGCTTAATAACTCAGTCTGTTGCTCTTTTTCCTTCCCAAAGGATGGAGGTTGGTACTGAGAGTCCTGAAGTTGAATCCATAGTTAATTCTTTCTGGGGAATAGCAAATTCCAGAACTATCCAGGTTTCAACAACCTTATCAGAAAGATCTAGAGGATCCATTTCAAGAACTCTGGGAGAGATCAGTTTTTAAAATTAAGCATAATAAGTATATGGTAAGCAATAACTAACATTCCTCAATGCATAGGGAATGATATTCAAAACAACAAGACTGTACATTTAAGACATGTTATTCCTGTTCTCCCTACTGAGGGTTAGGGAACAAAGCCAGTTACACTAAGATACAAATTTGAGAAGTAGATGTGGGTCAGATTAAGTGTCACCTTGTCTGCTGTAGCAAACAAAATTCTATATCATCTTTAATGCATCCTTTATGTCTTCATTCTTCTACTGAGTTAATGAATTTTATTATAACGTGCTTTGAAACATTTTCCCCCTCTAATTTTCTCATCACTATTACTATTGTTCCAGGCATTCACTCTCTTGCTCAAGAAACATTTTTAGTGCCTTTAGTGATCAAGTGCTATTTTAGGCTACTGGAATACATTTGAGAAAAGCTAAATAAGCCAAGATTTCCATTAAGTTTACCATGGCAGAGTTGTAAATGTTACAATTTCATGAAGTGATATAATTAAGAACAAAAGGTGACAAAACAAATAATAAAGGAAAAACATGGTATGGGGTATGTCTCATGAGGTATGTTGGTCTGCGTTTTGGCACAACTTTCTTTTGATCAGTACATTATACCATGAAGGGAAGATTCTTATGACTCAGGAAGTAACAAACACAAATCAAAAAGAAAATTCCTGAAAGTAATAAGATTCATAAGGTTCTATATCAAGAGTCTTTATAAGGTTATATACAAATTAAGGACTGCTAGAGAGGGGGAATTTCTAGCATGCCAGGCTTCCAGCAAGTCATGCAGAAAACTCCAGGGATGCAACTTTTGTAAATCATCACTCATGCCAAGGGTATGAATTTCAATGACAAAGATATTTTTGAGTCATTCCTACTCTAAAATTAACAAATTATCCATACTCCTATAAGAAGCTCGAAAAATTCATTCATTCAACAAGTTGGACTGTGGTAGCATTGTTAGTGTGATCTGTCATTGGTTCATTCTTTGAAGTAAGGAGATGTTTTTATTTCTCCCCAGGAAAAGTCACACAACAGTATGACAATTTGTCAAGGAGACAATATTTTAACTGAGACTCGTTTGAGTTCACAAAAGATTCATGAGAAAGCTAAGAAGTTCCTTCAAGAAGAGACAACCACTAGAACACAGGTGCCATGTGAGGTAGCCTTTGCCTATTTAAGGAAAAATCTGGATCTCACAGATTTACCTTAAGTGAAGTAAACTGCTCATGTGGAACATTTGCATTTCTATGACAAAAAGTGTCTGGCAAAGACAACTCATAGAAGGAAATATTTATGAGCAGAACATTGTTATGATGGGAGTATGTGAGAGAAGGCAGCTTTTTACAGCAGTCAGGAAGTACACACACACACACACACACACACACACACACACAAGTGCACACATACAAGCACAGGCACACACACACATGCTGAAGCACAAGAGAGAGAGAGAGAGACAGAGAGACAGACGCAGAGACACAGAGACACAGACAGAGACACAGACAGACACAGAGACACAGAGTCAGGGATTGGGAGAAAAGGGAGAACAGATGATACATTTACACTAGCTAGGCACAGCCTCTCAGAGTCCATAGCTTCCCACATTAGCAGCACTGGCTGGGAAACACATGTTCAAAACATACCTTAAATGATATTAATCATAGTATTTTGGCTTCCCTTGTTCCTATTTTGGTGTGTATTTGGATAACTCAAACAATCAACATAGAAGAAGAATATTTTATATTTTGCTTCTCTCTTCTTATCCTGGGAAAAAAACACTGATTTCCCCTAACTATTTCTATGGCTATTTTCTAATATAGACTAAGCATTTTAAGACTTGTGAAACTGAAAATTCAGATTAATGTACAAGACTTGGATTAAGTAATTCAACTCTACCTCCAGAGAACGTTTAGCCCTACTATTAATATTATTAAATGAATACATCCCATGGGATTTCTTGTGATCTGGTCAAACTGAGAAAGTATTTTTTCCTGCTTGACTCTATCTGAAATGTACTGAGCCATCATTTTACATGCTATAATGTACAAAGTATTTTAACATGCATTTGACATACCATAATACTATAATGTATAATCTAGAAAACACTTGTCTAAATAAATTACCTGTGCCATCCCAGGAAATGAAGCATCTTTGTCTATGTTGTAATAAAGTCCTACTCATTATTAGGTTATGGCTTTATAAAAATCTTATAATTTAAATGTGTCTTTTATAGTTGTTTTATAACTATCAATTCATTTAAGAAACAAACAAACTTGACTATACATTGTTTACCTCGAATATCCTTGCCTTTCTAAATCATTGCTATAAGGTTTGACTGGCATCAATAAATATTTTAAACAGGCATTTTCAAGATGGAATTTGTCATGGTTAGGAACATTTCCTTCTTAAGATGCAGAGACCCTTATTGCGAATGACATAGTATTTCTTAGCACTTTACCTCCTCAACATTGTTAAAATGTAAATAAAATAAATAAAATGGAATTTGAATCCACAGGGTGTCTATAATAGCTTCTCCTCCCTGACAGGGTGCTAATATGAGCTTTATCTAACCAGCTGATTTTTATGACTGAAGCAACTGACCACTAGTTACCCATACTGTTGCCATAGCTCTATGTCACTTTAATGCCAGAGGCAATAGGCAATACCAGTACCTATGAATTTCATGTTTAAAAGGGAACTTATAAATAGTGAATGAACTTGGAAAGTTATTGGTATTGAAAGGAGCATATTTCATGATGAACATTAAAGAGGATAAAAGACCAGAGGAATGTACATTCTAAACCTTCGTGTTTAAACATAGAATAACTTCTTCTAAATTTTTTGTTGCATTTTTATTTATATTGTGTACATATATTGTTTTTTGTGTGTGTGTGCCTGCATGTGTGTCTATGCGTGTCTGTGTATGTGTGTGCTCAGGAGCATGTGTGCACATGCTGCAGTGTTCATGTGGAAGCTAGAGGACAATGTTCAGAGATTGGCTCTCTCATTCCACCATAATGGTCTTGTGGCAGGTACTTTTACCCAGTAAACCATTCTGCCAACTCCAAGGATATCTTCTTAAAATCATGAAATATAAGAATAAATGTTGAAAGCACTGACAGATATATCAGTTAGTGATCATGTCTATAATAATAAAAACATAGATTAGGACTTACAATAAAATGATTTTCATTATTATTCCATTTGAACAAATCCAAGCTAGATGTTTAATAAAAATATCATCAAGTCCTGTGTTGCGACAGTATCTGTTGTATTCTTGTTTGGTTTCATATGATTGTTGAAAGCAAGATTACAGGACAATATGAAATGTAATAAAATATAATTCAAAATTTAATTCTAAGTGCTAAAGTCAGTCATAAGACAATAGGGAGATAATTTCATCCAACATTTGAGAGATGACGTCTCAAATGATTACCCTTTTCCTCTTTGTGTTAGTTACATTGGTGTACTGAAGGTGGCTAGGTATCTGTGTCCTGGGATTAGTGTTCTACCCCCTACACTGCTATAACCTCAGAGAAGAATGTGTTCCCTTAAAAAGCTACATAAAATGGGATCATGCTTAACAATCCACAAGAAACTAATAAATGAGAATATGAATCTCCAGTCATGAATGACAGCATAATGAGAAATAAAAGAGAAATACAGAGAAGACTGAATGCCTGTGCAACCTGACAAGCACGCTGTGTTCCCAGGAGGAATGTCATTTATTATTTATTCATCAAATGTGTATTGATGTCTGATTTATACCAGACATTTTGCCAGACAGTGGGATGAAAAATCAAATAGGGCATAGTCTCTGCCATCACAGAGCTTATCAGCTAGTGGGAGAGACAGCCAAGGAAAAATAACAATTATAGCAGTGTGAAGCAAAGAGGCTTCCAAACTTGAACAGGCATCTGGAAAGGTTTCCCTGAGGGATAAAAGGAGGTGAGGCAGAAAGTAATGAGTGGTTAGCTATCTTAGTAGGGAGCTGGGCATACTGGTTCAGCAGATCAGCCTGACACTCGGGCAGAGTGAGAGTACCAAGTTCTAATGTGGTGGTGGCTACGAAAGGGGATGTCCTCCCTGTGATGGCTGACATAGATATCCCTGAACACTGGATGTGTCTGGTCACTGTACAGCTGAGTTGCACTACATAAATATAGATACAATTATCCAGCCATTCAGTGGATTCTTTGGATAACCACAATATGGCAGATACTCACAAGATGCTGTGTATTGAATATAAACAAATAAAATGTCTGACAATGATAGAATTTAGAATGGATGTATATCTAATGCCTTTTCTTGACACAGCTCCCCATCAATGACTTTCTTTTCTCTGCAAAACATTGTGGTGGTTTTGGAGCCATTTCCATTGCCTCATCTTTTATTCTTTTGCTGTGAATAGTAAATTTGCTTCTCCATTTCCTCTGATGATGCGACAATCATCTCATGATGTCAAAAGCCAACATCTTACCTTATACAAAGTTTCATCAAAGAGAGACAGCTTCTCACTCTATTATCTATTTTTAGCTCTGCAGATGAATTACTCTGTTTCTTACTGGCTACTTCTCTTGTTTTTGTCCATTTCTAGTGTTTGTTAGTTCTGCTCATCCATGATGAATGGCCTTTGCATCCATTCATCTTAAAATTTCTCATCTCCTATGCTTTAAGGTACGTATGTGCCTTATTTATAGAACTGTTCATTTAGACATATAGTAAATAAATGAAGGGTGAGAATAAAAGGATTAGACTGACATTTTAAAAAAGATTATTTGGCATTCTCTTAAGCTGTTTAGTTAATGTGTAGATGTGATTAGATAGAGCCAAAATAGCTGACAGATTTTAATTGTAAGTTGGGACATAATACCCAAGATTCTGGGATGTTCATTTTTAAATAATATTTTTATTCTTAGAAATTTACATATATTTTTACAATGAATATTGCATATACACATACACACACACACATATATCTATACCCCGACTTCCCTAGGCTCCTAAGTTACAGAATCCATGAATCTGTTATGGCAATCAGCATATCTTCTCTTTTGAAACACCAACCATTCACTAAAGGACATGACTTAATTTTACCTGATGTCTTAGCAATCTATTATTTTCTAAGAATCAGAAGTAAGAGCTGTAAGCACAACTAAATGAGACTTAATAAAATCTGTGACATGGTGGCTGTTTGCTGTTCCTGACTCTCTGCAGGACCTGGATGCCTCCTTTGTGATGGCTATTTCCTTCCATCCTCATCACACAAACAGTATTTGTTTCAGGTAATTTATTCCTCCCTAGAGTAGCTAATTAGCCTCTCTTTCTCCTTCTGTCTTGTTTTTTTAAATTGCTGGGAGAACGTGGAAGGGAAGGAAGGTTCAACAGGCCTGCAGACCAGAGTTCTGACAAGCAAAGATGGAAGCAGTAATTACAGAGTCTGTGTGGAGTCTGGTGAGAGGATGTCCTCACTGTGAAACCTTCTGTTTTGTCAATACTCTTACATCAGTGCTTGGCAGTCACTTCAGCTGCTTCAGGGTTTCTGCATATAAAACAGACAAAGTCACTAATATCAGCTCAGCACTGCTTTAAATTTACAGTGACAAATCTTATTTTAGAAATATGCCTTTTGTGGAGGTTCACATCAAGCTCTGTAATGTTTACAGTTGTCCCTCTGGTGGGTGAATCTGGATCCTTTCCTAACTTACCCGTTGTTGATTTACTGGATCTTTTTAAATCCCTTGCAACAGAAGATGGTTTCTCCATCAGAGAAGCAATTTAACCAAATTCCTGACTGCAGTGTCTGAGGCATCTGTATAAACCTATAAAAGCATAAAAGGTTAGGTGAAATCCCAGCACGGGAAAGGTATGTCAGACCAGAACAAACAGCCATGGGGAGTTAACCTGCAGGAAAAACCAAGTTATGAAGAAACATATGTACTGTTAAGAGAATGTTATGATGAGCAGAATTTATTTGTATGTCTGCAAAGACTTGAAGGTTACAAATGACATGTCTATTAAAAATCAACATAATTCATACTTTGCAGTTTTACCTGATTATAGTAATGTAGCTCATTGTTTCCAGATGTAAGATCCAATCTAAATTAGTCATAGAGGTCTTGCTTAACTTTCATCTAGCATACATGCTTGGCTTGTGTTGGTTTCTTTGGCCTTTAAGAGGAGAAAAAAATTTAAAACATCATGCATTACCTGAGCTTGGCAGATTACTTAAACAAATAAACAATGAATATCTTGTTTTACAGAGGGTTCTTTTAATCATTTGTTACAGAAAAGACTGAAAAAATTATCTAAATGTTCTATGTTATTTTTTTTTTGATCATGTAAACAAATTATTAACCAAAGACACTTAAGGAAGGAAGAGTTTACTTCAGCTTACAGTTTGAAAGGTTGCAGTCACTCATGATGGAAAAGTAATGGTGGAAAGAACAGAAGCAGACAGGTCCCTTAACATCAAGACATGCAGAGATGATTGGTTGCCAGTGTCTTGTTAATTAGTCCAAGAACTATGTCCAAGAATTGATTAGGTTAGGGTGTGCCTTTCCTCCTTAATTCCATGAGGTACAAGCTGCAGATCACACCAACTTCAAACACAAGCCTATCAGTAGTAGTGACCTCTTGAATATGTAAAGCCGGATACTATGCTTGTTTATCATTCCTTGATAATTTCCCCCTTTCTTTTTTCTGACTTTGAAATTCCTAGTGTGGTCCTTGATAGAAACTGTAGCTTTTTCTGAGTTTTGGGTTCTGAATCTGAAAGAAAACCCTGAGAAGAAAATCAGTAGTGCACATAAAATAACACTCTCAATTCAGAATGCTGCTCTTAGCACTACTGTATGGCAGACATTCCTGTTAAAACACTTAGGGAGGATGGTGAGGTCTTGGATATGTGTGTGGTTCTCGTGGTCCTGGACAGGTATGGCTTCCACTTTCTATCAAGTTGAAATCTCACTATTTAGTGATAGGGGTCAAAAACATGAAACTAATTTTTAATACTTGTTTTAATGGATAAAAGGAATATAGATAGATAGATAGATAGATAGATAGATAGATAGTACTTAATTTGAAGCAAGGTCTATACAATATATATCTTGCCTAGGTCTGTCATTTCTATTTTACAGAAGAAATGGAGGCACTGGAGTTTCATCTGAACCTTGATTAGAAGAACAAGGACTTCCTTTTTCTTGAGCTTCATGTGGTCGATGAATTGTATCTTGGATATTCAGAGCTTTTGGGCTAATATCCACTGATCAATGAGTGCATACCATATGTGTTCTTTTGTGAATGGGTTACCTCACTCAGGATGATATTTTTTTTGTTGCATCCATTTGCCTAAGAATTTCATGAATTCATAATTTTTAATAGCTGAGTAGTACACCATTGTGTAAATGTATCACATTTTCTGTATCCATTCCTCTGTTGAAGACATCTGGATTCTTTCCAGCTTCTGGCTATTATAAATATGGTTGCTATGAACATAGTGGAGCATGTGTCCTTGTTATACATTGAAGAATATTTTAGGTAAATGCCCAGGAGTGGTATAGCTAGGTCCTCAGGTAATACTATATCCAATTTTCTAAGGATCTGCCAAACTGATTTCCAGAGTGGTTATACCAGCTTGCAATCCCACCAACAATGGAGGAGTGTTCCTCTTTCTCCACATCCTCACCAGCATCTGCTGTCACCTGAGTTTTTGATCTTAGCCATTCTGACTGGTGTGACTGGAATCCCAGGTATGTTTTGATTTGCGATTTCCCTGATGACTAAGGATGTTGAACAATTCTTTATGTGCTTCCTGGCCATTTGATATTCCTCAGTTGAAAATTCTTTGTGTAACTCTGTACCCCTTTTTAATATAGGGTTATTTGATTCTCTGGAGTCTAACTGCCTCTATCAGATATAGGATTGGTAAAGATCTTTTCCCAATATGTTGGTTGCCATTTGTCCTTTGCCTTACAGAAGCTTTGCAATTTTATGAGGTCCCATTTGTCGATTCTTGATCTTAGAGCATAAGCCATTGGTGTTCTCTTCAGGAAATTTCCCCCTGTGCTTCAGTCCTTCTTAGAAAGGAGAACAAAATACTCACAGGAGCAAATATGGAGACAAAGTGTAGAGCAGAGACTGAAGGAAAGGCCATCCAGAGATTGCCTCACCTGGGGATCCATCCTGAATACAGTCACCAAACTCAGACACTATTGTTGATTCCAAGAAATGCTCCCTGACAATAGCCTGATACAGCTGTCTCCTGAGAGGCTCTACCAGAGCTTCACAAATACAGAGGGGGATGCTCACAGCCAACCTCCAATGGGGTCTCTAATGGAGGAGTTAGAGAAAGGACTGAAGGAGCTGAAGGGGTTTTCAACCCCATAGGAAGAACAATATCAATCATCCAGATGCCCCAGAGCTCACAGGGAGTAAGCCACCAACCAGCATACATATGTAGGCACCCTTGGCTCCAGTCGCATATGTAGCAGAGGATGGCTTTGTCAGGCATCAATGGGAGGAGAGGTCCTTCTATGAGGTCCTGGCATAGAAGTAGGGGGAGAAGAGATGGTACAGGGGGTTTCTAGGAGGGGTGGGATCTGGGAAAGGGGATAACATTTGAAATGTAAATAAAGAAAATATCCAACAGAAAAAGAAAAGAAGGTGAAGAAGAAGAAGAAGAAGGAGAAGAAGAAGAAGAAGAAGAAGAAGAAGAAGAAGAAGAAGAACAAGAACAAGAACAAGAAGAACAAGAACAAGAAGAACAAGAACAAGAACAAGAAGAACAAGAACAAGAAGAACAAGAAGAACAAGAAGAACAAGAAGTAGAAGTAGAAGAAGAAGAACAAGAAAGCACTTTGCTCCAGGAAGTTAAGCAACCTCCTCTCACTTGTTCTACAGAAATACTTTATCTTCCACATTTGTGTAGCAGTAATAATATTATAATGTTTGATTAGGGATTTATACTGTACTATTTTCAAGTCTCCCTTTTTCATTACTACAGAACTAAATAGCCTTGCTTTTTGATATGTTATTTTAGTAGCTTCTAGCAGAGGGTTTGCAGCATGTATTTCTCTATGTCATTAATGTGAAGTTTGACCACAGTGAATTAAAAAGGGGGGAGATGGAGTGCTAACAGAACTATTAAAAAGTATCAAATTTTTCATTTGTTATTTTTGTGTGTCTTATGTCACTGCAATGAGATTTCCTGCATAAATGGTAGTTTAAACTTAGATTGATCATTTGTGACAAACCTTAACTCAACCCTGAGTTTGGGTCCACACCTACGTAATATATAGCCTGGAACAGAGTAACTTACAGTCATTCACCCTAGATCAGCCACAATCTGTGGGCCCAAAGAGTAAGAAACAATAATCACTGGATGTTTTCGTATGACATTGGGGTTAAGAATCTTTTATCTTGCAACATTATTGTAAAAATAGTTAGAAATATCTTCAAAAAGTGTGTACTGAATATAAGAGCTATGCAAGTCTTACTACAGTCCTATTGTTTACCTGAACAGGAAGCTTTGGAATTCTATATAAATATAAATATAAACATAAACAAATTTAAAGCTACAACATTTATTAGTTAAATAAAGAGGTTTTGGAAAATGTCATAATTTTTATGTCAAATCATAAGTATGACTGTTAAAAAACCTGCTATTCAGAATTTTGAAAACTCAGAAAAATGTGATAGAAACCATTAGAATAATTCAAAAATTTTTGTTGTAACACAGCACTTTGAAAATATTCATTACTGTACTTTAAGTTTGTTTAGAATATGTTGGTCTATATTGTTTCAAAGACTTTGTTTTGTGTGCAGATTTTCATTGACAGAATAGTTGTTAGATTTTTCAAACGTTGGGTGAGGTTTTAACTTTTTAAATTATAATGTAATTAAATTTCCCTCTTCCTAACTCCAAAACCTCCTATGTACCCTTTTCCTCCCTCTCTCCTTTAAATTCATAACCTCTTTCCTTCATCAGTTGCTATTCCATTCATGTATTACTTTTATATACATATGTACTTCCAAATAGTACCAGTTGAGTCAAAGTTAACTGTAAGTATGTTTTTAGGGCCACATGTTTGGAAATGGACAATTAGTGTGTTCTTCCTTGGAGATGTCTACTTCTTCTGCTCCCAGCTTTACTAGGTTGACTATCATTCTTTGTGGTGGATTGTGGCCTCTTATGCTTTTCCGAACCTTGTTGATGTCTTCTTTGTTCAGCTCACTGTTGGGCAATCATGTTGGTAAGAGTTTATGAGTGTAACCTCTGACATTACTAGAAGACAGAAACTCCGAGTATATTCCCTTATCCTCTGGCTTTTTAAATTTTCTGCACCCCCTTGCAATATTCCCTGAACCTTAGGTGCAGGAACTTTTACAGATGTATCCATTGAAGACACAGTGCACTTAAGAAACTAGGCCCAGAGACCTGATCTAGAACTGACCTGAGTTTCTCCTCCTAAGCACACGAGGACTATCTTTTCATAAGAAGGCTTCATGCAAGTTTCCAAAGGAGAGAGGCAACCAAGAGTGCTACACAGCTATGATGCCTATGAACTGTATCAACAATCAGCATGGCACAATAACTAAGGGTACAGTATTGGTACACATACCTTGGCAGATAACAACAGCACTCTACTTGGATTTAACAGCTGCTCACAAGAGATAAATCATGCCGGGTCCTGGAAACTTAGCTAACCACTTCAAGCTTGTGAAGTCATGATAATTGGAGGAGAACCTACAACTACTGTTTTAGCAGAATAGCTAACAACAATCTATGAATAATTGAACTTATCCTACAGATAAGTGTAGCATCTGCCGCTCACTAAGGAAATTTGTTTGCAATATATAGACACTACTACAGACAACCTATCAAAATGTGGAGTTGTAGAACATTCACATGAAGAGAAGTGCTAGTATTTCTTTCCTTTGGAAAGTTAGCTGGGTTATGCAGAATAAAAGCAAGTGTGGGTCATCCAACAAAGATACTTAGATAACAAACAAGTATCTAAAGGCAACGTAGACAGGACAAGAGGAACAACAGTGGCTGATAATGGCATTTTACGGAACTTACTTAAACATTTCATGCTATCATCTGAAATGTTTTGCACTGTCACCTCCTGTTTCCAAGTAATTTGCAGTATAAGTAAATCTGCCTTGGATTATTAAAAACTATAATGTAGTATAGGTTCTATAAATTGAAACATGATATAGATGTCAAAATAAGAAAAACAAAATAAAGTTATTTATACAGCATCAGACATCACAGAGATGGTAAAATTAGACTGAATTATGAAAAGTGAGGAAATTGTTGATGCTATACACAGAAATAAAGTCATTATTATTTTCCTTTGTGATTAATAGTTCAAAAATGTTAGAAGCAAAATATTACTTGCCTCATTTTATTACAAAATTACCATTGGTATTTTTGTAGAAATAATATACTGGTGTCTCTGAGGTTTTTAAATGATTATAAAAATACAGAGAAATTATAATGCCTTCTAGTTCCCTATTGTACGTGCATTTCTGTTTGTGTTTGTGTGTGTGTGTGCACACGTGTGTATGCATGTGTGCATACAAGTATCTCTCTCTCTCTCTCTCTCTCTCTCTCTCTCTCTTTGTATGTGTGTGTGTGTGTGTGTGTGTGTGTGTGTGTGTGTGTGTGTGTAGAAGGTCAATGGAAATACCAAGAAAGGACATAGTAGTGATGCAATATCTTGAATGGAAGCCATTATAGTTGATTGAGGTGGGACAAGAATTATTTGAAGAGCAGAGAAATACAATTCTGGGATGATGCCAGATCAATGGAACATCTCCATTATTGAAAGGGAGTAAGAAGAATCAGTGAGTACATTTTATGACTAAAGTCTGAGGAGGTCAGATGATGAGTAACTTTCTTTTATTAAACACCAACTACCTTGTCCTCATTTTACATGATACCAATTTTGATGGGTGATTTTGAATTGACCTTATGACCAAATTTAAAGTCACATGAGATTGGTGAGGTCGAGGTATGTTGTGTGGATGTTTCCAGGTTAGCTGAAGGTACAACCCACATTGAATCTGACTTTCAATCACACAGGCTGGGGCAGAGTCATAACAAAATAGGCGAGAAAAAGAGAGCTATCACAAAATCGGTGTTCTACTTTCTTCTTCCTGTCTCCTCTGTGTTAATACTTCTACTCGATTATACTATCCCCACTACTGTATTCTTCTTATTATAGTCTAGGATCAACAGAAACAGCCAGGATATATATAATGACTTCTGAATTGCTGAGCCAAAATAAATTTTTCCTCCTTAGAAGGAATCACAAAGTTTCAAATCTATCTGAGGAGCTATTAGCAACTGATGGCTGTTGCAGAAATGCCCAGTGTTCTTCAAGGAGTGGACTTGATGGGTTTATAAAAAGATGATTATGTGAAAATAGTAGGGAAAAATTATGAGGTGGCTAGAAAAGGAATCTGAGAAGACAAAATTGGATGATTAGGACTTATTATGTGTATGTGCGAAATTCTCAATCATTAAAAATTAAAATTATATATTCCATGTGTTTTGTCATGGTGGTGCAAAAATAAAATGAAAAAAAAGAAACAAATAATTTTAATAATCTTAATAAT
Organism: Rhynchomys soricoides; assembly: GCA_019843965.1. Lineage (NCBI taxonomy): Eukaryota > Metazoa > Chordata > Mammalia > Rodentia > Muridae > Rhynchomys > Rhynchomys soricoides. Next base: position 676,805 of record JADRCH010007930.1, read on the forward strand.
CATTAAGTGAACTAAGAGTTATCAGACTAATATCTGGTGTTTTGTTTTGTTTTGTTTTGTTTTATGTACAATGAAATTTTATTGATCTCCAAAAAAAATAAATTGTCATAAAAGCTATAGGTAAATTGATGGAACTGGCAATATTATACCAAGTGACATAGTGCAAACCCAGAAAGAATAGTGTCAATGTTTTCACTCATGTGGATGTTATATCTTTAGATTTGGGTGTTTAACTTGGAGTAACTGTCAAAGTCAGGAAACTAGAAAAGGGCTGTGGGAGTGAAAGAAAGAGATTAAGAGGAGGGAGAAAGTGTAAAGTGCTATGAAGGGGGGAGTAATGATGATGCAGATTTAAATAGGAAGAGGGATAGGAGGGCAGGAGAGTGCAGAAGGGTAGCAGAGGGATAACTAACATCAAGGGATTTTTTTGAAAAAGCCATATGGAAACCTACTTTATAAGCATCCTAAATATTTATGCATCTCTGTATATATTCCTGTTAAATAATTTCAGAATTGAAAGAATTTCTTTTTAACTCTATATACAAATATGATGACTTTTTCCCTGTCTCCCTCCTTCTGGTTTTAATGTGGGTTTTGTCATGACAAACTCCTACATAAAATTCTTTAATGACTGAACTTATATCTGGGATAAAGATCATCTACTGAGTAACTGTTACTCATCATTAAAATGCGCTATATATGTTTTTAGTTTCTCTTATCTAGTCCTAGACTAGCTTGCCCTCATATTGTCTCCCCATGGACAGCTTGCTCAGGATGTATAACGGTAATTGTTATTTCCAGATATCATTAAATTCATCTTAGATCAATGACATTTTATTATTTCATTCTCAACTTGTCATATCCAATGCTTGTCAAAAATGCATGCATAGGGCTGGTGAGGTGACTAAGTGGTTAATGCACTTGCCTGGAGGCCAGATCATCTGGCTTCCATCCATGGTGTTTATATGGTACAAAAAGAACAGGCTCCACACTTGTGCCATGGCACTCCCTCCACAAACACGAGGTAAATAAATGTAATAAAAACGAAAGTTCATGCTTAGTCAATGTTTGTGAATAAAATGTTGAGATAATAAAAAGACAGTAACTCATTTAACAAAATACCTTGTTTTTACATGATTTGATATGTAATGAAGAAAACAGAGGCACTGTTCATACTCTATTAAGCCCCAGCTGTATGAAGAATAATAGCACATTTATAATCTGCTACAGCATGCATGAGTTTTTTTCCAGAGTTGACCTTGTGACCGCTCTAGAAAAAACTCTCCCACGTTTTGTCACTCTTGCCTATCTCACAGGTACTAATTGAAGAGATTTTGCACAACTTTCACTGGGAGGATGTGACAAATGCCTGTCTGTCTCAGATAGTGGGCAGAATCTGTTCCACACATGTGGATTAGTGATCTAATAAGGACTGACTTACAGGAGCATGAATCACTGACTTACAGAGCAGCTGTATCACCGGAAATCCTACCCTCATGATGGATAATGATATCACAAAAGCTGCTCTGTGGAGTCTTACCTTCAGCTAACCGTCTGTCTATTATCTACCATCTTACAAGAGCATGTGTAGCTCAGGGGAGGGTGAGCAGCAGAGATGAAATGGCTGGGGTTTCAGGTGTGAGTCTTGTGACCTTCCCTTCTTTTTGTGGTATTAGGTTTTCTTTGAAGGTCTGATAGATTTCTGCACTGAACCCATCTGGTCCTAGGCTTTTTTTGGTTGGGAGACTTTTAATGATTGCTTCTATTTCTTTAGGGGTTATGGTACTGTTTAGATGGTTTATCTTTTGCTGCATCTAGGAAATGTACCTACGGGTTAAAGACAAACACTACCTCAGAGTAAAGGGCTGGAAAACAATTTTCCAAGCAAAAGGCCCCAAGAAACAGGCTAGAGTACCCATTCTATATTGGATAAAATTGACTTTCAACAAAAATTCATCTAAAAAGATAAGGAAGGACACTTCATACTCATCAAAGGAAAAATCTACCAAGAAGAACTCTCAATTCTGAACATTTATGCCCCTAATGCAAGAGCTCCCACATTCATAAAAGAAACTTTACTAAAGCTCAAAGCACACATTGCACCTCACACAATAATAGTGGGAGACTTCAACACCCCACTATCAACAATGGACAGATCTTGGAAACATAAACTAAACATAGACACAGTGAAAATATCTGGTGCTAATACAGAAAAGTTCTTTTTCCCATCTGCTTTGATTCCTTGTTTATAAGAATTGATATCTGATGTCAGCCTTTTCTGCTAGTTCTGGTACAGCTCATTCTGATAACTTATTTGTATATTTCTCTCACTTGAACTCAGTGTATTCCCTTGGGAAGATACTTCTTATTTATTATTTAGCTTTTATCCATTCTGCTTCAGCTGTAGAGGTCCAACCAGCTATGGTCCCCTTTCAATGTAGGCCACCAGATAAAATGTGCATATGGAGAGGATCTCAGAGTAGGCAAAAAGGTAGAAGAAAGGCATAGATATTTTCAGAAAGTATTCTCATAAGATACTTCTTGCATTCAAAATAACCTTCACTTGGTTAGAAGGAATACATGATCAAGACAAAATAATATAGAAATATCAGTCAGGATTTGCATATATATGACCTAGAATATTACAGTTTGGGGTAAAATAAATCACTTTCAAATCTCAGTGTTACTAAACATGTTGTGTCACATTTGGAGCAAAGGGAAGGTTGATGTTTGGAGAACATCGAAAGATGTTCCAGAGGAATATAAAATAACAATATCATCTCTGGCCTAGAAAAAGAGACAAGTGCTGTGTCCATCCTGTTTCAAACTGTGCACCTGACTCTGCGACCTTAGAAAACTATGTAACTCTCAGACGGTTCAGACTTTTTCATTTAAATCACCAAAAATCTCCTAACTATTAGGATAAAATGTAATGATATAGTGCGATCTAGTTTGAGGCAAACTGTGGTCAAGTAGATTTTCATCTTTTCTTTATAGTAGAGATATTACCAATGCCAGAAGTATTCATCCTTCACTTCAGAATAAAGTTTAATAAAGATGTACAAGTTAAAACAATCCTATTTGAGCTACTTAAGCATATTTTGTGTCTCCATTTAGCAATGGGCATAATTTGTGTGGAAAATGATAAGATGTTCATTGATAGCAATGTTTTATTTGAGATGACATTAATATTTTTAATTAATTTATCTTACTCTACATCAATTAATACAAGTAATATATGTATATCTGCATGATATTCCAGATACTATGCCTCTTGAACTTTGCTATTTATGGTAGATAATGATTAAGCCTTACCTCTTCTATTAAAAAATATTTCTAATTAAGTTCTAGAAAGTCCTTTAATTTACTTAGTCAAGTATATAGCAATTAGAAAGCAGTGTCTTATAGACAAAGAATTCGTTAATTAATTGACCTAAGGACAATACTATGTAATTATATGTTAGCAATGAGTTCTTCTATAGGGAATAGCAAATACAATATTTTCATCTTTGTGGCAAGAGGGGACATATGTTTATATATATATATATATATATATATATATATATATATATATATAGTTATGTTTAAATAAACAATTTTCAGAAGAAGATAATGTAACATTAAATATGAAAAATGTTTTGGCTAAAGGAGGAAAATATAAAGTTCTCATTTATTTCTATGTAATACTCTTTCACACAGAAATAGGTGGAACTGTACATTGTAACATGCTCTTCTGATATACCCTGTTGAACTTGTACCAATATGTAGCATGTAGTTTCTACTACTCTGCTTTAAGCTCCAGGTGTACTATACTACTAGCTTACGTCCAGGTTCCCTCGGATCTGTGGATGAAAGACATACTCACACATTTGTTTATTTTTATATGCTTTTCAGCTCAATGGGCACACACTTCTAAGCCTCCCGCAGCTGACTTACCCTTATCTCCACTCTGTGTTCAACACCTCTTATTCTTCCCTCAGTTTGGTTGTTTAGTTACCTTTACTCCCAGCTCAACATCATAAATCTACCCTCAACTTGGTTGTGGTAGTAATCTCCTGCTTGCTACCCCAGGCCCTGTAGGAGAAGCAGCCAATGGCCACTTAACCTAAGATCTCACATGGCTAATGTCTCTTCCCCTCTAAGAAGCATGGTAATTTCCTCTCCCCCTGCTTCTGCTAGCCTGCCTACAGGAAACTGGAAGTTCCACCTCTTCCGCTCAGTCATTAGCCACTAACATGTTTATTGATCGATCAAGAACCAATTGGGGAACATGACCTTCAGCATTAACCCCAATCAGAACATCAGAACCATTCCCTACACCAATAATGTACAGGGAGCTATTTCTGAGAAAAACATTCCATCTATGTATCTATGTATCTATGTATCTATGTATGTATCTATCATCTATCTATCTATCTATCTATCTATCTTCAGCTTACTTACTTATTTATGTACAGTGTAACTTGTTGGAGTCAGTTCTTTCCTTTCATAATGTGGATCAAACTCAGGTGCTCAGGGTTTGAAGCAGCTGCTTTTAAGCTGAAGCATTTTTGCTGGTCCTGAAACAGCTTTTAACTTGCTTATTCTGGATCTCTGAATTTTTTGGCCTTTTGACTTGTCAGGGACCTAATATTTTCCTTTATGAAAGAGTCACTATGTGTCTCTAACTCAAGCATTACAAAATAAGCAAAAACATGGTAGCACAGTATGCAAGCTCACCATATGAGGTTTGGGCAGGAAGGGTGTGAGTGTGATGCCTTCTGGGTTTCATTGCAGAACTGTATCAAATATAGCAGACAGAGCCATAATTTTCAGTCACAAGTAAGATGCAAGGCAGTCCTTGGGTCCTGAGGGCTCCTTTGTCATGTGCAGCATGACGACTTCCTTAAAAGAGGCTTCACACAGCGTTTAGCACCTCTAGCTGCTTCTTTTTTTCTACCAAGGAAAGACATCATATCCAACTGGAGGATGTGGTGAGAAGCATACCTCTGTTGCAGTGGAAACTTTAATGGGACATGATACACTCTCCCTTGATCATCTATTTCAGAACACAAACTCCTATTACTTACAAATTAGCCAGTCTCAGGTATTCTATCATACCATGAGGAAACTCACACAGTAGTCTTTTATCATTTCCATTTCCATAGTCTGAACTTGCTAGATTCTTGAGTCATTTCTACTTCAGGACTTAAGTTAAAATAAAGTTAGAAGCTTATTAATTCAGTTTGAAATAAAACACTCATTTTCCCAGCAAGTGCCGGTTGAAAATTTTCACCTATATTTGGCTCTCAAATTTGATTTTTGTTGAGGCAGAGTTTTGCTATGTAACTATGATTAAGTGGAACTCTCCATGTAGCCAAGTTGGCCTCAGACTTGTGGCAACCCTCCAGAGCACTAGAAATATAGGTGTGAGCCACTGCACCTGGCCTTCTCAAGTATAGTTGTGATTTGTTTTAAAATACAAAATTCAGTTTTAAAATTTTAACTTAAATTGCATCAGACCCTTGCTTGACAAATTCCAGTGTTTTCCACTAAAGCTTGGATAAAAATCATGTGACTCAGCCTACACGATCATGCAGCAGCTGTCTCTAACCCACCTGGCCACATTTTTGTCTCTTTTATGCTGCAGCGGTCTTAAATTTAAGATGCCCAAAGTTCATTTATTCTTCAATTCTTCTGCTATCACTATCCTCACTCCCCATGATGTGCTTGTCTTAGACCTTGATCAAAGTTCATGCCTTCCATTCAGTTCTTGACAGAAATACATTCACATAAATGGTGCACAGTGCCCATTTCCTACAGTTTTAGTCAAAGTATCTCTTCTAATTTCCCCTTTATATGACCATATCCATTTATAAAAGCTTGTGTAGATCTTTTCACTAGTTAAAATTATTTTAAATATTTTAAATTAGTTTAAATATTAATATTCATGTGTTTGAATGCTTATCATATAAGTACTTTCTTTTTTCTAGTTTTAATATACTAGAAATCAAAGCTATCATCCTTCATTAATTTATCTGTTTTTAGAACAGCATCTAAAAACTAAGGTATAAAATATACAGATATATGCTTAAAATACTATATTTTACAAAATAGGTAAAAAATAACAAGGCAGGAAAAAAAATAAGAGTAACTTATTTGGGAATACTTTAATTCTCAGACTCACAAATGTTTACCTTTCTAGTCAACCCAGAAAGAATAATCAAAATATCATAGTATTCTGTCTTTAGGTCCATTCCTTCCCAGACTCATGGATGGTATGCTTAAATATTTTAGTGATAGCAAATTTTAGCTGCAAGCTAAGCATGCAATGTAAATGTTCATTTCATTGAGTAGTTCTGGTTTCTAGAACATTTTTTACTCAATTTAAGTGATATGCAGTTGGTATTTAAGTCTATAGGTATCAATGTAACCACATCTTGTCACCATAGCTGATCGCAGCATAAATTATCATGTGGTAAGCATTATAATATTTATTGTGACATCAGAAGCACATTGAACTATGTTCACAGTGACAACCCGTTATTATTTTATGTGTTCCCTTTTGAACATCTACTATTTTAACTATATGTGAGCTGTAGAATTTGTGATCAGTAGAGTTGAATACCCAGGGGCCTGTTACTAAATATTTTACAACTGGATCTCTGAATGCAGAAGCAACCTAAATGATGGTTGACATGTTGGTTTACTTTAATGAATAAGATGAAAGAGAAATAGCAAAGACCTAGGTGGGAATGCTATTCATTTGTCAATGACAAGAGTAATTACTTTCTTGAATTAGATAAGAGGTTTGGAATTCTAGGGTTTTTTTTTTTTTTAATTTATTTTTATTTATTTATTTATTTATTTATTTATTTTTTATGTTATTTGAAAGGGATTGCAAGAAGAATACACATCCTTTTACGTTTACTTGGATGCAACAGCTAGGGACAAGGAAAGTTTAATCTGTTTCTAAACATTATTTTCTTTCACTTTCTTAACTTTAGGTAATCTCCAGTGTGTGTGTGTGTGTTTGTGTGTTTGTGTGTGCTTGCATGTGCAGGCACACGTAAGTACACGTATGAGCACATACATGCACAGACACACAAAATAATTTGTATAATTTTCCGATTTCCTTGCCATATCTGTTCCCAACAGGGTCAAAGTGAAGATTCCAATTTGTTGAAATTAGAAAAGGTACATAGAACTATATATTAGCTGAGCATTTCAACCATACAAGTGCAATGAAGATGAATATCTTTAAGTGAAATAAATAATAGTACATTAAAAGTCACAAATCTTGGGGTTATAAATAGTTATATTTCTGATATTTCAGAAAACAGCATTTCAATACTTTTATCTGTTTTTTAAAAAAATATAATTTAATGACAAGTTTATACAACTTGATTTCTTTAACAACTTATTCACAAAATGTTTTGAAGTAACCAGCCATCTTTGTAATCTTATAGGGGCTATATTTAACATACTGCTCTTGACTGATTATATCAGCAATCGAAATTAATAGTTTTATGAAGCAATTATATTAACATTACAGACTATTCATTCATCCTTTCTGCTTTAAATAGCTCTACTATGAATACAGGACAGATACTATTCGTTTAGTAATGATCGTATTTGCCTTCATGTAGGTAGAGGGACTTTTGACACTTGCAGTAGTAACAGATAGCCATTAGAGTCTTTTTAGTTCAGACTGTTGCCCATTTGGGCAGCTATAGACATAAGTTAAAGTTTAGAGTTCTCACTTTTAAGTTTGAGTTGAAATTTCATGACTGCTGGAGAGTGCCTTGATTTCATATACTTAAAAGTTCTAGGGGATTTCAACATGGAATTCTACATAAATTAAGGATATCTCTGATTGTATTGATTACATTTTTGGTTGTTTTGAGCATATGTAGAGGACAGAGAAATTCAGACTTGATCATCAACCAACAAACATTGACTACATAATACTTTGAGTGGGGAGAATAGTTAAGTGTCAGAAACCATGGTCTTATTCAACAGCCCCATGAAACATTTTGCCTTGGTGAAGTGATATGCACTAACGGGCAAGTGTTGAGTTTCCTTTGCCATGCACTGGACTAGAGTAAGGCTTACCCAATAACTTTGAGGTACACTATTGTATGTTTACTGATTATGGTCTAGGATAGCGTTGAACAAAATTTTAATAAAGAATTCATATTTAATTTTGATTTTGTCATAGTTTAGAGTTACTTATTTATTCATCTATTGTCAGGTTACAGATTTTCACATCCCTCCTTATTGGTTCTCATGAAGTGTGCTCTTTAAGGCAAAGCTGACTGCCATTTCACTTGGACTGTTTCTTTTTTTTTTTTTTTTGGTTTTGTTCTTTTTCTGATTATTTTCTTTGATGCCTTAAAAGAAGCTATCTTGGCTCCTTAAGTGTTTACTATGCTCAATACACATTAATTTTTGGCATGAACTTTTCTCTTAACGTGCTTATATAGAACATTGCCAGGACTGGCACCAGTTTGCAGATGCTCCAAGCTTCCATAATACTTGTCAGGCTTTCCTTTGTAACTAGACCCCTATTGCCTCCATGTCTACATTATTACCTTTCTCAGAAATCCACATGCATGTAGCCAAAGAAAGAAATTCATATTTTCTGAAAAGAAGACAAACCAAGTGGTGTGTCCTTTTCATTTTATCATTTAAGTAAGTTACTGAACGAAGATTCTGGTTGATAATTTAACTTGAACCTTTCTAAAAAGCAGGGCTCCATCCTCTCTACCCCTGGAGCTGATGAAACAGGCCATCATTACACCTCTGACAGAAAAATCACCGACTGTGCTCCCTGCATAGATTTCTGTACCAGATTGAAATGTATTACTGTTCCTTGATGTCTTATAACATCCATGAGAAGAAACACAGAGAAGGAGATAGAGTAACATTTTCTTTCCACTGAAACCTACAGGACAGATATGGCCCACTTCTAGAATGAAGGTATTTCCTCTGCTCTAGGAAGCACTTCCAAAATGAAGGTGTCTTTCTCCCAGGTGGAGGACAGCCACTTCTTTTGCATGCGTGCTTTATCATGTGATTATTCTAAACAGAGACCATTTTGAATTTGATCCTAAAATACTTGGTTGAAACAGAAAGTAGGCTACACAGAGGAAAGTCCATTAGATGCTGAGACCTGAACTTACTTGTTCCTTGCTCACCAGCTGGTCTTGTTGACCCAGATAGGACCAGTTCTCTTTCAGATGGAATAAATAATTCTCTTTGCTTCTTTTAACTAAAAGATGCTACATGTTTACATGGTTAAAAGAAGAGCTAACTACAGGTAGGTATGACTTCACAGCTCACACTATTCCCTGGGGCACATTCTTCTCAGCATAACCCTAACTTTTTCTTTCTGGTTTGCAGTTTTGAACAATTCATTGCTGAGATCCCAGGGTTAAATAGTGTGGGAAGTCATTGCAGCTTAAGCATGTTAAGTTTGGATGAGGGCACAGAATTGTAGAAGAAATTGAAACTTACAATTGTGCTTAATTGGCTTAAGCTCTTCAGCATATTGTGCTGAACTACACTGGGTAATACCGTGTACTGTTACACTGTGCAGATGTTAAAACGTAAAATCCTTTAAGTGCAAACAGCATTTGTCACTCCATCAACTATTCAAATTGTCAGAGATGTATCAGGCAACCCTAACTACCCTCTGCAGGCAATCTGGAGCCAGCCTGCTGTTTAATAACCAGCATTTAACAAGAAATAACATGTAGATTTGGTGTGTGGTTTAAAACATTGTGTTAAGCGTCATTAAAACTCAGTCTCCTAAGAATCTTATTAAAAGAGTTATTTCCTTGTTATAATTTAACATTTCTGTGTGACTGTTTCGATCTTAGCTGCTAACAATACAAACAAAGTGCCTCTTAATTTAGCATCCCACTAGAGGGCCATTGTGACTGTGGAACTGTAAAGACAGGGAGAAAAAAAACCAGCCCCTAACCACCCTTGCCAAATCCCCATTTATCAGTGAAACTGAAGCACTAGGAGGCTTCGATTTTCAGATTTATTTTTACAGTGCTTTTTTTTTTTCTTCTTTTACACTCTGTGCGTTATTATTTGGGTCTGTGCCTTTGTTCACAACTGGAAGGGAAGTTTGCTGGTGACAGAAATAAGTCTTCTTCTAAGAGTCAGTGTTTCCTAATAGTGAGAGGGATTGGTAGAGACCTAAAGCAAAGGTCTACATAGAACTTCCAAAGCATTTATGTGCTCTTGATTGTAGCATTTATTTGGAAAAAAAGAATGAAATTTGCTTACCTCACAATTAGCTTAAAATCCTCCCATCCTGCTATTTCTCAAGAAAATACATGTATAATTATGTCATTTAATGGAGATAATAATTTAACTCTTTTATGACAGAAGTGTAAGGAAACCCAAGTCACTCTTAGCTCTTCCCCTTGGAAAATGTGTTAGAATAAGATTTCCCTGAACTGCTATTTCCAGCACTTAATTGACAGCTTCAGAGCTAATGATATGGACAAAGCACGACAATGTGTTGATAGCGGATGCTAATGAGCTGGACTTAGGATAATCTCATTGTGAGTTTTGCTCAAATAGCTCTTCTGACCTGGATGATGAAAAGTGAATGAAACAATATAATGTACCAATTTTTATATACCATTGTATCTTTGGTACAAGGCTTGGACAAATCAAGATTAAGGCTTCTACTTTCATAAATGCTATGTATACAAATGTTGAAGGAGGAAAAAATTGTACTCTAGATTTGTACAAATTAGCTGATTTTTATTAAAATACAGAGAGTGTGGAATGTATGGTAGAAAACATATTAATCATTTCTAATCAATGAGTCATAATTTATCCTTAAATATCTTTGAGTGGTTGGATCATAAACACCAAAGTAGTTGCTTGTGATGTGTGGTGGTTTGAAAAGATACAGTCTCCATAGACTCGTGTGTTTGAATACATGGCCCGATAGGGAGTGATACTATCAGGAGGTGTAGCCTTGCTGCAGTTGGTATGGCATTGTTGGAGAAAGCATATTACTGTGGGAGTGAATTTTGAGGTTTCCTATGCCCAAGCTATGCCCAGTGTGGTACAAAGTCTTTTTTTGCTGTTTGCAGATCAAGATGTAGAACTTTCAGGTCCTTCCTAGCACTTTGTTTGCTTGCATGCCAACATGTTTCCCACCATGATGATAATATACTACACCTTTGAAACTGTAAGCCAGATTTAAATATTTTCCTTTATAAGAGTTGCCATGGTCATGGTGTCTCTTCACAGCAATAAACCCTAATGAAGACATTAGGACATATATATTTTATAATGATTTTTTTAAATAATATGAGCCATGAACTGTTTTTTACATTAGTTTGTAGGATATTTACACTAGTGATATTTCCCCTGAAATTTTTTTTTTGGAAAGATTTAGATTGAACAGATTTTTCAAATTATCTTGATCATGTCTATACTACATCAGTAAGGAAGACATCCAAACAGATGAATTTCTATAATACATTCCTCCTAAAGATTCAAGGAAAGGAACCACTGATACTTGATTCATGAAACTGGGTAAATCATGTATTTCTCACCCAGTTCAATGTGGGAATACTGATTGTAACTGGAAGCATAGCCATTTGGAAAACTGAACTCATTACCAAATGAATGGTACCTCAGGAATGTATCTAGTGCCCATTAGAGGGTAGGGATATATTTTCACATTTTCTCTTATGTCTGAGCAGTAGAACTGTGAATTCACTAGCCACCTTTCTACCACATTAAAATTCACTGAGGGCCCAATAAAATCTGCCAGTTGATTCCCAAGAGGTCCTCTGGGAACAGAGCCATTAGTGAAGTGCACAATTTAACAAGGGTATAGAGTGTGAAATCTGTACAGAGTAGTGAGATACATTATCTCATCCACAAGCAGCTTTGGTTTCTTTTTGGAACCCCTCATATTGATGTCCCTCTCTAACATTCCTTTGTATGCTCCTTTTCAGTACAATGTTCATCAAGAATTGAGAGATGTCACACAATAGTTAACTTGATAGAAAATATGTCTTATAAAATCAACTTATAAGCATAATCTTGTTTTTATGGAACTTACAGATGCAATATGAATTGGGTCTTTGTGCTTTAACTCTTATACAGGAGGCCTCCTATCCAGATGATGATAGATTTCCTGAAATGGAAAAGTTCACAATATAATTTTTTGTGGTATTGATATGCATTAAAAGTACTCCACACTAAAATGTGAATTTTTATTAATTAAAAACCGAATGTTTGAATGTTTACTGAAAGATTATAATAGATAGCTGGAGTCAAAAACCTCTTTGAATCTCATTTTTCCCTTACCATACCTCACAACTGCTAAATGTTGTTCATGTTTATCTTTCCACAATCTCTTTTATCCTCTTCATTCCCAGTGTCATGAGTACCTACTGGAGTAATTTTTCACTGGCCTTTTTCCATTCTTTTGTCCACCACTGACATACAATGCCTTTTCAGACAAATAGCTAAATAAAATGGAAGTCTTTTATTTTGGTCATTGGACTTTGTTCCCTCTCGTCTTCTCAAGTCAAATTTTACAATACTCCCTACCAACTAAATCTGTATCATACATATACTTCAGTTATTCTGGTCTCTATTTTTTATTTCAATGACTTGACATGTTCCTTTTACTCCTTTGAAACCATTCATTTATTATACCAACACTTAACCACTTTTTTTTTTTTTTGCTTATGCTTCTCATCTCAGCATAGATATCACTTCACCAAGGAAACTTATGATTCCAGTAGAGTCAAGTCAGACTACAGTAATCTATTTATGTAATGTTTTAGGTTGTTTTCATGGATCTCTAAATAAGTACTCTTAAGATTGTAGAACTGTGTAAAATTAGAGTATAACAACTCAGAATAAGGATGATCCTTGGAGAAGGAATAAAATTTGACTGCAGAAAAATGTAATTAGCAGTTAAGGATTTGTGGAGCTTGTTTGTTACCTGCAACAGATGAAAAAAAATTTAAAGGCCTCTGAATAAGAGCACTGAACGATGGGATCAATAATGCAGCAAAATCAGTTATGAATACAGAAGACCAGTAGAGAATAGTATAAGCTGCTTACAAGGATGTTAAGGAAGACTTTTTGGAAAACGTTAAGACCTAAAAATAGCAATGATGTGTTGGTAGAATGAGGAATAGGTTTGGCTTTTGGGATTTGAGATTCTCCATAGAGAGAAAATAAACCCAGTAGCTAGATGTGTGGACTAATGCAGGAAAGAAAGCAGTAGAGGGGAAACAAATTAAAATTTAGCAATATTTGTTGGACGTGATTGATGAGACAAAGGGAAAGAATATTTATTTTCATCTAAATGGAGAATTTAGATTACAATCAATCACTGTTGGAAACCTGTCTATAATCTCCATATGGCTAGGTGATAGTACTTATCTTCTGCTATTGAATTTCTTGCATTAAAGTATGACAATTATATAGGTTTCTGTGTTTAAACAGAGAGTAGAGACAGGATGATATTATTGTCAGTGATAAAGCCTGTCAGCTATGCCTATAAGCTAAATTATTTTCCACAGTTGCTTTTTAAAGGATCATGATCTGAGAACAATTTACAAGACTGAAATGTATCACAAGAAGAGTAACATTTACATTAGTGCATTATAGGATAGCACACTTTCCTATAAATCTTCCCATTTGTTAGTTCATGTAATGTTTATAGTTGTTCTGTAAAGTACATTAGGAAATGGAAAACTCTAGATATATTAAGCAATTAGACCGAGATCATATAGCCAAAGAGTAGGTCATACACAAACCCAAAATCTGGAAATCTCTCTTCAGAAACTTATTTCATATATGAAACCTATTTCATATATGAAACACCTAACACAGTGATGGAGATAGAGAAAAAAATCCATTTTGGTGAATTTTAAAAGAGTCAGTTGTTTCTTATTCTAGATAAATAAGGAAGACTTTGAAGAAGAATGAAATCATACTTACAGCATCATGAATCTCAAACAGAATCACCCACAAAGAGGCATTTTACTTTTCTCAGTAGTAAATCTATATTGTAACAATTATACTTTATTATTATGTCTCTATTATCACAATTGGCAATTTGTGAATCCTTTTGCCATAGCTTGCCATATAAATAGCTTCATAGTATCCTAGACTTTGTATCTTGGCTCATAAAACTACATATTCACTCATTTATTCAAAGGGAACATTTAATGGCCTATCTCTTAGGGAAATGAGCTGCAAGTTAATCACTATTTAAATTGAGAAAAAATAGTGTTTATAAGTCAGTAACTACTATTGGTATCCTATTAGACCAACTTATTATTTTTCCACTCTAAGTATTTAAGTCATTTTTCTCTAACTCTTGGTTTCTCACTAACTAGAGGAAGGAAAGCAGAATGAATCCCTGTATGGGGAGTTTTCTTTGTCCACAGGGGCTTATCCACAGAGGAACTGCATCTGCTCCATGCTGTGTGATGTTTCCTTGGTAGCTTGTTCCTCCCCAACAAGCAGCATCAATTGTCCTTTGTGCATATATGCACTTCATTTCTGCCAAATTTCACCAGATGTTAGTTACGTTTCTGAGAACAGAAGATGGGCAGGATCCAAAATCCTAGGGAAGTTATCTCCTGCCAGAGCTCACCTGAATTCTGTGGGGAAACACACACTCGGCAAAATCCAGCACAAATCATCTCACTTTGACAAGTTCAATATAGATTAAATATTTTCCCAGTGACTCCAGGAGGCTGTTATTTTTATAGACTACGGAGAAGTAGAAAGATATTTTTATTTTCTCTAAAATGAGGGTTATGTCATTCTTTTCAGTTCATTTTTGTTTCTGCACATCTATAGGTCAAACTGAAAATGAACTTGATGTGATTGATGAAAATGCCTGCCTTAAACTGAACCAGCTAAATGCTATTCTAAAGAGATGGTATAACAAGGAGGAACAATTGCATGAATCACATCATCTTGAGAGGAACAGTCTAAGGACTCAGATGGTCAGGGGAGTTCCCAGAAGGAATCAAGAAATTAATTGTCTAAAAATAATGCTGCCTTTTCTCCTTACATCTTTATACAACTCTTTATCAGCTCACCTTGAAGACAGAAGGACGGGTCAAGAGCAGGTCAAGAGGTCCTGTAGTTAAAGTTGTGTATTCAGAGAAATGTTTATCATCACTCATTTTTCAAGATCTTGTTAATAAATATTCACACTGCATTTTACACCTCTGCCTTAACTTATAATGCAGCAAGTGGATCTCACTAGTAGTTTCCATTGGTCAATAAATGAGTATTCTAGAGTTATGGAAGTGGAAGGGTCATAGCAAGGAGTGGCTCTTTCAAAGAGCCCCAAACATAAGTAGATTAAATAAATAGAACTCACAAATGAAGCATTGTTCTTTGTTCTCATTTCTACAACAGATGGTTGAGTGAAAAGCTCTTACAAACTCAGAATACTGATTGAATAATGGAATATTATCTGTGTAGCTCATTCAGAATATGTAATTAGGTTTAATCCTTTGCTATGTGCTCAAGTATCTTAAAAAAAAAAAAAAAACAGCTTAAGTTTAATGTCGGCCCAGGAACATTCAAAGACTTTTAAACCTAAGCTTACAAATTCTTGTGTAGAATAACATTCTATAAAAGTAACATGCATAATAAGTTAAAATTACCCAGTATTTTTTATTTCTAAGAAAATAGATAAGATTGACCCCCAGAGAGCAGTTGTTTTAGAAATCCTATTCCAAAGTATTATAATAAGTAATAGGTGATCATAAAATTTCAGTGTATCAGAGTGAAGGTAATAAACTCATAACCCCAAATACTATGTCTAAAATTTACATATGAATGAAAATTATATTAACAGTGTTATAGGGATACAGAAATTCTGATCAAAATGAGGAAGAAATAACAAATCAAAATAACATGCTTTGATTCTGTTTGTTTGAAAATGGAGAAAAATTATATTTGAAAACCAGTTCCGTTTGTCCTTTGCCTTGATGATTCTATTCACTATAAGTCAATACTGAATAGAATACATAGTTACTCTCTCTTTAAGAATTTCATCAGGTATATCAAATTATGTATTTTGTGATGAGATCAAACAAGGCCAATCTAGCTCTTGCCTAGCTAAACTACCTATATTTTTCACTTATTTATTTGTAACTAAATCTCATTATGAATGCTCTTTTAAAAACCTCTTAAATGCAAATATTTGTATTTACCATCTCATATTCTTTTGCTTTTGTTTGTGTCAGTTATTATAGTTTATATTACATTTTCACATTAATTTTACCATCCAGTGGCAATGATAACCATTGCAGCAAATGCAGACTAGAGTACATTGTATTATATCATAATAGTTCTTTCTAATTGACTGACAATAGTTAACAGAGTTAGTCTCATTATATTCAACCAAATGATTATCTTCATATTCCATCTAATGCATGTCTCTTAATATTTATAAACAACTTGACTGTCAAAGAAGGAACAGGCTACATGTCAAAAATAGATATGACGCATTTGTGATTATCTATAGCAACTTCACAAAGTAATCTGTGAACTTTCATTTTTACAACTTGCTATTATTAGTATGTTAAGAACAATAAAAAGGCCCATAGATATTTAGTTCTAGAACTTTCAGTAGTAACAATGTAGAGAGAGTCTAAGTGCCCTAGGTACATAGTTATAGCTATCTATCATCTATCTATCTATCTATCTATCTATCTATCTATCTATCTATCTACTATAAAACTGTGTGTGTGTGTGTGTGTGTGTGTGTGTGTGGCTAAATTTTAATATTGATCACTACACAAAAGATTGTACAAAGTACTCTCCCTTACATATCATGTGTTTTTTATTTTTTATTTTTTTATTATTATTTTTATGAAGGGTCTGCAGGCAAAGGCCTCAGTATTTTGTGACAAACCTGGTTTAGAACACTGCCTTTCTCCTTCTAGAACATGTAGGGTATTAAATAAAGAAAAATTTCTCATATAACCATGTGTTTCAGAAATACAATTTTATATTCAGTTTGAAAAATAGAAATGAAAGGAATATTGAAAGATTGTTTTTAAAAATGGAGCTTTTTATGACATTGATCAAACTGTTATCACAATAATAGGAAGAAAAAATTAACTGGGAACAATTTATTTGGTCATTACCTCATATGTTTTTCCATGTGGATTAGGAAGTCACAGAGATTTCTTAAAAGCATTCTATTTATCCTTTATCTCCTGAAATATGCAGTGTTTGTTACCAATGGAAGCCACTGTCTCTTGGCTGTAATGCATATAGATTTGAGTTTGAGTTCCATGTTTCCTCTTGAATATTTGTACTATTTGCCGATGCTGTGGACTTTACTAACATATGAATTTATTTCCAGATAATACCTCTTTCATAATACCTCTTTTCCACTTCTGTATCAGATGTACCTTCTGGGAACCCTGATTTGAAACTAAACACTAATTTTATACTTGACCAGGATACTTGAAGTAAATGAGCCTTTTAAAATAGAAGTGTGATTTTTTTCTCAAAAACATAAATTAATATCAAACATATTTTAATAGGTCTTCCTATCCTTGTTTTGTTTCTTCTAAATCATAAAGTCCTAGTGTTTCTATCTCTATAACAAAAGTCTAAGGATATAGAGTAGTTCCCTACTTTGCTTGAAGTGTATGTGTATGTGAGTGTGTGTGTATGCATGTGTGTGTGTGTGCATGTATGTATGTGTGATTTCTATAGTAAACACTCCCCAAGCAATCTTCTGTGATATACAGTTGTGAACAAAATGTGTAATTTCTCATAGAATATGATTCCTTATATTATATTAATAATTCTACTAGTATACATTTATACATATGATAAGAAATGTGTGAATTTGTCTGTTGTGACTAAAGGCTTTATCTTGGCTAGCAGCAATCGGGGAAGCATACAACAGATTAATTCATTGTGATTTTTAAATCATGTGCATTCTTAATATGAATTATTTGTTTAATTAACACCTTCTGCCTTAACAAGGGGTGTTAACATATGGTAGCATCTGCTGAGCCTTGCCTCCTGATGTGAAATGAAAGATTTTGAATTTAAACATTTTGCCAGATATACGAACACACATTCAGTGAGATATGATTGGCATCGCTCTCAGTTAGCCAAATGGTTTTGTGTGTAAAACTAAAAATGAGTCACAATTTGTTCTGTGTGTATTTGCAGCTCTTGTCTGTGAATACAGCTTACAGGGACTTATTCTCGTTGCCACAAAAATGAAACTTGCTGTTCACATTAATTAACCAGAAAGAGTTAAGGTAACTTAAAAGTTCTATACAAGTTGTGGATTTGAGAAGCAGGTAAGAAACATCAGTGAGAATAGACTTCTGCATCCTGATTCTTCACGTTTCTCTGATTTAGGATTTGTGATAATAGAATGGGCATAGTAAATGTAGAAAGTAAAAGTCACTCAAAGGATAGAAAAATAAAATACATCAATTATAAAGAGAAATTACAATAAGCTGGACTAATAATTATCATCTGTAATGTACATGGAACCCCAACTGCATACAGGTGTGGTAGTCAAAATGAGTGAATTGATTTCGTTGTGGAAATTGTAAGTAGAAGGAATTGATGAGATAGGCCCATAGCTTTAACTATATCTGTACAGATTCTTGAAGAGCAGAAGTCTCTGGTGGCAAGAATCACAAAAAAATATACAGACTCAAATAACAGCCAAGGGGAAAAAACTAAAATAAATAAGCTGGATTCTCTGTAGCCATTAATGTAAACATTAAGTGTTAATGAAAGAATCTTAGAGAAGAAATTCCTGCAAACATAAATGTTGTATTATAAATGTTAGTGTATAAGCATAATAGTATTAAAAATTCAAAGGACCACGATACACTAAGTATACAACTATAGACTATAGAAATACTAAAAAATAGGTAAAATATAATCTGACTGACAGAGAGACCATTGCTGTGAATTTAGATAGGTAATGTGTGTGTGTGTGTTTGTATGTGTGTGTGTAAATATGTACCTGTGCATATACATTACTATTTCCATCTTTTTGCACTTTCTGTTTCATCTATGCACAGAATCAGCATTGAAAACCAGACAATATCAGGTTGCATGCTAAATGAAAAGTATAAAAATAGAAACCACAGACTCAATGTAGTGAGATCTTTAGACTGAAGAAGTAAAGGACACAGTACCTGTTCTTTCCAATATTTGTTTTAAATGTCAGTGCAATTAGGCACCAGAGCCACTTGCTACAAATTAAGATTAAAAACGCAATAAACATTTGCAAATTTTTAGGGCTCCAGTGTGTCCACCTCTTGCTACTGTGATCTCAATGAAAAGTTCCTCTGGGATATTGAGGGCCCAAAGAAGGAGGTAGGCTGAAACTTTAGGAATAAGGCTATTGAGCCTGATAAATAGGGCAATTATAAGGGTCAAGTGGACTCAGGCAAAAGTAAACAACTGAATGACTGAAGTCTGGGGATCTTTCAAAGTCCCATTTGAGTTTCTAAGGACGAAAATATTGTAAAAAAAAAACTAAAAAATGAAATAAAAAGATAGCTTTGGAGGTTAGGAAACTCAGGTTTAAATTATTAGGAATTGAGAATGGTGAGTTTGTTTCAGAATTCAGGGATGATGGGATCCATATTTTATTTTATAAGATTGCAAAAGAAAATCAAACAGATTTCAGGGCTAAAGAACACAAATTAATTAAAAAATATTTATGAATAAATTAATTTCTGTGGCTAAATATTTCACTTTCTATTAAGAAGACAGTCCATTTTTCCTTCACCTTGAGATGAGCCATTGGGCAGTTCTATTCCCAAAGGGCAAATGATTACCTTGAAATGATAGTGGAGAGTTAGGAGATGCTGGGATATTCTTTTCCATGTTTCATAAAGTGCTCAAGTGAGGCTGGATGCTGGATATGCCGCCCGGAGATACACCATCGCCTGCATGAACATGAGGCAATAAACATCTCCAAGCATGTAGATAAGATTTCACCCTGAGGCTGATCACGCAAAAGGACTTTAAGATCGTTGATCATAAGCAATCTCAAAGGATAATCCATTACCTGCAACTATCTACTGCATTATATTGTGTTCCCTGTGAGAGAAATATACTTTACTTATAGTTTGTTTGTGTGGCTTTTGCTATTTTTAATCACAACTACTAATAGCACCATGTCTCCAGGATTCTTTATAACATGAGTAAAGCATCATGTCCCTGAATACATGTGAGCTTTCTGTGGTCCCATAAGAATGTACCTAATCTACCCAGACATCTTTTACATATTTTTAGGTAAAGGATTGTCTTATTTTTATGCTATTTAGATTAATGCAGAAGTAACTTTCCTGACAGTGTGCATACATCTCTAGGCTCTTTTTCCTTCTCTGTTTCATCTATTCCTATTTCACCTACTTCATGAAATTATCAGTTGGAATAAATTTCTGCAGTTGGTAGGGAAATCCAACCAGAAGTGATCATGGTCTATGAGAAGTATGCCATGGTTATTTCAGTGGTCCCGTGGGCAATGCACCAAAGTCACATAGTAACATAAGCATGAGTGTATAAGGAACATAAAGAAGAGGCTTGGGCAGTAGTAATAGAGAATGATAACAGTTTGCGGTCTGGGTATTCATCTCATTCATGATGAAACATAATCTGAAAAATATCAAAGGTGAATATTTTCAGAGTTTTGACTGTGAGATGGCAACCTGATCCCTCACTTCATATCCTGTCTTTCTGCTGGAGTTGGGCTCTACATGTTCCCTCTCCCCAGTGTATGGCATTTCATCTAAAGTCCCTCTCTTTGAGTTCTGAGTGTCTCTTACCTCCCAGGTCTCTGGAGCCCTGCCCCCAATCTCCTACCTCCTGAGGTTGCGTGTTTCCCTTCCTTCTGCTGGCCCTCAGGGATTTCAGTCATTTTCCCCCACCCAATTCCCATCTCTGACTCCCCTTTCCCTCCCAGACCCCCCAACCCCCTTGTAGTTGGTTCCTTCTCCCTCCCAATTGGGAATGAGGCATCCTCACTTGGGCCCTTCTGCTTGTTGACCTTTTTGAGTTCTGTGGACTGTATCTTAAGTATTTAGCACATTTTGTGTGTGTGTGTGTGTGTGTGTGTGTGTGTGTGTGTGTGTGTCTAAAATCCACTTATTAGTGAGTACGTACCATACATGTCCTTTTGGGTCTGAGTTACCTCACGCAGGATGATATTTTCTAGTTCGGTCCATTTCCCTGCAAAACTCAGCATATCCTCATTCTTAATAGCTAAGTAGTATTCCATTGTGTAAATGAACGAGAGATAGATATGGAGAAGAGCCTGAGGAAAAGAAAGTCCATCAACAGGTCCAAAGTAGGATTCAGCTCAAAGGGAGGCCCCAGGATCTGACACTATTATGGAGGCTATGAAGCACTCACAAAAAAGGACCTATCATGACTGCCCTCCGAAAGACCCAGCAAGCAGCTGAAAGAGTCAGATGCTAATATTTGCATCCAATTAATGGACAGAAGCTGCTGACTCCTATGGGTGAATTAGGAGAAAGCTGAAAGAGGCTGGGGAGGAGGTTGGCCCTGTGGGAAGACCAGCAGTCTCAATAAACCTGGACCCAGAGATCTCTCAGATACTGGAACAATGAACAGGCAGCATACACCAGATGATATGGGGCCCCGGCACATATGCAGTGGACAACTGCAGGGTCTGGGTTTAGTCAGAGAGGATGCACCTAACCCTCAAAAGACTTAAGGCCCCAGGGAGTTTAGAGATCTAGTGGTGTGGGGTTGGGGGGTGGGGACATCCTCTTGGAGACAGGGGGCATGGGGAGGAGGTATGGGATGTGAGACAGTCAGAGGGTAGACTAGGAGTGGAATAAAATCTGGAGTTTAAAACAAACAAACAAACAAACATCCCTAAAAAATGAATATTTTCAAGTAGAAGGTGTTTTAGACATAATCAAGTGGACCAATGCCATCTGGAGTCCCTAGCCCAGCCTCTCAAGAACTGCTTAAGCAAGCACTGCTTTTAAAAGGTTAAATGTGACTCTGGCTTAACATGTCTTACTAGATTATTGCTGATTCAGAAACACATATGAGCCCTAAGTCATGCACATAATACAAAGTGATGTCTAATACGACTCAAACCATTTTAGTCTAGATTCCCAATATCACATGATCCTTCTGCTCTCCAAGTAAAAGGTATTGGATCTTTTACCTTCCAACGTGGGTAAAGATGGAACTGACTGTAGCAGATCAGGGTTGCTGTTTTGAAGCAGTGACTTGTTTTTACTGATGTGTTGAGGCATATAAAGTTCAAAGAGGGTGGTGCTGCCAGCCACTATTCCTTACAGTACATCTTGAACATTTCTACAGGAGTCATGGTGTTTTTCCTTAGCAAAGTTGTGTAAAGTAACTCTTTGCCTTGTTTGGATTTTATCTCCCATTGTTCCTGTTTGGTGAAAATTTCAAACTTCAAACAGAATATTAATAATGTAAAATGGATAATTTAGAGAATGGTTTTATTCTCCCCAGATTTCTGAAGCAGTTAAAGTCATAAAATAAATATGACTTTCTTTTCTCCCTTTTTTATTAATTCTTTGAGAATTATGAACAACATATTTTGATATACTTACCCAACTCTCCCTACATCTCCCAGAATCACTACTCGCCCCTACCCACCCAACTTTGTATCCTCTTTAAAAGTCATCATCAAGTACTTTATCCTGCTCATATACTCTCACACTCTTGGATGTGTAGACTTTAACTGATGTATGGTCAATCTACCGAGGACCTTGATTTTACTGTTGCTGTTGGTGGTGGTGGTAGTGGTGGTGGTGGTGGTAGTGGTATTTGTTTGTTTTGTTTTTGAAACAGGGTTTTCCTGGGTCTCTCTGGCTGTCCTGGAACTCCTCTGTAAAACAGATTGGCCTCAAAATTAAAGATTTGTCTGCCTCTGCTTCCTGAGGGCTGGTATTCAAAACATGTATCACCACTGGTTGGCTTCCATGTATTTGAAAATTAACTCTTTCTCCCAGCATCTATTAGTTCTCAATATCTCATTATGGTTTTATCTGGCTTGAGCATGTGCAGGTCTTGTGTATGCATTATTACTGTAAATCTGTATATAAAACTGTTATTCTGTGTTTGAATATCACAGAATCCTGTAGCCATATACTACCTATGGTTTTTACAATCTTTCCTAACAATGATCCCTGAGGCACTGGGGCAGGCAGGAGCAGGGCAATTATACAAATGCTCTATTTAGGAATTATCATCCTATAGCTCTTAACCCTTGACCATTTGTAGTTCTCTAAGTTAATTGTAATCTACAGAAAAAAAAACAAACTTTTCTGATGACAAGAGAAAGATGTATTAATTTATGGGTACAAGGAGAAATGTTTAGGAATAGGCTAAATATTGTATCCATGTACCTGAATAATAGTAACGTTTCATCCCTAGTGTTTATGACTTGTCTAGTCATGGTTCCTTGACACTTACATTGGTACTAGATATGGGTTTCATCTTGTAAACCTTAAACATAATCAGAAAGTGACTGGTTATTCACATGGTGTTCATGCTTTCATTGCACCAGTGGGCATGTCTTCAGGCCAATAATTACTAAAGATCATAGAGTTCACAGCTGGGTATGATTAATGATTAGTTTTTTCCTCTCATAGCAAACATCAAAGCTAACATACATAAATGAAAAACAAACAAACAAACAATATTTTCTTTCTTGGTTTGGGTTATTACTTTTAATTAAATAATCAGAATATTTATTCCCAGCTCCATTATTTTATCTGTGACATTCATGATTTCATTTTTGTAACAGCTGAATAACATTCCTTTGTTGAATACAGCATATTTTATTGCTTATTCATCAGTTAATGGATACCTAGGCTATGAAATAAAGCATGTGATAAATAAACACAAAATATAAGGAGTAACCAGGAATATACTCATCCATTTTCTCCATCTTTGGAAAATATGGCACATCTTGGGTTATTAATTTCTATGGAAAATTTAATCTGCAGAATTGACGGGTATCATAAGAACCATCAGAAAGTCCTTTCATATTAGCTCTATTATTTACTGACCATCTTACTTTGAGCAAGTCACACGATAGCCTTGTTCCTTTTTCTGATAAATGAGTTTTGGTTAGAATACTACTCATGGCCCCTTCAAGCCTTAGTAGCCTGATTTTATCTTGTAAGCAGCCCAAATGTTCATATAGTATTCTGGAATTGATTATAGATGATAATCAGACACTTAAGTAAAGAAAATGCATCATTTTTGGATATTTGCAAAACTTTTTTATCATTGTTTAATTCCCCTCAGATGCATATTTAGTTTAGACATTGAAGTACAGATTTAAATATTATTGACATGAATGCTCTGACCACTTTTATAGAAAAATGATAGTCTTGGGGGATTGAAAATTCTAAAATGAAGAAAAAGCCTTGGAAATGTAGCTTGTATTTGAGTCAGCCAACTGATTTTGCAGTTGTCAGATGCATTTCTCCTCATATTCATGAAAATTTTCAATAGAGATTCTTAGCACAGTTTTACCATATGATTCAAACTTTAATGATGTTTGGAGACATTACTCGTGAAGGAACAAATACAACAGATGCAGAAATCACAGACAATAAAATCAATTTGTCTATTTTAAATTATAAAGTGTTATGTAAATACATAACAATTAAATTATAAATAATATCATTATGAAACTGTTAAAATATTTCAAAAATTAAAATGTCAAAGTGACCAGTGTGATGTTTACCTTTTTTATTCTTACTGTATTTTTTATCAGTCCAACATTAATTTTCCATACTCACCAGTGTCTAAATTTATTAATATTTGTCAGTCCCAGGGAATGGCAAGGCTGATTTGTTACTATGGTAGAAAATGAAGCAAATTGTTCTAAGATATTTTCTGGTTTAATATTAGACTTTTATATTGTGTATCACAGTCACTATGCTATCCCAAAAATAGAGAGGTAAATGTAGAGGTCTTGCTTGTACTGTAAGGATAACGGATATGGAATAATTGCACTAGAATATACATGGACAGTTTTCAATTGTGATATATACATATATCTCCAAATATGCATCTCATATAAGAGTTAACTCATTTCAAAATTTATTTTGAATTCTTTTCCTTATTACCTTTTAAAAAATTATTTTATGCTAGCTGTCAAAAATCAAGCTACTTATCCTCATTACTTCTTTTTTACTCTATTTATATTGAAAATATATTCATGTCTCAAACAATATATCCTGGCCACAGTTTCCCCTCCCTTCACTCTGCTCAGCTCTCACAGTTCTCCACCAACTACTCCCCCTAGATTCACTCCCTCTCCATTCTCATTCTTTGTAGGCAGACATCAATATCTGAAAGAAGGCCACCATTTATGGACAGCACCAGTGTTCTTTTTCACTCTATGTGCATGGATGAGAAGTTAAATTGTAGGGAATGATTAAAGGTACTCTATGTGTGGCAAACTGCATCTTTTTTGCAATTCTGGCTCTAATTCTGTGCCCGTGCCAACCTGATCTCTGTGTAAAGATGACAGAATTAGATCCAATGAGGTGATTAAAAGCATCAGCATTAGAATATGGGTTCCCCAGAGTTGCACTCAATTGCTTGGTTCACTGAGCCATGATGCTTCTGAGGTGGTTCTGAACTGATCCTAGTATCTTGTAGGCATTTTAAATATTTCTCAGGCAAACTAGAGGGGTGGTTCATGGGACCATAATATTTCCCTCCCTGAACAATCATACTTTCCAAACTTTGAAATAAAGTGGTAACATCTATTGATCTGCAGTTAACTGCCCCACATAAAAATATATCAGAAAAGGGCCGAAATGTGATGGAGACAATGCTCTTTGTGGCTTACCTTAAGGTGTTTAGTCTGATTTTATTGTCTGGCATTCTCCTGTTCATCTTCTACCTTTTATGTATGCTTTAGGTGCCAATGGTTACTTTTATGTTGATACATGCAGCTTTGTGATCAGAGTTAATCACATAGTATTTACAACTATATAATTCCAAATCCAGACCTAATATACAAGCTACTTCTTAATAATAACACCTCCAAGTGAAACTGGCTATGACCAGTGCTCAGTTCCATAAAACCTTGACAATCATGGAGGACTCAGTATAGCTTAGATGCTATCTGTTTGCTGTTGGTCGATGCTATTGACTTTAGAAAATATCTGAAAACAGAGACTGCAGGGTATTTTTCTCTCCCAATTTTCCCACAAAGTCCTTCTTCTTTATTTCATTAGAAACAATTAGGCATATTGCACTAGTGGAGATTAATACTGCAAAATGTCAATGGTGTGTCTGCTTTGAAAAGATATTGAGCTGAAGAATAAATAGCAATACAATGAAAATGCCCCGACACCTTGCTTGCAGAATAAAGAAGAGTTTGAGAAAGCAAGAAGAGTAATGAAGGAGATAATAACAGCCGATCATGATATTGATTTCAGTAGTTTATGTTTCTAGAAAATCTAAGGAATATACATGTAGAAAGCAGAGCAGACCCCTCAGAAACATGGAAAGTCAGGGTTAACAGGTATAATCTTTAATGGAAGCAATAGTCCTGACAGTCCTCCAAGAGAGTGCTAGAAAGGAAATAGTGACCAATAGGAACACATCCTGAACTTGGTTGCTTAGAGGTCATCACTCAGCAACATCCCTTGTCCTTCCATCATATGGGGTGAGATATTGTCCTCCATAATCTAAAACACCTTGTCTTTACATCATATAACACATGCTATTCTACACAGTTTTGATTCTGTAAAAAAAAAATCCTGAAGATGCAACAAAATATTAATGTAAAAAAAATGTCATTTTTCTTTTTGGACATCAGGTACAGCACATTATTCAGTGTATAAAGCTGATTTTTTTTCTGCCATTCTAAGGCCCTGAATGTCCCCATGATAGAATTTTATCATGAACTTGCATTTATTTATTTATTTATTCCTTTAGATGACTGTTAAATCAAGTTGAACAACAATATTTGACTATAAAATCACCCAGAAATCAAACTTCAATACCCATATGTGAGTTCCTTTGGGCACAGTCACACTAATCTATCACTTTGTTGTCCACAATTGCTTTTGTAATACTATGATATGGCTGAGTAATTGTCTGGGAGCATATGATGACCCTGAGAACCTACAGTCTTTACTATTTGACCTTCTACAGATAAAGGTTGTAGGCAGTTGAGATAAGATCTAAAGAATAAACATGAGGCTTTTGCTTTAATATTGATCATTTTATTTATCAATTATCAAAACAGAATAAAAGTAAAATGAAATTTAAAAGTTGTGTACAGTTGAGTATTATTTAAGAATTTTAAAAGGTTCCATTCATTTCTGAATTATGGAAATCCACAGAACGAATATGGGAAAGAAAGAGAGAAGAAGAGGGAAAAATAAGTAGAGAAGAAAAGAAAGGTGAAGGGGGGGAGAAAAAAGCAGGGGACAAGAAAGAAGGAAAAGGGAGAGAGAAGGTGAGAAGATTATACTAAGCTTGCAGGAACACAATCAGCAGTGCAATAAAGCATCTTAGAAATTTTAGTGAGAGTTGAGTGACTTTCAAGTCCCCTAGAAGAAAGTATTAGTTTTTAAGAACTGGTTTCTTTCTCCTCAGGTCCTCTCCTGATTGTCTGATGCCCACCCAAAATATTGAAGGCACTCTGTTATGCTTTACTAAAATTCTACTGGTGAAATTGTTAACCAAATCCAAAGTACACATAAAATACCATCCACACTTGCATTTGACCTATACAGGATGTCTCTTGTATACTATTGGGTTGCACCACTTCTCTCTCTCCCTCTTTCCCTCTTTCCCTCTTTCTCTCTTTCTCTTTCTCTCCTCTTTCTCTCTTTCTCTCTCTCTCTCTCTCTCTCTCTCTCTCTCTCTCTCTCTCTGTCTCTGTCTTTCTAAAAAGAGATTGTTTCAGCTGTATACAAAATGCTGTTCAAATTGGATGAAGGAGACACAAGGAAGTCAACCTCTAAGCTTTGCCAAGATATAGTAAGCAGTTTTTCATAATTTCTGCATCACGAAAAGGTCCATCACATCTTCTGGGCCAGAAGGCAGATAGATGCTCCAACTTATAAAGAAAATTTGTGAGACTGTTCAGGCACCCAACTTTCTCTCTCATTCCTATATTTTGCAAGCTGCTTGCCTGTGTTTTCTACATACTAAGGAAATATTGTTTCTCAAGTCTATGGTGGTGTTGAAGACCAGAGAGTTACAGTCTCACACATAAATTTAAGTTGTTTAAATTTAAATAGATATGTTTATGTTAGTAATTCAAGTTATGATAGAAAATGATTTAGGTATAGAAATTGAACCTTACCAAGATAAAAAAGAAAATAGCACTTTTTCCTAAGTTGCCAAATTCATATTGACTTGACATTGTGAAGATAAATCCTATACAATAGTTTTCATAATTCTTTTCATATTTGTTATTATTGTATACAGTTTATTGACATAAGAGGAAGAGCACTTTGTTGTACTATAAGGGAGAATTATCGAGAAAATCTCTTGTGTACTGTACGGTTGTATCACTTATAAATATGACCTTACACAAAAGCATAGAATAGAAGTTGGGGCATCCGGTACGCAGAAAGGGTGCTGGGATAGAGTCAAACATAAGAGAATTGGGGTCCAGACATAGAGGAATACAGTCACATGTAACTAAGAACCAGGTAAACAGCCACATAGCAGAACTTAGAATAGAATGATAGAATTATTAAATTATAAACCAGTTGGGGAACATGCCTAGTTATATGGCCTATCTATTTGCAAATATATTTTTGTCTCAGAGTCATTATTTCCAGGAATTTGAGGCCTAGATGAAAACCCTTAAGGAAAATCTCTACTACATGAACAAACAATGGGACCTGAAAACTAGCAGAGCTGATGTATAAATTAGCTATCATACCCTGGATTGATATGTTGAGGGTTGCAAAGCTTGCTTATCAAAGCACTGCCAGATACATTTTTTATTTAAATAAAATGAGCTGAATTTCTCTGCCTCATTTACAGTTTAAATTTTAGAAACTAAATAAACTAGAAAGAAAAAATATTGCAAAATGAATTTTTAATTAGAAATCTAAACCAATAAACAAATCTATGCTTTTATTAACATAGAGCATTAAGTAAGACATAATCAGATATACCTTCTCCATTTTAGGATTAAACAGGCTCCAGGAGCTCTTTTATGTTTTCAACACAGAAATATAATAAAAAAGAATATTTCTGTGGTCTCTCAAGGTAACAAGGTTTCCATGACATAAGCTAAGTTCAGATGACTTAAATTACAGATTTATTTTCTTGAATTTTGGTCCAAGTCAACTGTTTTTTTTTTTTTTTTTAGTCTCCCTCTCCTTCTCTCTCTTCCCCTTTCTCCCTCCCTCCCTCCCTCCCTCCCTCCCTCCCTCCCTCCCTCTCTCCTTTCTCTCTCTCTCTCTCACTCATATCTATCTGTCATATATGTCCGTCTTTCTGCCTGTCTGTATCCTCCATATACTCTATTCCCTTCTTTGTGGCAGCTTTCATGCTATGTTCTTACTTCAGCTTCCCTACTTTGTCTACTATTTTTTCTATGTTACAATCTCTTCTTTTGGCTATTCTGGATTAGGACCTTGATTTCCTTGATTACTTTGGTAGAGGCTTATCACACACTAAAACCATATTTAGAGAAACTGGGTGTTACATCTTCAATGTATGAGATGGGGAGTCGAGACAAAAAATTTCAATCTAATATTGCTAGAAGGTACTTTTTAACTAGAAATGGGAATTTGATAGATTCGTTATTCTTTTACTTTAATCTTCAATATTTATTGCAACTGAAATATACTGCTGAAATATGAAGTATGCACACAAATGGGCACAATGTAATTGTGGGGTTATCACTACATGCTTGGCATAGGTTATGTACATTGCAGTAAACATGTACCTGAGAATCAGTGAAGAAATCCAAGGGGCTCAGCACTACAATAATGATATCAGCATTGTCTTCTTCCTCTCTCTCTCTCTCTCTCTCTCTCTCTCTCTCTCTCTCTCTTCCCTTCTTAGTTTCTTGTTAGACAGATGTGTTTGCAGAACATGGAATGATCAGTCATGTAAAGGGATTTGAATAAGAGATGCATCAGATCACATTTTAACACTTCAGAAAACTGTCTGGATTTCTTCAACTGGTTGCTTAATCCCATTATAGCTCAGCTTTCCAATCAGCAGAAATAGCCCATGCTTTGGGCAAAACAAAGACAAATAAAAATAGTAATCAGAAAAATAGATATAGATTTACACTTAATATTATTCACAGTTATATCTCTTTTATATTAATATTGTTACATTTCAACAACATTCTACCATAAGAACATTCTTTAAATGACCAAAAGGTGTTGTTGGATTACCAGTGGTTTAGGCCACTATGATGTATCATTGTATAATATATGTTATTCCACAGCATGTGTTGCATTGTACTTATGTGGTCTATTACACATGACAAATGATACACAATAGTGTATCTCCCACTGTGAAGTAGAAATAGACAACCCTGTACTAGCTGCTGTAAAGTCAGGCTTTTATTTAGTCATATTCACTGCATTGCAACTTGTCTTGGATTGAATGAAGGATTGCTTGCATATACCACCACTATTAAAGGCTTCTATCTTGTCCTTCTATTGTCCTTCAAACATTGGGAAGGGAGCAAAGATAATTTTCTTTTAATTTGTCTGCATTGGAAATCATGATTTCCCCTTTGCTTTGATGTTCTAGGATCCCTTGAGATTCAAATCAACCTCCAGAGTCTTGTTTCTCTCCTGTCTCCTGAGATCTTGTTATACTAACTTCTTACAACCTTTAAAAACTGCCACTCGCTACCTATCCCTTGAGAATACATTCTATTTATTACAGAGAGGGATATTTGTGTCCCAGCAGCAAAACCTCTTTCCATATCACCATGAAAAATAAATGTATAGGCATTTTTCATTTCAACAAATCTTACTTATGTTGTAGCTATGGAAGCCTTAAAATCAGAACATGAAGTAGACAAAGAGAAATAATCTCTGGCCTTAGGTTTGTACTTACTACAACCACTACATCTCTTGTCAAATGCATAATCTTGTTAGATTAAATATTTAAATCTTCAAGTCAAGCATAAAAGATACGTTCTTGGAAAGTTTACATTTCAAACATGAATATTTTTTGAATACTATTCTATTCTGTGAAGAGATAACATGATCAGTAAAGGCAACTTATAGAGGGAAGCTTTAATTGAGGGCTTTCTTACAGTTTCAGAGAACTACTTCGTTATCATCATAGTAGGGAATATGGCAATAGGCAGATAGGTATGGTGATGGAGAAGTAGCTGGGAACTCAAATCTGATCCACAAGTTGCAGGCTGAAAGAGAAAATTAGACTGTGTTTGGTATGGGCTTTCGTTTTTTTTTATTGGATATATTATTTATTTACATTTCAAATGTTATACTCTTTCCTGGATTGCTCCCCAATAAACTCCCTGTCCCATCTCATCTCCCAGTGCTTCAATGAGGGTGTTCCCTACCCAACCACCCGCCTCCACTTCTCAGCCCTCGCAATTCCCCTACACTGGGGGAATTGAGCCTTCAGAGAACCAAGGGCTTCTTCGCCTATTGATGCCCAACAAAATGGTCCTCTGCTTCCTATGTGGCTTGAGCCAGAGACTCTCCATGTGTATTCCTTGGTTGGTGGTTTAGTCCAGGGCCGCTCTGGTGCGTCTGGTTGGTTAACACTGTTGTCCTTCCTATGAAGTTGCAAACCCCTTAAGCACCTTTAGTCTTTTCTCTAACTCCTCCATTGGGGACCCCATCCTCAGTCCAATGGTTGGCTGCAAGCATCCGCCTCTATATTTGTCAGGCTCTGGCAGAGCCTCTTATGAGACAGCTATATCAGGCTCCTGTCAGCATGTACTTCTTGACAACCACAATAGAGTCTGCATTTGGTGACTGTATATGGGATGAATCCCCAGATGTGGCAGTCTCTGATTGGCCTTTCTTTCAGTCTCTGCTCTATAGTTTGTCTCTATGTTTGCTCCTGTATTTCTTCTAAGAAGAACCAAAGCATCCACATTTTGGCATTCATTCTTCTTGAGCTTCATATGGTCTGCGAATTGTATCTTGGATATTCCGAGCCTTTATGCTAATATCCACTTAGTCAGTGAGTGCATAACATGTGTGATCTTTTGGAATTGGGTTAACTCACTCAGGATGATATTTTCTAGTTCCATCCATTTACCTAAGAATTTCGTGAATTCAATGTTTTTAATAGCTGAGTTGTACTCCATTGTGTAAATGTACCACATTTTCTGTATCCATTCCTCTATTGAAGGACATGGGAGTTCTTTCCAGCTTCTAGCTATTATAAATAAGGCTGCTATGAACATAGTGGAGCATGTGTCCCTGTTATATGTTGGAGCATGATTTGGGTATATGCCCAGGAGAGGTATAGTTGGGTCCTCATGCAGTACTATGTCCAATTTTCTGATCAACCTCCAGACTGATTTCCAGAGTGGTTGTACCAGCTTGCAATCCCACCAGCAATGGAAGAGTACTCCCCTTTCTCTACATCCTTGCCAGCATCTCCTGTAACCTGAGTTTTTGATCTTAGCCATTCTGACTGGTATGAGGTTGAATCTCTGGGTTGTTTTGATTTGCATTTCCTTGATTACTAAGGGTATTGAACATTTCTTTAGGTGCTTTTCTGCCATTCATTATTCCTCAATTGAGAATTCTTTATTTATTCTCTATTATAAATAGGGCTTTCAGATTCTCTGTAGTCTAACTTCTTTGTACATATTGGAGTTCTTTGTATATATTGGATATTAGCCTTGTATCAAAGGTAGGGTTGGTAAAGATCTTTTACCAATCTGTTGGTTGCTGTTTTGTCCTATTGACAGTGTCCTTTGCCTTATAGAAGCTTTGCGGTTTTATGAAGTTCCATTTGTAGATTCCTGATAGTACAGAATAAACTATTAGCATTCTGTTCAGGAAATTTTCCTCTGTGTCCATGTGTTTGAGGCTCTTCCCAAATTTCTCATCTATTAGTTTCAGTGTATCTGGTTTTATGTCAAGGTTCTTGATCCACATGGATTTGAGCACTGTACAAGGAGATAAGAATGGATTGGTTTGCATTGTTCAACATGCTGACCTCCAGTTGAACCAGCATCATTAGTTGAAAATGATGTCTTATTTTCCAATGGATGGTTTTAGCTCCTTTGTCAAAGATAAAGTGAGCATAGGTGTGTGGGTTCATTTCTGGGTCTTCGACTCTGTTCCATTGATCTACCTGCCTATCTCTGTACCAATACTATACAATTTTTACCATTATTGCTCTGTAATACAGCTTGAGGTCAGGGATGCTAATTCCTCCAGAAGTTCTTTTATTGTTGAGAATAGTTTTTGCTATCCTGGGCTTTTTGTTATTCCAAATTAATTTGCAAACTGCTCTTTCTAAGTCTATGAATAATTGAGTTGGAATTTTGATGGGGATTGCATTGAATCTGGAAATTGCTTTCAGTAAGATAGCCATTTTTACTATATTAATATTGCCAATCTATGAGCATGGGAGATTTTTCCATCGTCTGAGGTGTTCGATTTCTTTCTTCAGAGACTTGAAGTTCTTGTCATACAGGTCTTTCACTTCCTTGGTTAGAGTCACACCAAGATATTTTATATTATTTGTGACTATTATGAAGGATATCCTTTCCCTAATTTCTCTCTCAGCCTGTTTATCCTTTGAGTAGAGGAAGGCTACTGATTTGTTTTAGTTAATTTTATATCTAGCCACTTTGCTGTATAATTTATCAGGTTTAGGAGTTCTCTTGTGGAAGTTTTAGTGTCACTTAAGTATATTGTCATATCATCTGCAAATAGTGATATTTTTAATTTTTCCTTTCGAATTTGTATTCCTTTGACCTCCTTTTGTTGTCTAATTGCTCTGGCTGAGACTTCGAGTACTATATTGAATAAGTAGGGAGTGAGTGGGCAGCCTTATCTAGTCCCTGATTTTAGTGGGATTGCATTTAGGTTGTCTCCATTTAGTTTGATGTTGGCTACACGCTTGCTGTATATTGCTTTTACTTTGTTTAAGAATGGGCCTTGAATACCTGATATTTCCAAGACTTTTACCATGAAGCAGTATTGAATTTTGTCAAATGCTTTATCAACATCTATTGAGATGATCATGTGGGTTTTTTCTTTGACTTTGTTTATATAGTGGATTATGTTGATGGATTTCCGTATTTTGGACCATCCTTGTGTCCCTGGAATGAAGCCTACTTGATGATGATGAAGGATTGTTTTGATGTGTTTTTGGATTTGGTTTGCAAGAATTTTATTGAGTATTTTGCATCGATATTCATAAGAAAAATTTGTCTGAGGGTTCTCTTCCCTTGTTCTGTTTTTGTGTGGTTCAGATTTAAGCATAATTGTGGCTTCATAGAATGAATTGATCAGTGTTCCTTCTTTTTATATTTCATGAAGTAGTTTGAAGATTATTGGTATTAGGTCCACTTTGAAGGTCTGATAGAATTCTACACTAAACCCATCTGGTCCTGTGACATTTTTGGTTGGGAGACTTTTAATGTCTACTGTTATTTCTTTAGAGGTTATGGGAGTTTTAGTTTGGTTAACTGATCCTGATTTAATTTTGGCACCTGGAATCTGTCTAGAAATTTGTTCATTTCATCCAGATTTTCCAGTTTTGTTGAGTATAGGCTTTCGTAGTAGGATCTAATGATTTTTTAAAATTTTCTCAGATTCATTTGTTATATCTCCCTTTTCATTTCTGATTTTGTTAATTTGGATACTGTCTCTATGCCCGATGTTAGGTCTGGCTAAGGGTTTGTCTATCTTGTTGAGTTTCTCAAAGAAACTTCTAGTTTTGTTGATTCTTTGTTTCTACTTGGTTTATTTCAGCCTTGAGTTTGATTATTTCTTGCCTTCTACTCCTCTTGGGTGTATTTGCTTCTTTTTGTTCTAGAGCTTACAGGTATGCTATTAAGCTGCTAGTGTATGCTCTCTCCAGTTTCTTTTTGGAGGCACTCAGACATATGAGTTTTCCTCTTGGCACCACTTTCATTGTGTCCCATAATTTTTGGCATGATGTGCCTTCATTTTCAATAAATTCTAAAAGGTCTTTAATTTCTTTCTTTATTTCTTCCTTGACCAAGTTGTCATTGAGTAGAGCATTGTACAGCTTCCACGAGTATATGGGCTTTCCATTGTTTTTGTTGTTATTGTAGACCAGCCTTAGTCCATGGTGATCTGATAGAATGCATGGGATTATTTCCATCTTCTTGTATCCATTGAGGTCTGTTTTGTGAACAATTATATGGCTGACTTTGGAGCAGGTACCATGGGCTGAGAAGAAGGTATATTCTTTTGATTTAGGATGAAATGTTTTATGAGTGTGTGTGTGTGTGTGTGTGTGTATCTATTAAATCCATTTGGTCCATAACTTCTGTTAGTTTTACTGTGTCTCTATTTAGTTTGTGTTTTCATGATCTGTCCATTGATGAGAATGGGGTAATGAAGTCTCACACTATTATTGTGTGAGCTGCAATGTGTGTTTTAGCTTTAGTAAAGTTTCTTTTATGAATGTGGTTTCCCTTGCATTTGGAGCATAAATTTTCAGAATTGAGAGTTCATCTTGGTAGATTTTTTTCTTTAATGTGTATGAAGTGTACTTATGTTTTTGATAACTTTTGGTTGTAAGTCGATGTTATTCAATATTAGAATGGCTACTCCAGCTTGTTTCTTGGGACCATTTGCTTGTCCCAGCCTTTTAGTCTAAGGTAGTGTCTGTCTTTGTCACTGAGGTGTGTTTTCTGTATGCAGCAAAATGCTGGATCCTGTTTATGTATCTAGTCTGTTAGTCTACGACTTTTGATTGGGAATGAGTCCATTGATGTTAAGAGCTATTAAGGAAAGGTATTTGTTGCTTCCTGATATTTTTGTTGTTAGAGGTGTATTTATGTTTGTGTGGCTAACTTCTTTAGGGCTTGTTGAAAGAAGATTACTTTCTTGCTTTATCTAGGGTATAGTTTCCTCCCTGTGTTTGAGTTTTCCCTTTATTATCCTTTGTATGGCTGGATTTGTGGAAAGATATTATGTAAATTTGGTTTTGTCATGGAACATCTTTGTTTCTTCATCTATGGTAAATGAGAATATTGCTGTGTATAGTATTGTGGACTGACAGTTGTGTTCTCTTAGGGTCTGTATGACATCTGCCCAGGATCTTCTAACTTTTACAGTCTCTGGTGCAAATTCTGGTGTAATTCTGGTAGGTCTAAGTTTATGTGTTATAGACGTTTTTCCTTACTGGTTTTAATGTTCTATCTTTGTTTTGTGCATTTGGTGTTTTGATTATTATGTGACAGGAGGAATTTCTTTTCTGGTCCAGTCTATTTGGAGTTCTGTAGGCTTCTTGTATGTTCATAGGTATCTCCTTCTTTAGGCTAGGGAAGTCTTTTTTAATTTTGTTGAAGATATTTACTGGCCCTTTAAGTTGGGAATATTAGCTCTCTTCTATACCTAGCATCAGTAGGTTTTGTCTTCTCATTGTATCCTGGGTTTCCTGGATGTTTTATGTTAGGAGCTTTTTGAATTTTGCACCTTTGACCATTATGTCAATGTTTTCTATGGTATCTTCTGCACCTGAGATTCTCTCTTCTATCTCTTGTATTCTGTTGTTGATGCTTGCATTTATGACTCCTGATCTCTTTCCTAGGTTTTCTATCTCCAGGGTTGTCTCCCTTTGTGATTTCTTTATTGTTTCTATTTCCTTCTTTAGATCTTGTATGGTTTTGTTCAATTCCTTCACCTGTTTGGTTGTGTTTTCCAGCAATTTTTAGGGGATTTTTGCATTTCTTCTTTAAGGGCTTCTACCTGTTTACCTATGTTCCGCTGTATTTCTTTAAGTGAGTTATTTACTTCCTTCTTAAAATGCTCTATCATCAGCATGAGAAGTGATTTTAAATCCAAATCTTGTTTTTCCAGGGTGATGGGGTTTCCAGGACTTGCTATGGTGGGAGAACTGTGTTCTGATGATGCCAAGTAACCTTGGTTTCTTTTGCTTATGTTCTTGTGATTGCTTCTCACCATCTAGTTGTCTGTAGTGCTACCTCTCCTCACTGTCTCTGACTGGAGCCTGTCCTTCCTGTGATCCTAGGTGTGTCAGAACTCCTCAGAATTTTGTTGCCTCTGTGATCCTTGATTCTGGGATCCTGGGATCCTGAGATCCTGAGTGTGTCAGAGTTCCTGGGAGTCAAGTTGTCTCTGAGATCCTGAAATCCTGGTGTGACCCAAGCTCCGAAGATCCTGTCATCCTGAGCATATTATAGCACCAGCGATCCTGGGCATGTTAGAGCACTTGGGAGTCTAGCTTCCTCTGAGTGTTGGGGGACTGGGTGCAGAGCCAGCACCCAAGGTTTGCTCAAGATACTGGCTCAGACCAGAAGAACCAGTGCCACTGGCCATGCAGGAGGTTCCTGTGTCCCTGAATCATAGACTCCTGGTGTTGGAGCAGATGATATGGCCTCCTCATCTATGATCCTGGACATGTTAGAGCACCTGCAAGTGGAGCGTCCACTGGGTTTTGTGGGACTGGGTGCAAAGCCACTACACAAGATCTGCTAAGGGCACCAGCTCAGACAGGAAGGCAGTATGGGCTTTTGAAACCCTTCCCCAACAAGGTCATATCTGCTTCAACAGGGCTATACCTCCTAATACTTTCACAATAGTTCCATTTACTAGGGGTTATACCCTCAAGAATACCAACAAATTGGGAACCTTTTTTATTCAAATCAGTACAGATATCTATGGGAAGTTTGTGAGTTTCATTAACACAGTGCCCTATTAAAGCAATCTGCAGCTTCCTAAATTGCAAACTGTTATCTCTGAGTCTGGGACTTATACCTAGTGCTATCTCTCTCTCTCTCTCTCTCTCTCTCTCTCTCTCTCTCTCTCTCTCT
>JADRCH010007930.1:714867-816418 GCA_019843965.1 Rhynchomys soricoides
TCTCTCTCTCTCTCTCTCTCTCTCTCTCTCTCTCTCTCTCTCTCTCTGTGTATGTATGGTGTATGTGTGTGTTGTGCTTTGTTTTCTGAATTATCTAGATATGAGAATAGAAATATCAGTCTAAAAATCAGTATACACTGAAGATAGTATAGGTTCTGGGACCAGAAACTTCAGTTACAGGCTAACAGTTTCCTTGCTTTAAAAAGCATATTTGTTGGTTTAGGTAAATATATGCAGTCATTTATCATGGTTTTTCTACATGGTTCTATGGTTAGGGTTCACAGAGTAGATTCAGGTACCCGGGAGTGATTATAGGGTTTATAAATATCAATGTCACATATGAATAAGAAGATCAATCTTATCTGAAGTCTTGTTACACTTCTGCTAAACATGATGTCTATAACTGTTAACATTACTGTTCTTGAGTTGGGCAATGCCTTCTGTCTTGAAAATAAAGATACATAGCCAAAGATATATTAGGTAGATTTAGTTGCACAAGTAATAGCCTTTATTCTGTGACAGAGGTGAAATAAACCAACAACATACAATATGGGAAAAAAATATTCCAAACAAAAATGATGATGGTAAAGGAAGAGAAAGTTAAAGAAACAGGAAGACAATGGTAGAGCAAGGGGAAGTAATGTAGAGAACAAAACAAAAAGTAACATATATACATGTATACATACATATATTTGTACACACATAGGCATATATATCTAATGTTTATTTATATGTAACAACAACTATTAAAAATAGACAATTTGAAAAAGAGCAAGGAGGGTATATGAGAGGGTTTGGAAAGAACAAGGAAGAGTGAAATGAGGTAATTATATAAAAATCTCAAAAATATAAAATAAATATTTTTAGAAGGCTTTTAAGTTGTGAGCACACCCAGCAGAGAGTCGACATCTACATCTTATCCCCATTCTTACTTTCTGCTTACACCATGCATGTGTTGCTTCTTATTAAGTAAGAAAAATATTCTTGGCAGAGTATGACCAAAAGAAATGATCAAGAATCCTGTATGAGGCGGGATGTACAGAGGAAGCAAAAGGGGAAAAGAAATGTGCTAACATAGCCATAGCTAAAGGTCATGGAATTTTCTGCTATGACTGTACTGGGTCAGTTCCATTAACTATTTTATTTCTATTGGAATTTTCCAGCAAAGGTAACAGGACAAATTACTGAAGCCTTCTTTTCTATGAGGATATATGTTTTTCTAAAAATGTTAGCACAGAGTAAAAAACTCAGTAGAATTTTGTACAAATAGAATGCTTATAGGAACTCTTTGATCCTGTGTTTGCTGGTTTTATTTTACTTCCTGATGTTATAGTAAAACATCCCTCAAATCTTTCTGTTTTATTTAATCCTTAAGTCAGGTGTTATCCAAGTTTTAGCAAATAGATTTTGAGACGGCTACCTTAGACTCCATCTCCCTGAACTATCTCAGAATATTACCAAAACAGTTTTTTTGGAAGTATTCAAATATATGTCCATTTTTAATTTACTCATTTGTTCGCTTGCCAAGAGTCCTTCACACAATTCTTCAACCTTTGTTATTTTCCCTATAAAACACAATAATTTCCACCAGTATTTAGTTGATATTTCCTTAGACCACCTCATCCCCTATGTATATAGTCATGCCTTTTCCAATTTTGAAATGCCCCATTTCTTCTCAGCCCCTTCTTTTCTGTGAGTGAAAGGGTTGTCATCTAACTGCTTTAGGTAATTTATAGGAATCTGATGTTCAGCAGTCACTTTTGTCTACGTGTTCCCTTTGCATTTCTCTTATGGGACACATGTTATACATGGTACTAAAACAATATTGAAGTGGCCTTCTAAGCAGCCTAGAGACTAGATAATTAGAGATTAAAGCAATTGGAAAGCAACAATGGGGTCAGAATTGTTCATATTCTAACTTTGCCCTCTTCCAAGGTAAATCATTGTAAAGTTTTATTTTCTCATTTGTTCAATGGCAGAGTACAATGTTTCTTCTGTGACCTTATTTAAGTTGCAATTAGTTTCTTTTAGATATTCCAAAAACAAACTCAGGGAATATTCATTTATTACCATGCAAACTCATAAAAGCTGACATGGGAGTGTACAGCAAGACAAAGATAAAAGGAAAAGAAATAATTTTAATGGCATGCAGAACATTATAAAAATATTTCTCAACCATTTATCTTTCATCTTTTGAGACTTCATGCATAGTTTCATGCCCTGTTTTGTAACTGGATTATTGTTTTTGACATTTAGTTCTTTGGATAGTCTAGGTATTATTGGTAATGAATGGGATATAGAATTTTCTTTTATAATGAATGTGCTGTAACAAACATTTATGCCTGAAATGGTTTCTTCTTCTTTTTTTATTACTTTTATTTTTTATATTCTAGTCATTGACACCTCCCAGGACTGCCCTCCCATAGTTTCTCATCCTACTCCTCTCCCCTCATGTCTCCAAGAGGATGTCCCCATTGCCCTGCCATGCCTAATTTCTTCTTAAGTGGTTTATTGGACGGTTTCTTAGGTAATCAATCATTGTGATTGACAATGACACACTATTGATATGAATGAGTGTATTAACAATAGCCCCAGTAGAACATGCTTATACAATTTTGGCATAGACAGCTCTTCCCTGGACATGCAAGGTGGTTAAGCTGGTTTTCTTATAATTCAATACTTCTACCAAACCAGAGACAGCATAATCAAGAGAAAGGCCACTTTTCATGCCTTCTGTGTACATGGTTCTTATATCATAGTTAACTCTCTGTGGAGGCAGAACTCACAGAATTATTTCCCCTAAGTTCAATTTGGAAGAGTGTTATTGCTCTTAATGGGATTTAGGAATCCAAGTGCAGTGATACCAAATAAATACTTGTTCCTAAATGGAATATATACCACAAGCTGGCTGGTTTGATTGATATTTACTTACTGTTAAAACTCAAGCTGTTCACTGTGATGGCTACTACCAGTTAGGAATATGTAGATTGGGCTAGAGAGATGGTTGAGTGATTAAGAGAATTTGTTGCTCTTGCAGAAAACCTAGAATTAACTCCCAGCACCTGCATGGTAGCTCACAGCCATTTGTAATACCAGTTCAAGAGAATCTGATGCCTTCTTCTGACTTCAACAAGCAGTGTTAATAGCTTAAACACCACCCTACCTTTTGTTGTACATTAGAATTTTCAGTTCTGCATATGTAACACCAAAAGTAGTTTCTTGATGTCTCTACACAGATATTCAATATGCATATTTATTGCTCTTTATAGCTTTTCTTTTCCTTTCCAGTAAGTTATGGACACGAACATATGTGCATACTTGTATGGAGGACAGAGGATACTCTCTCATTGGTTTATAGGTACTATGACACTTTGTTTTGTTTTGTGAGAAACAATCTCTCTCACTGACCTTAAGCTGAGAAATCTACCTGTGTCTGCCTTCTTTACTGATATTATGAGCTTGCATAACCATACCAAATGTTCTTACATACTTTAATGTCCTCATGCTTTCAAAGCAAGCAATTTGACCAAGGAGAAATCTCCTAAGCCCAATTCTCTAACCCAATATAGCCAAACTAATCTCAGATATAAGAATAATTCTTCTTCAATCTATTCCATAAAATAGAACCAGAAGGAACATTGCACAATTCATTCTATGCGGCCACAGTTACACTGATCCAAAACATCACAAAGACCCAAAAAAAAAAAAAAAATTCAGACCAATTTCCCTTATGAATATTGATGCAAAAATACTGAATAAAATTCTCGCAAACCGGATTCAAGAACACATCAAAACGATCATTCACCAGGATCAAGTAGGCTTCATCCCAGGAATGCAGGGATGGTTCAATACCTGGAAATCCACTACATAAACAAACTCAAAAAAAACAAAAAACAAAAACAAAAACAAACCCCCCAAAACCAACCAAACCAAACCAAACAAAACAAAAACCACATGGTCATTTCATTAGATGCTGAAAAAGTATTTACAAAGTTCAACATCCCTTCATGATAAAAGTCTTGGAAAGATCAGGAAGTCAAGAAGCATAAGTAAACATAGTAAAAGCAATATACAGCAAACCAGTAGCCAACATCAAACTGAAAGAAAGAAACTTGAAGCAATCCCGCTAAAATCAGGGACTAGGTAAGGTGACCCTCTCTCTCCCTATCTATTCAATATAGTACTTGAAGTTCTAGCTAGAGCAATTGGACCAAAAAGGAGGGCAAAGGGATAAAAATTGGAAAGGAAGAAAACAAAATATCACTATTAGCAGATGATATGATGGTATAACTAAGTGACCTCAAAAACTCCACCAGAAATCTGCTACAGCTGATAAACACCTTCAGCAAAATGGCCAGATACAAAATTAACTCAAGCAAATCAGTAGTCTTCCTATACTCAAAGGATAAACAGGCTGAGAAAGAAATTAGGGAAATGACACCCTTCACAATTCACAAACAATATAAAGTATCTTTGTGTGACTCTAACCAAACAAGTGAAAGATCTTTATGACAAGAACTTCAAGACTCTGAAGAAAGAAATCGAAGAAGACCTCAGAAGATGGAAAGATCTCCCATGCTCATGGATTGGAAGGATTAATATAGTTAAAATGGCCATCTTGCCAAAAGCAATCTACAGATTCAATGTAATCCCCATCAAAATTCCAACCCAATTTTCATAGACTTAGAAAAAGCAATTCTCAAATTCATGTGGAATAATAAAAAACCCAGGATAGCAAAAACTATTCTCATCAATAAAAGGACTTCTGGGGGAATCAGCCTCCCTGACCTCAAGCTGTACTACAGAGCAGTAGTGATAAAAACTGCATGGAATTGGTACAGTGACAGGCAGGTAGAGCAGTGGAATAGAACTGAAGACCCAGAAATGAACCCACACACTTTATGGACACTTCATCTTTGACAAAGGAGCTAAAACCATCCAGTGGAAAAAAGACAGCATCTTCAACAAATGGTGCTGGTTCAACTGGTGGTCTACATGTAGAAGAATGCAATTGATCCATTCCTATCTCCCTGTACAAAGCTCAAGTCCAAGAGGATTAAGACCCTCTACATAAAACCAGATATACTGAGTCTAATAGAAGAGAAAGTGGGGAAAGATTTGGAACACATGGACACAGGGAAAAAGTTCCTGAACAGAACATCAATGGCTTATGCCTTAAGATCATGAATCGACAAATGGGACCTCATGAAATTACAAAGCTTTTGTAAGGCAAAGGATACTGTAAATAGGACAAAATGGCAACCAACAGATTGGGAAAAGATCTTTACCAATCTTACGTCTGATACAGAGCTAATATCCAACGTATAGACTCCAGAGATCCAAATAACCCTATCAAAAATGGGGAACAGAGCTAAACAGAATTCTCAGCTGAGGAAACTAGAATGGCCTAGAAGCACCTAAAGAAATGTTCAACATCCTTAGTTATCAGGGAAATGTAAATCAAAACAAATCTGAGATTCCACCTCACACCAGTCAGAATGGCTAAGACCAAAAACTCAAGTGACACCAGATGTTGGTGAGGATGTGAAGAAAGAGGAACACTCCTCCATTGCTGGTGGGAATGCAAGCTGATACAACCTCTCTGGAAATCAGTTTCGCAGACCCTCAGAAAAGGGAACATAATACTACCTGAGGATCCAGCTATTCCACTCCTGGGCATGTATCCAGAAGATGCTCCACCATGTAATAAAGACCCATGTTCTACTATGTTCATAGTAGCCATATTTATAAAATCCAGAAACTGGAAACAACCCAGATGTCCCTCAACAGAGGAATGGATACAGAAAATGTGGTACATTTACAC
Source organism: Rhynchomys soricoides (assembly GCA_019843965.1). Lineage (NCBI taxonomy): Eukaryota > Metazoa > Chordata > Mammalia > Rodentia > Muridae > Rhynchomys > Rhynchomys soricoides. The sequence continues at coordinate 720,692 of JADRCH010007930.1, forward strand.
AATGGAATACTACTCAGCTATTAAAAACAATGACTTCATGAAATTCTTAGGCAAATGGGTGGAACTTGAAAATATCATCCTGAGCAAGGTAAAGCATTCACAAAAGAATGAACACGGTATGTACTCACTGATAAGTGGTTTTTAGCCCAGAAGTTTGGAATACCCAAGAGTCACGTCCCAGCAACCGTAGGGCTGAGTGTGAGGTCCCTGATGGAGGAGTTGGAGAAGGGACTGAAGGAGTTGAGGGAATTTGCAGCCCCGGGGAGATAGCAACAGTGGCAACTGGCCTGACCCCTCGATGCTCCTGGAGACTGGATTACCAACCAAAGAATACACATGGAGAGACCCATGGTTATGGCCACATATGTGGCAGAAGAGGGTCTTGTTACCCATCAGGGGGAGGAAAGACCCTTGGGCCTGAGGGTGTTAGATTCCCCTATATAGGAGAATGCCAAGGAGGGAAGAGGAGAGTGGGTGGATGTGTAGGAGAATACCCCCATAGAGGCAGGGGTGGGGGAGGGAAGAAGGATGTTCCAAAGGGGATATCTGGAAAGGGGAAACATTTGAAATGTAAACAAAGTTTCAAGAAAAGAAAAAAAGTAAGAAAAAAAAAAAGAAAACTAAACTCTAAAAAAGAAAATAAAAAGAATAATTTTTTCCATGTCCTTCTTGATCTCAAGTATTGCCTGGGCATTTCTATGCTTGATGTAGCCTATTTTAGCTCTCTAATAAAAATACAGAGACCTGGTATTTTTTCTTAACAGGTAGCAAGCCTAAACTGGGTAGGTTCTAGCTATTTTAACATGACTGGCCTGCTAATACCCAGACTAATGCCCTGTTACTTACCATCTGGTCTTGCCCTGGTTGGTCCATAAGTATCTTCATGGCTGCTTTCACATCACAAACTCATGGTGAATCCTCCTGGACTTTCATATAGTATATCCATACTTTGTCTCCTCCTGGTCCTTCCCTCTCCTCTCCTTTGGGACTCCCTGACTGTGATTCCTTTCTGTTCTGCTAATTGGCTGAACAGCTCTTTATTAACTAACCAGAGTTGATGGAAAACAATGTTTTACATAACTCTGAGACCCAAGATGTTTGACCATACCATAGTTTAAATTTCAACCAGATGTCTAGGCACAAAAACGAGCATCTGAATATACAGTGCACAAAACTCAAAACTATCCTCCAGCACTCAGTTTTCCCTGAAATCTTGTTTGTCACAATCAATATCTAGTTTTATTGTTCAGATTCCAGTGATGGTCACTATCCACTCCATTTTATATACCAAAATCTAATAATAAAATTGAGTCTTACTTGCTTTCTTCATCTATTTACATCCTCATATATGTCAATATACATACAAAAATTTGTTCACCTTAGGGAAAGGGCTGAAGGAGCTGAAGGAGCTGAAGGGGATGGCAACCCCATAGGAAGAATAACAGTGTCAACTAACTAAAGCATTCAGAGCTCCCAGGGACTAAACCACCAACCAAACTGTGTACATGGGCAGCTTCTAGTTCCCAATACATATGCAGCAGAGGACTGACTTATCTAGCATCAGTGGGAGGGGTCCTGGCCTTGTGGAGGCTTGATGCCCCAGAGAAGAGTGATGCTAGAGAGATGAAGCAGGAGTGGGTGGGGAGTTCGGGAACACCTTCTTAGAGGCAAAGTGGAGGGGGATGGTGTGGAAGGTTTGTGAAGGGGAGATGGGGAAGGGAGATAATATTTGAAATTTAAACAAGTAAAATAATTAGTAAAAAAATATTTAAAAAATCAAATCGAGATCCTATGATCTCATTACCTATATGACAACTATCTAATGAGCCTCATTTTTTCATCACAATCAGTTGCTTTCCCAAATAATTCTAATAAGTAAAAAGTAGAAGAAGAAAAGGAGACACAGAAAAAGGAGGAAGTGGAGGAGGCAGAAGAGGATGATGATGAAGAAGAAGAAAAAGAAGAAGAACAAGAAGAAGAAGAAGAAGAGAGAGAAATAAATAAATAAATAAATAAATAAATAAATAAATAAATAAATAGAGGTTACACTGCTGTGCTCACTGCTCTCTGAATGCATTTCAGCTCTTGTAAATTCAGCAACATACAAATACTGAAAAACATGCCCTAGACCAATTTGGGAAAGACAGGAGGACAAAGATCCAATGTAGAAGAGCTAATTTTATAAATTAATGTCATTAGAAATGAGTATAATATTGAAGTTTGTATAATCTTTTCCTCCCATATTTTTGGTTTACTCAAGTCTTACCTTACCATTTTCTACTTCTTCCTCTAACAGCTCAGCTACCTCCTAATGTCTCTCATTTCTATAGCTTACAATGTGTCTCATTTTTGAAACATATTGTTTTTCACCCTTTAAGTCTGGGCTTGGCATTTAAGTCTTAGCATTCTTTAACTTCTTCCCCAATGGTTAATATATATTTTAAAAGATTCAACATTTCTTTAGAAATGATCTCTTTTGCTTTTGATCTTTGTTTCCCTGTCTATTCCCAAGTTAGCTTTTAAGATTTTGCCTGATAGTAAATGTGTGTTCTCTGGGTTTGTTTTGGAATAAAAGATATAAATTGATTGAAATTTAGATCTGATATGTATTAATTACAACTTACATATGCTCACAGGTGAGACATTGTATTGCATAAGTTGGAATATATAGAGAAGTAAATATCAAATATGGATTTACACTATACAAGAAAAATTTGGTAATAAACAGACTATATTTATATTATTGATAAATGTGTAACTCGATTCCTAGCTCATAGATAAAGCCTGTTTGCCCAAATATATTTAATTGCTAATGAATAAGTTACAAGATTTTGACTCATTAAAGTAACTCACATAAAACATAATAGCAAATATTAGTGTGTCTTCACTATAGACTACATGAATTGAGCTGTTTGAGCATCAGAGCAAGAGGAGAAAAAAGCAAGAGACTAGCTCCTTAGAGAACAATGGTATGTTTTCTGACAAATTGTGTGACAAAATAGCTGCCAAATAGTAACACAAACATTATTTGGTAACTTGAAAAAGGAAAACCAAATGTAAATAAGCAAAGTTTTAACCTTCCAGGTAGTAGATATAGTGAGCAAATAAAATGTGATTAAGTTTAAATACATATTTCACTAGATCAGCAGATAGACTAGAAAAGCAATGATTCCAGAGAGTGGGGTGAAAAAAGAAAAGAAAGGAACTCATGCTAAGTCTTACTTGCCTAAGCAGGTTTTAAATCCAGATAATTTTGGTTTGCTTTAGAAAGAGATTCTTTTTAGAAGACTCAGACAGTTCAACATACTTATTTAATTCTATTTTTAACAGATTTTTTTTTACCACTAAACTCTATTTTATGTCGTAGAGTTTTACAAATAACAGCTTTGCAATAATTTTTTTCAGCTGTCATTTCATACTTTTGTTTTTCATACTTTATTTACATTTCAAATGTTTCCCCCTTTCCAGCTCTCCAGTTTGGAACATCCCCATTCCCTCCCCCTCCCCCTCCCCCTGCCACTATGGGGGTATTCCCCCACCCACCCACTCTCATCTTCCCTCCTTGTAATAATTTTTACCAGCTTATGCAAACCTTACAATTGGGAGAAACTATATGTAAATCTCGGTATTCACATAGTGAGAGTGAATAAAATAGGATAAAATATTTTTTTTTTAATTTTCTACTCAATTACCTATGGGCTAAACCTTCCTAGGGTGATCACCAAAGGAGTCTTATCTTTGTGTCATTTCCAGATGGTGGAGATTGGTGGTACTGGTTGTTTTTTGCCTTTTACCTCGCTCTTCTTCTTCCTCTTCTCCTTCCCCTTCTCCTTCTCCTTCTCCTTCTCCTTCTCCTTCTCCTTCTCCTTCTCCTTCTCCTTCTCCTCCTTCTCCTTCCCCTTTCCCTTTCTCCTCCTCCTCCTCGTTTTCTTCTTCTTAGTTGTTTTATTTATTTACATTTCAAAAGTTATTTCCTCCTTCCTCCCCTGCTTCTATGAGAGTGCTCCCCCACCTGCCCACCCACTCCTGCCTCAGTGGCCTAGTATTCCCCTATCGTGGGTCATCAAGCCTCCACTGGACCAATGGGCCTCTCTCCCAGTGATGGCAGATAAGGTAATCATCTGCTACATATCCACCTGGAGCCATGGGTACCCCCTGTGTACTCTTTGGTTGGTGGTTTTGTCCCTGGAGGTTTGGGGGGGGTTAGTTAGTTGATGTTGTCCTTCCTGTAAGATTGCAAACCTCTTCAGCTCCTACACTCCTTGTGCTAACTTCCTAATTGGTGTTCCCTTGCTCAGTCCAATGTTTGGCTATGTATATCCATCTGCCTCTGTATTGGTCAGGATCTGGCAGAACCTCCAGTAGACAGCTATATCAGACTCCTGTCAGCAAGCACTTCTTGGTATCCTCAATAGCATGTGGGTTTGGTGTCTGCACTTGGGATGAATCCCCAGGTGGGGCAGTCTCTGACTGGCCTTTTCTTAAATCTCTGCTTCACTCCTTGTCCCTGTATTTCTTTTAGAGAGGAGTAATTCTGGGTTGAAATTTTGGAAATGGGTGGGTGGCCCCATCCCTCAACCGGGGGATGATATCTGACCTCTGGATATAGTCTCTACAGGATCTACCTCCCCTTTGGGGGTATTTTAGCTAATTTAATCCTTGAGGAGTCCTGGGATTCTCTTGATCTCCTGGTGTCTGGGACTTTCTGGCTGCTACCTCCAGTTCCCCATCTCTCCCCCCCCCCCATTGCTACACACCTCTATTCAATTTTCTGACCTTCTGTACATCTCCATCTCCTCCCACACTTGATTCCTCCCCTTTACTCCTTCCCACTCTTTGCTCTTCTTTAAGTGAGTTGGAACAAGGGCATGATGGAAACTGAATCTCTTCAACAGAATGAACAAACATGTAAATTGGACTCAAAGGCTAACTTAGTGCAGAATTTAATTTGTCTCCTGAGATGTGAAACCCTTTGGAATAATCTAATGTAGTAACACAAACAAACTGTCTGTCTTGTAGGGTCTGACAATACCTTATGTGCTAGGTTGTAGATCTGAAGGGCACAATTATATGTAGGCACTAAATCTTTTATTTATTTCAGTCTTAGTATGTGATTTAGTCTCAATAAGGATGGCTACTATAAGCACCACATTTATTTTGACTTGCCTCTCCAGTCAGCCAAAAGATTATCTTCACTTCTCAGTCTTTTTAGATCTATGCCTTGACCTTGATCATTTACTACTGTATGTCTTATTATCTCCAGACCACTACATTTCAGAAATAATGGCAAGGTAGGTTTTGCTTTCTTCTCCTGTAGGTGAGTTGATGCATTTATTTACTCTTCTTTGTTTCTTAATTACAGATGCAGTGACCATTTGAATCATGTTTCTACTGCCTTAATTCGCATATCTATCTATCTGTATCTGTATCTGTATCTGTATCTGTATCTATATCTATATCTATATCTATATCTATATCTATCTCAACAAGCAGAAATTGAACCAGCTCAAATAGCTGATTCCTTCCTTTTCTACTTTTGCTCTATGAAGGCATTTATGCAGGTTCTAGAACAGATGAACAGATGGATGGATCCACTCACCTTTAGTACATATGTTCTCCACATAATTTGCTTATCCACAAATTAAATGTCTCTGGATATGCATTCATGGATTTACTCAAAATTTGATTCCAAACTTCTAGGCTATCCTTAATACAGTAAAGTTGACAACCAAAATGGACCATCAACTTCTAAGTCAAAGTTTAATATTACATGAGACAAAGATGTATATATTTGTATATATTTATATTATATGTATCTATATGTTCTATTGGCTCTATATATCTATTGGATGTATATATACATATATGTATATTTATATTTACGTATATTATTCATATATGTGTATATATATATGATCTATTATAATAGCTCATAATATATAGAGAATATAGATATTACATTATGATATATATTCTATTGGTTTCATGTATTTGAGATATATATCATAAGAAGGCATATACATACATATATATATTTCCAATAGATATATAGAACCAATAGAATACTTAGAGATATAAATATATATCATTAGACAGCTTATATATAAAACCAGTAAAATATATATAAGGGCATTTATTAGATTGTCTTACACAGTCATGTCTGAACAGTTCTATTACATTCCATTAGCAGACTAGAGAGTTAGAGAGAGAGTTTTTCCTTGGAGCAATGTTTGTTTATTTCTTTTTATTCATTTATAATAGTTATGCAAAATGAAACAGTTATATCAGAATTAATTAAAATTCATGTGTATTATTTTCTTTGAAGAGCATTAAGGAACTAGAAACAAGTCACTGGGCCAGGGGTGGTATCAACCAATTACAATCCCAGGAGTTACATGCCTAATAATGGAGAGTGAAGAGTTTGAGACCAGTCTGGGATATTAGCAAAGCTGAGTGTTAAGAATAACAATGAAAAAGAAAACAGAAAAATAAAAGATATCATTAACTGAGATGAAATATGCCCTAGACATTAAATTGATGATGGATTTTTCTATAGAATATGTAATTCTCCCAAGTCAAGAAAATGAATACTACTCCTTGACAATAATTACTCAAATATTTTAATGAACATTCTCATAGAAGATATGTAATCAATATGCCTATTAAGTAAAATCACAACCATTTGAATGGCAAAAATGTGGCATTCTTGTAACACTCTCAACCCATTGTAAGAAAGACTTTGGAGTAGTGTTTGCTGTTTTCTTGGATGGCAAACCACACATCTACTACTAAGTCAAATACTTCTAATCTTAGATATCCAAAAAATGCATGCACATATATAAAAAAGGCTCATATATAGTTGGTAGTGGCAGCTTTATTAGTAATTGTTGATTAGTGTAACTTTATCAGTGACCAACAAACAAGTCAAGCAGACCCTATCTTCATGGCACATGGTGATAAAAGTGATCAAGAGTGTGATCATTAATGATGAATATGAAGTTTGTTATGTTAAATTAAAGAAACTAGATATCAAAACAAACAAATGCCATCAACAACAATAAAACATTTCAGATAATTCCATAGATACACAATTCTAGAAAATGCCAGAATATTCAAAGAGTTCATAAGTCACAGTCTTTCGACATCAGCTAAAGGGTGTGTACATGTACACATGTGGTCTTTGGAAATGATATGAATATTCTGTGTCTTGATTGTGTACATGAATTCACAAATGCATCTACTCAGATCAATGTGTTGTACACTGTCAACACTGCAAGTTCTTAGACAAATGTTATGCCTCAGTAGAACTGATTTAAAGATAACCATGCTGAGATTGAATTCATACTTGTCTTGATGCTTAGAGTTATTTTTCACATGCAAATCTGCTTGCATAAAGTTTTCATTGGAATGGTCTATCACAGCGTACACTGTGTCAATAAAAGAGCTAGTACACTTGCACAGTCCAGATAGCCATCTCTTGGTTAAGAACACAAGAACCACTATTTAATGGGAACATATGCCTGGCATTATATCAGCCAGCTTCATCTGTCTTTGTTTTCAACCATCATATGAATACCAACAAGTATTCAGAATTCTGTGATGAAAGGAGAAGGAAATGAAATCAGGGTCATCACCTTTTATTCTCCATCAGTGTCATCATCAGGCCAGTGACATCCTATGCTTGCAGAGCCTCCCCACATTCTTCGCTCTGTATCCTACAACCCATTCTTTTATATAGTACTGTCTTGTATCATAATCTACTTAAATATAGTCACTTTATGTCTGGTCAGAGATAATTGGTCCTTGAACTAGCAGAAAGTCATTTCACTGGTTATTAGCCGGGTATATATTTTTAGACTAGCTCTTTAGAGGAAAATGTAGCAGACAGTTTTCATTGCAGTGTCCATTTTTCTGTGATGTAAAAATGAAAAGTCTGATTTCACTAATTGTGCTAGGATTTGATGATAAGGCTACTCTGCCTTCCATTTAACACTCACAAGCACAAATGAATAGAATTCTCTGTGTGGGTAATGAAGACCCAGACCATGAACAAGGAGGTGATGATAGTCTTGCAGCACAGAGTTTGTGTTTATTCATTTATCGAGTTTCTGACAGGCATTTTCAACACTGCACATTGATAGTGTTTCTACTTTTCTTCGTCAGTTTTATTTATATCCCATTTGCATGTGTTAAAATTTATCTCTGCTTTTCCACAGAGGATACGCTTGCGCTTTTTGTTGAGTACTCAAATTTGTTTGTGGCTTTTCAAACTCATTCTTTTTCTTGTTATTCTTGTAACTTGTATAAAATCTAGAACCAAAAAGGATTTTTTTTTATTAACTAATATTGTAGGGATTCTTAAATTTAGCATTGTATGAAAAATATTAAGGTTTTCTGATTTTGTTGCTTGATTTATATAATTTTTTAAAAACTTCTCCATAGTTGGGTGAAATCCTCTCTAGTTAAAGAAGAGACTTGAACTCACAGAGAGGGGAGATTGGCATTCATTTGTCCTTTTTCTTAAGTGTGACCACAATAATCTGTTTAATTGTGGTAAAGGTATGGACTAGTAATAGTTATTGGACTAGAAATAGTTAAATTACAATATGGTTTGGAGACTTGGCCACGTGCCTAAATGACAAACACTCATAAATACTAGCTCTTTGTGTGTAAAGGTGCATATTCTCTGTCTTGGGACATGGTTCCATGGCTCTGCTTGCTAAGTAAGCATATAGACTTAAGTTCAAACTCTAGCATTGATGTAAAGAGCTGATAATAAACACATGCTTCTGTAACCCCAACATTGAGATTAAGAGGGGAAGCAGAGACAGGAGGACCACTGAGGCTTTCTGGCTGTCATCATACAGAGAAAAAAAGTGAGCTCTATGTTTAGTGAGAGATGCCATCTCACCAAAATAGGATTGGAAGATTATAAGTGGACACCTGACATTCTTCTCTGGTTTTTGCATATGCATTAATGTACATGTACATATAGACATACATACAAACAAACAAAAACATAAATATTCTTCCATGCTACTCTGACCCTGAACCTTAGTTTATATCCATGCATTGCTGGTGTTTCTAAAACTTAGCCTTTCTGATCTTTACTGACTGGCAGACACATAAAGGGCTCATAGCTTTTGCACTGCAATTAACTTTCTGTCTTGCATTGACCTCTTTGATTTTATTATCTACAATGGACACTGACCCTACTGAGAGTTACAGTCATGGTCATAGCCTTTTGTTATTGCCTTTTTGCAGATGTGTTAATCATATATTCTCTCTGAACTCCCTCACTTAGTTTATGAACAAGCATCATTACATGTTTGCTGTTCTATTTCTTCAAAGGAAGTTAAAAATTGAAAGGACAATATTGATAATAATTGATTTATTATTCACAGACATCAACTGCAGTCCATATACTATTTTACTTCATGAATTGTTGATTTTGGGTTCGATAATCATCATTATATCTAGCAAAGAAATAGAATTTAGATATCTGAAGACAAGCATTTGGTTTAGTTTATGAAATTAGTATTTCTAACTGATAGTTATTTGATTTACTAGCATGCTTTTATTATTGTTGATTACACTCTACAATCTGTACTCTAGCTCCTAGATGAATTCTAATAGTTTAGTAGGTGTAGTGGTTTGAATGTGGAATGGTTCCCATAGTCTCCTTCATTTGGACACTTACTCACCAGTTGGTTGTCATATTTGAGGATATTTAGATGATTTTGCCTTCTGGAAGAAGCACATCACTTGTGGCAGGCTTTATGATATTTCAATTCATCTCAGTGGCTTTTCCTTACTGTAGATGTGAGCTCTCAGATTCCTATTTCTGTAAGCAAGCCTGCCACTTACTGGTTGGAGGAAATGCATGAGCATTTAGGTTGTGTGTGATTTTTATGGATTAAAGTAACTCTTTTTTCAAATATTGGTTATAAATAGGCATAGAAATCTTTATATATTTCAGATTTCCTTATTGTGATAGCACTGCTTGCCTGTTCTGTTTGGGAGAAAAGAAAACATAAAAAGGAAAGGAGATTAGATGAATTCTTTTTGTTGCAATTAGTGGCAATGCATGTAGTGAACTGCTAAGTATCCATGACTAATCGAGACAGACAAGCCTGTCCCCTGCTAATCACCAAAGATATTGGCCTGTCTGGAGGAGAAAGGAGTGATTATATCAAAACGAACAGTCAGCTTTTACCAAGACAAACTCTGTCAAGAATGTCTTTGGATTGAAAGACAATAGGATAGAGATAAAACTTAAATGCAGTGTTAATTATCTTTCAGTAAGAAGACATTTTATGGGTTTCTGGATTGCATAGAATGATGCTTGGTTTTTTACTCCCCAAGATGTAGGTTTTTTTTAAGGAAAACTTTATTAAGCTATGAAGTTCATGTCATAGAACTCATTATAATAATTAGTTCTTGTAGTTTGTAAACCACTTAAAACTTTATAGCTTTTATATTTCTTAAATCTAGAGAACCAAGGATGGCACCAAGTGAAACAGGCAGAATGAATGTTTATGAAATGGAGCACAGCTCTGTGTGCTGTTTGACTTGTCTTGTTTTATAATTCACAGGTGATAGTTTTTCTGCCAAACAAAAGTTTTGCTTAAGCTTTGCTGCCGTTGCTGAATGTTTAGTTTGTAAACTATTTCTCCCTTCAACAATATCTTTGTCAGGGGAAAATGTAGCTGGAAAAGACCTCATGTATGAACAGCTGTCAACCTTTCTCTACCTTATTGGTATGTTAGAATTTTTTCTCAGGATTATTGTGTAAATAAATCTTTTCATAGAGCAGAACAGTAATTCATGAATGCTCATTTGTTTATAAATTGGTCCTTTTGCATTTCATGGTTGTGATGTTTTCTGTATCATCTATGACTCTGCTGTAGAGGAAGGTATAGTATACAGAGGGCAGATAAATAGATTTCAAAGGAGTAGGATATTTGTGGTAGAGACTACCTATTGGTATGGCTTAAACCACAATTGGATTGGAGGATGACAGAATATGAAAGGAACTGAGCACCAAGAGTAGGGGTGTTCATTTAAACAAATACCCAGGAGGCTTAAAGAAGAGAAGGATTGCAGGCCAAATAGTGAATGCCAATGAGAAGCTGTGTGGAATGAACAAATCTGGAAGGGGAATGAATAATGTGGCCATATGTGTTTAGCTGTATTGTGCATGGGACCCACACAGAGCAGACTTTAAGTAACATTAACATAAAATCACACCATTGTGTTATTATTGTTTTATGAAATGATGAAAACTATGGAAATGCTGATTTTATTCCCTGCTGACACATTTTTATTATCTGTAGCATTCTTTATAACATCACACTCTTCGCCTTAAATATACAGAAATATGATTGTGTGTGTGTGTGTGTGTGTTAGGATTTGAAGTAACTTGTTTATAATACAAAAGTGAAAACTGAGGTATCTTTTCATTGACAGTATATTTACTTAGAGTGTCTTGTGAAATTCAACCCAGAAAAAAAAAAAATGAAGCCTACTTTTGCGGTCAAGATATCTATGAAGAATGCCAAAGCTGGTTCTTGTTTGGAAGCTGAAGGAGAAATTTTATGTGTGGCATGGCCAGCATATTGGGAGGACAGGATTTTTACCTTTGGTGATGCTAAATATGTGGATGTAACCATTAGCCTGTGCTTCATTTGGATGAGTCAGTCAGGGATAGAATAATAGGTTTACCACTGTGATAAAGCATTTTCCTTTCAGGATGATGTTTGAGGCTTTGCACTTAAAGTGACTTGTCAGAAATCTCTGGATTTAGCTGTAGGCTGTTAAGCACATTTGAAAATGCTATGGTTGTTTATGACTTGAAATATGTGGAGATACTCTGCAGTGATTTGCAAATTATCAAGATCAACTAAATGAAAGGCTCCAATACACTACTTGTAAAGTTTTCTGCCAACATCAAGGATTGAATGCCTCTCCTCTAGTCTGTACTTTTTCACTTGGTTGCTTTAGCCCTCCCTTTATAGCCTTGCAGTGTGAAACATCCATGCATATTGGAAGGTGTAGCAGAAAGAAGCTAAATGTAGCAACCATTCAGTTATGAAGGATACCAAAGAAGTCAACTTGTGTTGACTAACTTCCTTGGACTTTTTTGGTATTCTGTGTTATTGCTAAGTTGATTAATTTCCCTCCAAATGGATTCACATCAGATGTCATTCCGAGTTTTAGTTTATCCTTCTCATTCAAGTGTCTGTCAAATCCTCTTCCTCTCCATTCCCAGTGATTCACCAGCTTTGTTAGGATTCCAGCCCTCTTATAGATTGTGAACACTCCCTGGCTGGCCTTCATGCTGCGATTCTTAATGCCTCCCCAGCCTTTTTCTATACTTCAGCTAGTATGGACTCTCTAATGTTCAGATGCACCATCAATGTTTAAAGTCCTTTAGGTTTTTGTTTTTTGTTGTTGTTGTTTTGTTTTGTTTTTACTCAGTACAATTTCCTGTGCCTTTTGTTACCCTTTTTCTCTCTTTCTCTCTCATCTTTTATCCCCACTCAGCACCAGTGTCTTTGATTCTAGGTATTAGTCTAAACTCCTCAGCTGCTCATCATTTTTACCCTATTTCCTATCATTAGGCAGGTTTCTGATACTTCCAATTTTATTTTGTATGTGACTTTCCATATGCAGTCTTATTGTTCACTTTAGACTAATTTAGGGAACACTGCTTGTCCTTTCAGACATTTGGGCTTATTTTAGACTTCTTTTCAAAGAGGTCATACGATCACCCACTTCTTTTAAGTGCTTCTTGAGGTGCATGCCTAGGTATTGTTCAAGATTGTAGCCAGGGTGCTTAGACTGTTGACTGGCGCAGAGCAGAAGAGTATCCAATAAACTGAAAGTGGGATGGCATCCTTCCAATCCAATCCCTCTTAGCTGCCTTAGATAAAGAGAACACAACAACATCAATTTTAGATGATTTTCAATGCACAAAACTGGCTTATCCTTAAATAACCAGTGTCTGATATATTAAGCTGATTACAATGTCTCCCCCACTCATAGATTATCCTGAGCCAGCTCTTCAGAGACACTCTGCCTATCTTAAATGACCACAGTTTTTCTCTCTCACTCAGAAATTTTTCTGAACAAGCTCTCCAGACATATTCAGCCTGTGTTTGAACTATCATCCTTCTTTCTTTTGCCTCTCTTTATCTTTGGATTTCACCTTCTGCCTCACCATTTCCATCTTTGTTCATACACATCCATATAGAATGTGGCTTTCTCAGAACAGTTCTTTTCTGTCTAGTCAAAATCTGAGGCTTCGACAATTCCACATGTAAATCTATTTACGTATCACATGTACAAATTGATATAAGAGGGAATGGTTTATACAACAATCAATGTTTGTATGAATATAAACAGAGATATGGACTCTCAGAAATAGCAGGTATAGAAAAGATTACATGTGATCAGTTAGCAAATATTGAAGGTGCAGAAGATCACAAAGCCCTCAGCTACCATTTTAAGTTGCTGTAAAATTTAACTGGTATCTCAAATACCAGGCTTCTTAAACCAAGAGCAAATCAGGCTCATAGCAAATAATTTCAAGACACAAACTACTTTACTTTTAGTCACCAGACACTCATTTAGGAAGTCTTTTCAAATACAATTTCGTGGGCTGTATGTACAGTGTCTCATAGATACTTCTTACAACAAGCTGTAAGTGAAACATGTAAAAAGTGAATTTCTTACTTGATACAGGTAGAGGTGAATTCCAACCCCCCAGCATTGGTATATTCTTATTTTCCCCCAGACAGTCCTTGAATAAGTGACATTTCAAGAAGCCACCAGAAGACAGATAACAACATCTGATTACTTTAGGGTTAATCGTTAGCAACAGGACTGTACTACTGACATTGTTTATAGTGTTCAATTAAATGCCAATTTAATGACAAACTACACTTAAACCACTGTGTTGAGCCTTTATGCAGTCCCAGCCCAGAGGACTGACCAGCTGTCCATCCTTACTGACCCTCCAGTTGCCTTTCCCTCTATGTTTCAAGGGTACAGGTAATTGCTAATCCTGAAGAATCCCAAACAAGCTATTTTCTAGGTACATCCATGAGGCCTTTCTTAATAAGAAATGAATTGCATCCTTCATAATGCCAAGTACCCAACAGTAAACTGGATCTGGGTTAATACAGTAGAAATTCTGTTTCTTGAAGCCTAAGCTGAATATTGCAATCTGCATTTCCAGCTTTTTTTCTTTTTTCTTTTTTTTAAATTATGCTTTGCATTTTGAGAGGAATGAGTGATATTACCACTGACTCTGCAGCTACCCGGTTATCTCTCCTACCCAAATCAATTCACATAGGCTTTTGGAAATAGGGATTTAAGACCTGAAAATATTCCAATTGAAGAGAGAGAGCATGTGAACTGAGCAAGCCCTAATGTTCAGTATGATGAGACTGCTGGAGCCTGATAATTTGCATCTAAAGAAGGAAATTTGAACCAAAGCACTGCCACTGAAATGGGTCTCTTATTAATAGACTTCCATAAACCTACAGTGTTTTATTCATTCGAATATCCTCATGGAGAAAGAAAATAAAGCTTTACTTCCTTTTTTTTCCACTGATGAACTTTCCTGTGCTCTTGATGGAAATATATTCTGAAGATGAAAATAATATTCCCCTACCTATCTCATTTAACCAACAGAGTACATATGAACATAATATGAACCAAGCATGGCTTTTTCCAATAATCAGATAAGCATGAGATAGGAGAGAAAAATACAGGGCTCCATAGAGAAAAACAGTACAGAATAATGTTAGTGGTTCTGCATGGGGTAATGCAGGGACACAAAAGAAGGTGGCAGTGTTAGTGCATGCTGTTCACATTACCCTGTACAGAAAGCATTGTTGACATGCCCATCTAAGGTAATTTCAACTCTTGCTTCACAAAACTCTATTGTCAACTTCTAAAATATAAGTTTTAAAATAGTGTATCAAACTCTGTGCTGATAGGTGATATATGCTAATAATCAGTCAAGAGATGTAAGAATTATGTGAGGTGGAATCTCAGGGTTGTTTTGATTTGCATTTCCCTGATGACTAAGGATGTTGAACATTTCTTTAGGTGCTTCTCAGCCATTCGAGTTTCCTCAGTTGAGAATTCTCTGCTTAGCTCTGTTCCCCATTTTTTGGTAGGGTTATTTGGATCTCTGGAGTCTAGCTTCTTGAGGTCTTTGTATACCTTGAATATTAGCCCTCTATAGAATGCAGGATTGGTAAAGATCTTTTTCCAATCTGTAGGTTGCCGTTAAATCTTGCCTTACTGAAGCTTTGTAATTTTATGAGGTCCCATTTGTCAATTCTTGATCTCAGAGTACAAGCCATTGGTGTTCTGTTCAGGAACTTTTCCCCTGTGCCCATGTGTTCGAGACTTTTCCCCACTTTCTCTTCTATTAGATTCAGTGTATCTGGTATTATGTGGATGTACTTGATCTACTTGAAATTGAGCTTTGAACTAGGAGATAAGAATGGATCAATTTGCAATCTTCTACATGTAGACTGCCAGTTGAACCAGCACCATTTGTTGAAGATGCCGTCTTTTTTCCACTGGATGGTTTTAGCTCCTTTGTCAAAGATCAAGTAACCATAAGTGTGTGGGTTCATTTCTGGGTCTTCAATTCTATTCCATTGATCTACCTGCCTGTCACTGTACCAACACCATGCCGTTTTTATCACTACTGCTCTGTAGTACAGCTTGCAGCCTTAGGGAGGGAGCATTAGTGGCAACTGGCCTGACCCCTCGATATTCCCAGAGAATGGATCACCAACCAAAGAATACACATGGAGGGACCCATAGTGCTGGCCACATATGCGGAAGAGGAGGGTCTTGTTAGACATCAGGGGGAGCAGAGGCCCTTAGGCCTGAGGGTGTTAGATCCCCCAGTAAAGGAGAATGCCAAGGAGGGATGACAAGAGTGGGTAGGTGGGTGGGTGGGGGAATACCCCCATAGTAGCAGGGGGAGGGGGAGGGAATGGGGAGTTCTAAAGGGGAGATCTGGAAAGGGGAAAACATTTGAAATGTAAAGGAAGTATGAAAAAATGAAAAAAATAAAACTTAACTGAGATGTAAGAATTAAGTTGTCTAAACTCAACACAGAACACAACAACATCTGGCACATGGTAACTGTAAACATTCTATGTTGTTAATCTTTAATATTGTTGATGGTAGAAGAACAAAGGTTTTTTCAATAATAATATGTATTTATATATTGATAAAATATGTACATATAGAGATATAGGGACAATGGGACAAAAGAGTCATATATAGAAATCAATAATACAATAGACCTATGTAATCCTTATTTAGGGCTTGCCAAATATGGTGAGATTCATATTTACATCATAACAATCTGCAAACTATCCTTCAGTGCACTGGTTCATCTTTAGTGTGTACATCTTTGTTTTCTACCTTTCTAGCTACTCAAGTGAGAATTTAATTAAATGTCTTACTTCAATAAATAATCTGATTAAATGAGATCATTGATGTCTGATGACTGGAGGGGTCTATCTGAGCTTGATTGATGGCTTTGGGAACGTGATGCTAATTCTTATTTTACACTGCACTCTCACCCTTTCATGGTGTTTTATCTGAGGCCCCAACAATCTTAGACAGAGCACTGAATTAGAATCCTCAAGGTTTTAAGTCAATTATTTGAACTATTAATATTTCTTATTTGGGGAACATTGCCATTCTAACTCAATGTGAAAAATTCTCTCTGGCTTAAATTTATTCATCTTACTTTATGTTTTATATCCTTTCCTTAGGAAGCATAAAATGAGGTCAATTTTATTTGTTAAATATATGTGTGTTCTTGAAAAATGTTCAGTGGTTTTTACATCAGTTATCTTTTCTATTTTGTTCATGTTACTACATACGTGACTGTGATATTGTGGTATATATATAGTTCTTATATTCTTTTCTCAACATGATTTACCCCTATATTCACAAGGCTAGATATGCTTATTTCCCCTTCCCTCAAATGTCTGTAATTGTTTTTACCATGACCAAAGTGTGAGGTAATAATTTGTTAATCATTTGCTAAAAAAGACTTGTAAATCTGAACCCATATGTACATTTCTATATAAATAATTCTATGTAGTGTAGATTACATGATATACAACTAAATCAGAACAGCTTGGTCCACTGTGTATATCAAGGGATACTCTAGAAATTGTGAATAAACTGAACTGATATTGGCAGGTTTCTACTATTGTCAATATGCACTGTGTCAACCTGAACAACTCAGTGCTTCTTCTAATGCTTTCTAGGTCTAATAATAGTCAGTTCACGGGATGCTGCAAAGGCTAAGTGAGACATTGCTTGAGATGCCAAACATCAACATCTATTGTTACTAATTTTATTTATTTTTTCATTGTTGATATCCAGTGATACCACAGAGGTTTAGCTGCACGGCAACAAAATTAGGTTGGTTTTGAGAAATAAATTAAACCTGCGCCTCCATCTTTCCATTACAGTATCCTGTTAGAGTGTTCTGGGATTCTGGATTGATCTACAACATATAACAATGTTTATGTAGTGGAAAATAAGTATCCAGATACCATTTTGTTATAAAACATGTGATTCTTAAGAATTCTTTACTATCTGATATTATTATTAAACAGATTATATTTGTTTACAACAGAGATGCATGACATCTGAAATGTTAAACACTTTAGACTCCCTCTACTCAAAATGCAGGAATGAGTTTTACACAGAATATTTTATATTTGCATCTGGAAAACGAAATGAAATCATTTTTGAGAAAGCAAACTATAACTTCTAAAAAATACAGTTAGTAAAAGGTGAAAGTCACCCATGGATGCATGGGTCAAAGGGCATGTTTACCAGGGGTATTCCTGGCTCTAAAAAATCATTGTAATATTACCAGCTGTGTGAGCCATTCTCTATTCAATAGTTGCAAAGACATACTTTGGGAGGGCTTTTCCAAATCAGTTGTTAGTGTGGCCTTGAATTATAAATCAACTCTCCCCAATTAAGTAGAATTAACTAAACCAGCAGTAAGTAAGTAAATGGGCGATGAGCATGCAGTATAGTATAAGGGATGTCAGTGCACCTCCAAGAAACTCCATTCTATCATATAAAGACTAAAAATCATTCAAAGATTTAACATATAACTTGTAATGACTTTTATCATTTTAGGTACCAACACAAGTCTATATTAGAAGTTTTCTTATTTTATTTACATTTAGGAAATAAGCTTCATAACCAGTAAGGATACATCTAGGTTTTATACTGGCTAAAACCTATTCCATTAGGGGGAGAATCTTCTTTGAAAGAAACCCAAATGATACTTCTTCTGCAAATTTAACAAGCTTTCTTTTTCAGTTTCTCCTATGGTCTTAGATGAACTTCATACATGTGAATGACTCTGAAAGCGAAGCTTCATCATATGTATAATAAATCAAATTCTATTATTTGAGAGGGCTTCATAATACATTGCTATCTTTCTCTTTTCTGTAGCAGGAACAAATTTTCAGCTAGCATTTTAACAAAATAAAACCCTCTTTTCTAGGGGCTGTTTCTGACTGGCATTAGGTAGAATTCATCACCTTTAAGAGGGAACTGCACTGTATATACAAAGTCTGGCAATGACAGAGAACTCAATAACATCATAGGAAAACTGCTTTTGATTCCTCTCACTTGAGAAATCACCAAAACTGTACCTTGAATTTGTATATCAGCGCTTGCATTACTGATTCTATTTAATAACAGTATTTGTAGAGAGTAATCCACAGGCAATTTTATAGCTTCTTTGTATGTAAAATATATTGTGTCAACTGCTTTTTGTCAACTAAATAAAATTTTGTCCTCTAAGTTGAATTCTTGGATTACTTGATTCTTACAAGTACTTCTAGGTGACCCCTGCTCTTTAGTCACTTGAGTTTAAGTCAATAATTTTTTTCTTTTTTCCTTTTTTATTGGATATTTTATTTATTTACATTTCAAATGGTATCCCCTTTCCCAGTTTCCCCTCTGCAAACTCCCTATCTCCTGCTTCCATGAGGATGCTCCCCCAGTCACATACCCACTCCTGCTTCACCACCCTATCATTCCTCTACACTGGGACCTCAAGCCTTCACAGGACCAAGGGCTTCCCCCTCCCATTGATGCCAGAAAAGGCGCCATCAGCTCCTTCAGTCCTTCCCCTAACTCCTCCATTGATGTCCCTGTGCTCAGTTCGATGGGTGGCTGCACGCATCTGAATCTATATTGGCCAGGATCTGACAGAACCTCTCATGAGACAGCTATACCAGGCTACTGTCAGCAAGCACTTCTTGGTATCAGCAATAATGTCTGGATTTGGTGTCTGCGATAGGGATGGATTCCCCAGGTGGGGCAGTCTCTGGATGACCTTTCCTTCAGTCTCTTCTCCATTCTTTGTGCCTGTATTTTCTTTAGAGAAGAGCAATTCTGGGTTAAAATTTTGGAGATGGTTGGGTGGCCCTATCCTTCCATGCCTGACCTCTGGATATGGTCTTGACAGGTTCTCCCTCCCCTTTGTGGGATATTTCAGCTAACGTCATCTCGTAGGGTCATGGGAAGCTCTTGCTTTCCTGGATCTGGTCAATAATTTTAAGTTTAAAATATCCAGCTGTGTAAAAAATAAAAAACTTAAAGTTGAGTTCTGGTAATTGTTTTTCTATGTTACTTACACTGTTTACTTTGTTTCCTTGTGGCAGCACAGACTGAGTCTTTGAATGTATGTTTTACAGAAGGAAAGTCCTAATACATTTATAGAACAGTAGTCTTTTATCCATTGTATTTTGTCCAGTATGCTCTGCACAGAATAAAATGAGTTGCACTTTAAGATGGCTAGACATTTCTTAATTCTCAAATTCATATCTCTGGTGTTGGTTGAAAGGTCTAAAGCTTACACATCTGATTTTTTATTCTCTCTTTTGCAATAGTTAGACTCTGTAGTCATAACGCAATTTGGAATGTGAATTGATCATCTTAGTACTTTATCCAAAATATTTATAAGAAATAACATCTTTTGGTTGATGCATATATTTTCTACATAGATTCTGTATATAGAAAGTAAGTGATGTGGATTATTTATATCAAATTTGTTTTGTGGCATAGTTATCTGTTTAGAGGACATAAAATGTTTGTTTTGTAAATGCTCTTAGCCCTTTGTCTCAACACAGTGTTAATCATAGTTGTAGAGATAATATACCATTAATGTCTTTTCATAATATGATATATGTCTTTGGAAATGAGTCCATAAGGGTAAAATACTTTAGGGAGAGTCTTTTGTGCTAAAACTGGTAAGGGGAGGGTGTAATTCTAATAGTTGATCCAGGTTTGTTCAGGTTTTTCTTGTTTGAATAAATGTAATTCCTTGGGTTTCTTAAGGAAGATTGTATAAAAAGTTATGACTGATTCTATTACACACACAGAGGAGGAAAGAAGGGAAAGAGTGAGGGGAGGGGATCTGGAGGGAGGGTGGGAGGGAAAGGGCAGGGGCGAGAAAGAGTCGAGGGGAAAGTGCTTTCTTCGGCAATGCCACAGAATGGTCAAGAAGCTAACAGGAAATAGAATAGCAATAAATAAGACTTCAAAACAAACAGAAATGAATCAAGAAGGAAGGACATTAAAATATGAGATGATATTTTTACTCTTCAAAATTTTGTGGATCCTCTGTTTATGTGACAGAAACTATAAATAAAGCATCCTTGCTGATTATTTATTCTTGGAGCAGAAAATGTATGTTCTTAGTGACTCACAATATAATTAAAATCATTGTACAATTAACATCTTTTTAAAAGTAAAAAATGAAATTTTAATCATCATACACATGTAGCTTAGAAAATGCTTATTTTTAAAAACAGACCCAGTAGTAATTTTTATTTTACTGTATAGAATATACAGTCTGAGATGCCAACTAGATGAAATTAAGCCGTTCAAATAGTATTGATTTTTGTTAGGTTTAGAACAGCTGGCACTTTTAGTAACTACAATTATGGTAGTTTTTTTCCAGGTGAATCTGATAAAGCCCAGAGAACTTCAGACTAATGACTGGGTGGGTTAAGGAAAGGAGGCCAGAGGCTTGGAACTTTCCTGAGAAAGCAGAGGTACTTCATTACAATATGGATGTGTGTCTTCTTCAATAGTCAAACTCTTCTGGTGTAATTTGGTCTGGTATCTACACAGTACTAATAAGCCCTACTTTGCCTAAGTCATGCTCAGAGTGTGCTTAGGGAGTCTTTTATTTCTTTTTAAAAACCTTCTTGTAAACCTAGTATTTGCTGTGCTGTTTGAGAAACAAAAATCTTTAACAAAATCGAAAAAATCAAGTTCTCTACCTGCTTAAGTGGCTTTTTTCCCAAAGTGAAAATTCAAACCTCACTTCTTCATCCAACTACCTTCGTGCCTCTCATTTGAGCCTTGTGTGTCTCTAACATAATGCATGTAACAATGTGTGCACTATCCTGACTACTAAGCAACTTTCTCTTGGTCCTATGCAACTTTACAGTAATTTACCTTGGTGACTTTTGGTTCCTCTGTTGGTATCTAGATTAATATATGTGACAAAATGCCCACTCCTAGATCATCATGTGGCATTCTCTATTTCATGTACACCTTCCAGATTTATGTAAAAAACACTACAGTTAAAAACTGAAACATACTTTAGGAAGTTTTAAGTCTAATGAAAATAATTCAGGTTATAATTTGGTTAAATGTTTCATCATATGGATAAAAAACAAACAACAAAAAAAAGAAAGTAGTACAGAGAACCAAAGGATGGCTAGTGCAGGATTATTTGATATGAACACCCATCAGCAAATACACACTATGAGGCCACGGAGATGGGTTATCACTTAAGGGCATTTCCCTCATGTTTGATGACCTCAGTTCAATCCCTGAGACCTACAATGTAGGTCTTCAATGTAGAAGGAAACAATGGACTCCACAGGTGGTTCTCTGATCTCCACATGCATTCTCTTTTATTTTCAGATTTCCAAGCCCCTAAACTCTCACACATAATAATGAAAGAAAAATCTCAAATAAAGAAATCATACATCTCACCTGTACCTCATTCAGGGCCCTCTCAACTAAGAGGGTAATCTTGTATGATGGAATGGTAGAAGGATGTGTCATTGTTTCAAACCATCCAGAAGGCACAGAGAACAAGCAGAGACTAAGTTAGACTGCTCCAGGCCTGCTACTTTTATTCTTGTTTATAAATAACACTTCACACATAGAAAATGCTTGATAAATATTTGTTGAAATGAATTAAATTTATTCAGGGATAAATTTATTGTAGCATATTTCCCCTAGGTTTTATGCATTAATATCAATTCATGAGTTTTACAAGCCCTGAGGTTCTATGTACTTAGTAGCTATCCCTTTCCTTTCCATGAAAACTGTCATTTCTCTGAGTCCAGGAAGGAGTGGTTCTCCTTGGTATATAAAGCACAATCGCTTTTCATCGTCATCGTCATTGTTGATTGGTCAGTCAATGAGATATACCTCTGATGTTGGCTTTCTCCATTTGAGTTTGTGCTCCCATTGGATTGTAGCATCTTCCTTAGGTGGCTACATTTTTACACAAAGCTAAAGATCAAGGATTTTCAAAACAGAGGTTGGGGTGGACAGATCCAGCTGTTACGATTATTTGGTTCCTGGTTATAAAACTTGGCCATAACATATATGTAGTTGTTTGGATGAGAATGGCCCACATAGACTCTTGTATTTGAACGCACAGTCCCCTGCTGGCAGAACTATTTGGGAAGGATTAGGAAGTGTGAATTTACTGGAGTATGTGTCACTAACAGGCTTTGGGGTTTTAAAATCCTATTACATTACCCGTTTTGTGGTTCTGCCTTCCTCCCACCCCTTCCTCTCTCTGCCTCTCTTCCTGTCTTCTCTTTCCCCCTCTGCCTTCTACTTCCTCTCAGGTTATGCAACAGCACCATGTCTGCTTACCCCCTGCCATGCTCCTTGCCATGGACCGGAACTGTCTGGAACTATGGACTTGAATCTTAATGCTCTCTTTTATAATTTTGCAAGTGGTCAGAGTGTTTTGATGTTTGTCATTACAATAGAAAAATAACAAAAACAAGGTAGTAATCATAGGAGCTGATATTTAAACTCAATTATTCTTGTTCCATCACCTGAAGCTACTGTCTCATGCTAGGTAGAGATCAATCTATTTTCTACAGATCGTGCACATAAAAAAAACAAACAAAAAAATCAAATAAAAATTTCTCCCATCTTCTAGTAAAATTATATGTACCCAACACTTTGACCAGTTCTTTGTGAAGGCATACCAAACAAAGGGGCTTCCTCTAGCTCTGCTCCCCAGCAATGTCCTAGTTGCCATTTTGGCTTTCAGCTTTCCAACCCAATTCAAAGCAATCAAATAGTGTGATTTCTTTTCTTCCACGGTGTGTATTTATATTCAGCTTATATTTATAACACGGTTCTAAGACATATGGTCTTGTTTTGAAAAACTTTACATTTCGTTTCTTTGCAGTTATTTATGTTTGCTCCTGTGATTTGATTGTATTATAAGAAATCAAATCTCAAGGGCTTTCAGTTGCATTTCTTGAGTGTGAGCTTATTATAAGGTTGTTGTCCAAGCTTAGCTCAAACTTGTTAGCTAGACTTGGATGCAGCTCTGATTCACAGTCAGTTAAGATCAGTTTGGGTTTCTTCCTCTTTTTTTTACTGTTGCACCTACTCAGCATACACTTTTGTTTTTAGAATAGGCGATAAAATTTAATGATGATGACAGATTACCCAAGTGTGTGCAATGCCTGCCTAGTGACATGTTAATCAAAGCATGTCTTTCATCTCTGCTCTAAGTTAGAGGACTGGAAGAGGAGACTCCATCTATTCCAAGGGTAGATGCTGGAGAGTTTAAGAACAAACACTTTGGATTTCACTCTATATTTTAAGGATGGAAGGAAAAGTTGAGAAGACAAATCCATTATCTTCAAGTGCCACAGTGCCAGCGAGAAGGCCAAGGGTGTTGATGGTGATGATGATGTAACGTGTTTCATACCCAGCTTTCTACATTATCTTTAAATGTTCTTGGATTTATCCTTTAAATTTTAAAAGCCTAATAAATTTAGAAGGCCTTATAATATTGTTCCCATGAGCAATTAAAATATTCTCACGAAGAAAATCTTCCAAATTGAAGAGAGATGCACACATGACCCAAGGTATCCTAGTTCCAGTGAATACAGGGCAGAGATTAGCCATTATGTTATACTTGCACTGAGATGGACATGACTTATGAAGCTCGGGAAACTTACTAGGTGCAGAGAGCTCAGAAAGTTACAAGAGTCACAAGGTTACTGTATTAAACACATGCTGTGTGTGTGTGTGTGTGTGTGTGTGTGTGTGTGTGTGAAGATTTTTCTGTGTTGACACTGACTGAACATTATACGGAGAGCTCCAGGGATGTGCTTTTTATGAGTTAGCACCTACACTGGGGTATGCTTTCTGGTAATGTATCTGCTTTGGAGTCATACTTGCTCCAGTAAAATACCTCAATAAGGTCACTGGTTTATAATGTCAGATAATGTAGAACTAGTCTTTGGTCTAGTGTGGATGTTGTTTCTGAGGTTTCCCCAGGAAAGGTAATACAATATAAATTTTTAGACTGAATGACTAATGAAGAAAGGACTTGTAGAAGTAAATGTTTAGAGTCCAGAGGAACCTATCTTCCCATTTGAAAGAACATAAAAAGTATGGTCTTGATTAGTCTGTGCTCAGATGACAGTAGTGTGGGATTTCTGCTTTCCTAACAGGAAAAACATTAAAGAGATTCCCTGCTAACATTGGCTATTTCCAATCAAACTCTGAATTTGGCAGAAATATGACTCATATTCACATATCCTCATTATTTCTCATGATTACTACTCACATAGTAGGTTGTATCTTTATAAATATGTTAGAATGATGATTTTTGTCAGTTCTTTTGTTCTTGAAAGAAATATGGTTACACACTTTTCATTTACTTTGCTGAGAATAAGATAAAGGAAATAAAGATGAGTAATAACTTACCCGATCAATAAAAAAATATTGCCATTTGGATAAGAATTTGCCTAATATACAAAAATTTTCTTGGCACTAAAAACTTTTTATCTTTCCATAATATTCTACATGAGTGATAAAATTTATTTATTGCTTTGAAGTTGGAGAAAGAAAAAGTTACCCCATCGGTACCACAGAAGTGTATTCCAATACTTTTATCACCTGAGGGGCATTCCACAGGCTGTAAAATCCTCAATAAAATTGTAAATATCATTGAATTGTCTCACTCTGAGTTGAATATCAATAAAACTCATTTGCAAAGGAAGTGCTGCCTAGCAGAAGTGGGAATCACAACTGATTTTCATTTTCATAGCTCTATGTTCTTTGTCAAACATCATTCCTTTTGCTTGATCCAACTTATCTTCCTTTTAACTTTAATTTACCAATTCTCAAGGGCTTCTGGATTATCCTCTACTCCTCTATTTTAATACATTAATAATGTTGAACTTAACTCTGCACCCAAATTTCACACTCCCTATATTTGCCTTACTTATCCTACCAGGAGTTTAAACTCATCTGGTTAAACTCAGGAGTTAAAATCGTTACCGCCATCAACAGCAACACATTTTTTTCAATACAGTTTTTACTTTTTTTATTGTTATTTCCTTTCATTTAGAGATGATATATAATTACATCATGATCATTTCTCCTTCCTTTTTCTCTTTCCAAATCTTCCAGTTAACCTCTCCTTGATCTCTTTCAATTCATGCCTCTTTTTTCATTAGTTTTTATCACACAGACACACAGACACAGACACTCAAACACACACATACACACATACATTCTCAAATGTATAAGTATAATCTGTTAAATCTGTATGATACTTGTATGTACAATTTCAGGAATGTCTATCTAGTATTTGACAACCGATTGATGTGTTCTTCTTTGGAGAAGATTATTTCTCCATTACTTTCCTACTTACCTGTAGTCCTTTGTCTGTGATTGTGGCCTGCTGGGCTTTCCCCTGTCCACTCTATCATTGATGTTCTCTTTGTTTCGTTCCTGTTTGGGCAGTCATGTTAGTGAGACTGTATATGTGTCTCTTCTGAGTTTATTAGAAAACACAATCTCAGAGCAAACTCCTTTTTATTTTTCCTGGCTCTTACAATCTCGCTGTTCTATTTTATATGATGGCTCCTTAAGCCCAAGGTGAGGTAGCTAAATTGTAAATGTATTCATTGGGTCTGGGCTCCACAACTCTGGATTTTGATTATTTGTGGTTTTCTGTAATTGTCTCTGTTACAAAGAGAAGTTTTCTTGGTGAGGCTTGACGTCTGTAGGTCATTTTGTCTTCATTTTCTAGGACGTGTTTTTCTTTTTGAGAACTTAATTTCTGTTAAATACGTGTCATTAACTTTGCAATATATTTCTTTTACTTTCTACATCGATCAGTACAGCTTCTGTCTATAAGACAGCAGTATTTTATTCCTATAATTCTACTATAGACATCTTATGGCCTGCCTCCTTATTCTTAAGGATTTTGAAAATTCCTCCAAGATTTAAGTCTCAAGTTTATTTCTCCCACCTTAACTCATCAACAGTGCCTTACCTTACCTAATTTTCTTAAGGTGCAGTCCTTCTGTTAACCTAAACCTCATTATTTTGGGATTTGCATTTAATGTCATCAATTCCACTGAAATTATTTTGAGTTCTAAGGCATGTGACTTTCCTTATACATTTTGTGCTTCTATTGCTATTCAAACTGTGAATGGTCATTTTAAAACTGTTAGTAAATTTGTATTCGTTTCTTTATTTCCTTCAAATAAGACACAACATGAAATGTCTCTAGTGCTAAATATGGCATTCTATTGAAAGCTAGTTGAAGATGAAAGATGAACAATAATAACTCCTAAAATTACTCAACAGCTCTATGAAGGCACCAGAGATACATATTTTATGTTTTACTAAATATATTTCTCTCAAAGTTTATGTAAGTGAAGCACAACTTAGCCTCTTATTATGTCTGGAAATAGCACTGAGGTAATTGAATATTCTTTTGTTTTGATTATTTGGAAAGCATGTTTCCTGAAATGGTGAAAGACACCAATGACCATTGTTAGAATAGAATGCCTGTAAGAATGCTGGAGATCATTTCCATCAGACTTAGAATATTATAAAATCTACCACCCTTGATATGCATAGTATATATGCTTTCCATGAGGTAGGTGTTACATAGAGTTTGAATGAACACTTTAGATGGTCATCGATTTGGTAAGTTTTGTATAAAAGAGTCAATTGTTCTAATTTGTCTTCAAATTTAGCAAACCCCTTGACTGGCAGAAAGCAAATACAGTGGTGTATAATTTATGTACTTAATAATGATTTAGCTAGAGATCCCTCACATTTGTTGGCTGTCACTTCCTTGATTACACAGTCATGGTTTTTCTACATTGCTTAATTTATTTATTCATTTTACATCCTGGTCACTGCCCCCTTTAGGTAACTACCTCTCATATCCCCTCCCTTATGCACCTATGCCACTTCTCATCCTCTGAGAGGTATTCCCCCAAGTATCCCCCCACCCTAGAATCTCAAGTCTTTGCAGGGGTAGGTGGATCCTTAACTAACACATACCATGCCTCCCTTGTCAGCTGGAGTTAAGCATATATACTCCCTCTTTTATGTATGTCACAAAGCTAAATACCAGCACTTTATTTAAGATAATTTCATCCTTTCTAAACTACATTTGTTTTTTGAATACATGGTTCCATGGTACACACCTATTGCTGCTTCTGTTTAATGAACTACTACTAAATAAGTCATGAAAATGGCCCAACAAGTGGCACTTAAACAATTAGGGAAGCAGACCTTCAACACAGCCCCTATTGCTCTAATGTTCCTAACAGTGATACTGAAGTGTTTCAGCAAAATTTTAATATTCAACATAAGTTTAATCCTCTCCTTATGAAGAGGAACTTCTTTATAATTCACTAGTGATTACTGGAGTTATGTTATTTAATTAGTTTTGCTTTTGTCATTGCTGCTTTGAGGACATTGAGTTTGGCCTCTAGTTCTTGCTCTTCCTACGCCATCAACCTGAGTTCTGTATTTGCAGGTATGTGGTACCAAGTCTGCTTGATTCTTTTTCTAGTGGTAAAATAATAGCAAAGAAGAATCTATTTTTCCTTTTAGCAAGGAAGGGTTAAAGAAGAGAGGTTAAATAGTAGGAGGAACTAAATAATTGAAGAAAACTATATGATGAACTGGCAAATTGTTACACTGAGATTATTATAAGGATTGATTATTATACACAAAAATATAATTCTTCACACTTGTCATATAAAAGGCTTTGCTGAAGATCATATGTGACTTGAGGAGTGAGAAGGATTACGTGAGACGAGAACCAGTGTGCAGTCTTGCTATAGTCATACCAATACAGAGCGTAAATAGCCAATTTACCATGCATAGGGTACACTTTTCTGAAAATCCTGTTCCATATGTGTTTTTGCAAGGCTACACTTTTGATGATGTGGCTTTTTAAAGCCATTTAGTAAGGACTGCTGTAAGAGACTTAGTGAAATTATGAATCAAGTTGTTCTAAAGGGAAAGTTTTGCCCAGTGATATCCAATGCTGGTCATCAGATAGTAGCAGCTGTTTGAAAAATGTAAGTCTCATATAACCATTTTCCTTCATGTTGAAATGTGTGGTGCTAGTGTCCATTAGAGCTCAGATGTGTTTTTGAAAATAGTATTTCCTTTACTATAAAAGTAAACTTCGGATTTGGAAACTTGGAAAAGCCTTACAAATGCTTAGAAAAAAAAAAAACAATCTCATAGTTTAGAATATATCAACAATATTTTAATCAACATTTTAGTTTTGAATCAACATGTGGTATACACACTAAATCATGCATTTCAACATACGTGAGCGTTAGCATATGTATATGTGCATAGACCAAAGTACACATGAATTTTAATCATCCATTTATCATGTGAAAGTGCTATTGGAATTTTTCCTGTGTAATTAATTACAAAGAAACCATTCCCTTAATGGCTGCATAATAGTTTGGTGATAGATGTAATCTAATTCATCTATCCCATTCCTTGTTAGAAAACATTGATTTTTTTTTTTGCTTTCATTATCATAAATTCTGTTTTAATGTATACATATTATAGTGCACAGTCTTTCAAAGTCTCTATTTACTATCTAGCTTAAAATTTTCATAGTTAAAAATCTTTTCATTGTTTAGCTTTATAGTTAAAATATCTCCAAAATTAAAAATTAAAAAAAAAATCATTAAATATTTTTCCTCATAAATAATCCAAACTAATTACTTGATAATAAAAACACGAGTTACTTTTTAAACTGTTGGTCCCTTTCTTATTTCTTCATATTTCTCATCAAGTTGGTTTATTATTTATTTTCCTTTTTTATCAATATTTTTAAATTGAAATATAATTATTCCATTTCTCTTCTTCCCTATCGTCTTTGCAACTTTACCATGCATTCCCAATCCTCTCACATCCCCTGTCTCACTCCCACTCAAACTGATGGACTCCTATTATTATTATTATTATTATTATTATTATTATTATTATCTGCATGTATGTATATGTATAAATATAAAAATAAAACCTACTGAATCCATTTAGTAGAGCTTTGTATATATGATTCCAAGACTGACTACTTTGTATTGGAGAGCAACCTAGGGGGGGTCATCACTAAGAAAGGATAATTCTCCCTCTTTCAGCAGTCAGTAATTTTCTGTAGTTCTTTGTCTAGGCTTGGACTCTGTGAGATTTGTCCCTTCCGCATTAGTACCCTATTCATATTATAATTGTGCAGGTTATGAAGGCAGCTTTGTTATTCCCATGATGACTCAAGAATATCCATCACTATTTTGGGGTTTGCATCAATTTGGAACACTGTGGCTTTGTTTAATATGTTCTTTTCAAGGTTTGTTTATGTGTATGCATTTTCTTTTGATTTATCTTCATCAAACTTTAAACAATACTTAGAATATAGTATTTAGTTCTTTCTTGTATTCTCACATCAAGAACACTACCATTTTGAAGACTTTAACAAATAATGCCACCTTGATTGAACCTTTTTTGTTTACATATAATTTTTACTATTGGTGAATGACCTGTGAAACAGAAAAGATATTATATAAGCAAAATCTGTTCCTGATGATTCAAACAAAGCTATAAACACCCCTCTTATGGATAACAATGTTCAATGGTAATTTATAATTATTATATCAAGTCTTATTTGCTTTATAGCATATATGTTTATGTGGAATATCATATAAATGCATTATTCAAATTAATCTTTGAAGTTAATTTAAAGGTTCTGTAAGACTAGTACTCTCAACTTCCTTGCACAAACAAATCAGGTGACTTCCTTGTGTACTAAGTAATTTGCTTATGACTCTGTGGCTCTAATGCAATTCAAACACTGCAAGCAAAATACATCTTCAAGCAGCTCTTAAATTGCTTTTTCTTAATGTCTAATTCAAAGTCCAACATAGTGTTTAGGTATGAAATTTAGCAATACCCTGCGAGAAGATGATTTGCAATGTGGAACTCAAATGCATCCTGCAATTCCCTTGGTAGGTCTGTGTGCTTCCTTAACTAGAAACCAGCTTTTCTTGGTGTTAAGTAAGCTTTATTCATTCATCCTACTCTTCCCAGCCCTCCTCACCCAAAGGAAACTGTAAATGGTACTGTCATCACAGTACCAACTCTTATCAAAAGGTGTAAGTGAATGTTTATTTTAAACCAAGTACGAGTGACTGCAGCCCAGACACTCACCATCAGGTTACCCTAAATTACACCATTCAATGTGGTAACAGTTCTGAAGTTTTTATAGAAATCGACCATCATTTAAACATACTTGTAGACATGTATGCTTCCAGAGAAGCAGGAGTACTTCAGCTATAAGGCTCCTCTACCATCTGAATTGAGTCTTAGCCTCTTGATTTGTAGAAGCCACTGCCTGTTTGTATATTTCAAAGGATTTACCTGCTTACCTTGCTTCTTAGTTTCTATGGCTATGTCATACATCTCTATTCTTCCATCTGTGTCTAGTTGACTAACTTATCTCCAATGGGGTAAGTAGTCTCTAGTTTCTTGATCAAGAAAAGCCACAAATTTCTTCTGAACCCTAACTACCACCATGTTGGTCGAAGAGGAATGCAACGCAGATTCAATTTTTAAAAAGTTGGACAAAATTCTTCTCTAAGGCAGCAGAAATCCTAAAGCTGATCTCTTAAATTACAGAATCCTGGTGGTTGATGTCCCAAGCTTTGCTTGTCTATGTGACATCAGTTCTTGCAAGTCACTAGCCATATTCTTCAACCTTTCAGATATTTGATTTACTCATATTTAAAATAGAAATAATGGCTGAATTCCATACACAGTATGAAAATGGAGTTTAATTTTATGGCAATGAGCAGTTGAGGAAAAGGGAGTTGGAAGGAAGAAGCCAAGACAGGAAGTGAAGGGAGAGCATTCAGCTTTCTGGACATACAGCATACACAGGGGCAGTCACCTTTCCTTATAAGCAATATATAATCAGTTTGATGGCATTCGGATTTATTAGTCAAAGATAATTTTTGCATTTTTAAGTAAAAGGTGTATTAAAATTGTCATTAACCTTGTCAAATTGCTAAATTTGAAAAACGCTACTATAATTTTCATTTTAAGGAATCAGACTATTTCCCAGGATCCTTCACTCATCTTGTCTCTTCTTGGCTGGTTGCTAAACGGCATATTACCTTTTAATTCTGCATCTTTGTTTCATAGTGCATCCTCATTTACATTTCTAAAATCAGATGTTCCTTTCACATACCACAGTTTCCTAATTAAAATATTAAAATATTAAAAGGAGCATTTTGAATGAAGATAATTTGCATGGCCGTAAGAAATGCTTAGAGTGCTGCAAAGACACTTTCTCTCCAAACTGTTTCTACATGGCCAGTTAATACTCTCAGAGTTTCCGGGTAGGTGAAAAGACCTGAAGGAAGAACAGGAAACTTGATAAAAATGATGAATTTGCAGTATCACTTGGGGGGGGTATCAATTATTATGTTTTGTAGACAGATTCTTGCTCTGTGTGTGCTCACCTTGTACTCTCAATCCTCTCGCCTCTGCCTCTTAAGTGTTGGGATTCTAAACAGATACCATCACACCTAAGTCATTATGTTCATTTCCAAGTGATTCCCACTGATGTGGTTAGTTTTCCTTGGCTGACTGTTTCATTTGAGAGTCACTAAAAAAGCAAAGCTAGTCACATTTTTGGCTCAGAGCCATTGTTCTTCTGAATCTCCATAAATCTCTTCCTAGTTAGATTTTATTATGCTTTCCTTTCTTGGTCTTCGTATTGCTCCCATGAAAGCTTTCTAATGTATTTGCCAAACCACTTCTAATGTTTATAAATGCCTTTAAGGTCTTCAGGGTATCCATGAGTATGTTAATTTAATCAAAGGGTAACTAGTTCTACTTCCTTATATCTTTATAACATTGTTTGAAGTCTGGATGTTATTGAATGCCTCACCAGTTTGTGTCTTTCAATAGTGTTCAATATATTTTACTTACTGTTACTTTAGGGATAGATATGGTTTTTTTTCAAATTTTTGTGCTTATATAGCACCTTAAACATACCCACAAAGCCATGTGAAAAAGAATATATAGGCTGGAGTTTCTTCGAACTCAGTTCCCCCCTACCTGCTACTCATAGCTGAAAAGCTAATAGTTTGGAGACGTAATTAAAAGGAACAGTATTTATTCATAGGTCATACTGGAGGCTCTGGCTACCATCCTCAAATGTCTTGCTTTAGGGCCTTAGGATGGGTGTGGGGGTAGATATAACGCACCTGCTGAGTAAACTCTTATTCTTTTTCCCTTTGTCTCAGGCTAGAATATTACATTTGACCTTGGCATCCTGAAGTTTGTTATTGCAGTCTTTAGAT
Source organism: Rhynchomys soricoides (assembly GCA_019843965.1). Classification (NCBI taxonomy): domain Eukaryota; kingdom Metazoa; phylum Chordata; class Mammalia; order Rodentia; family Muridae; genus Rhynchomys; species Rhynchomys soricoides. The sequence continues at coordinate 753,730 of JADRCH010007930.1, forward strand.
GAAATAAATACTATTCTGCAAGAGAAAGTGCATAGAACTGTGTTTGCTCTATGTTTGTTGAGGTACCAGTTTAAAAGGATGAGGGTTGTTATGCTCTCTGCTGTCTGTATTCTGACAGTCTCTGAAGTCATCATGTGTTCTGGATTCTGGAAGTCTTAAGAACAACCATTTAGCAGTTTAAGCCTGAATAACAAAAGTGTGATTTCTCCTTAGAATTTAAGAATTCTGGGAAGAGGAGGAGACCTGATCCTTGAAAAAACTCTTAGGCAGTGGAATCTTGTGGATTGAAAAGATAAGGACGGGAGTAACAGCCAAAGATCAACCTCAAAAGAATGGCCACAGCTACAGTAGATCATGAAGAATACACATCTTCAGTTCATATAGATTTCCAGTCTGCTTACTATGGGGCCATCATCTCACCTTCTTCACACGAACATCCTGCCAGTCCTCTTGTAAATATTTGTTATTAGAAAGGAAATACTCGTCTCAATCTACATTCATATTCTAACACAGTCACAGTTGGAATTTGGATAAACATTCACACACTTGATGACTTATGCAGGTTCCTTAACATGAGCTATTGATATATTATTCTTCACGCTAACAAAGAATTCACATGCATTCTGTGAAAAGCATCAATATATGATAGATAAATAGATGTAGATAAATATAAACATAAACTCTTAGAATTGTGCCCGATTGTTTATATAATTTAAATGCTACTTTTGTTATTGTCATTATTGTTATTATTCCTTAGAATGTACATAAAGGTGAGATTTCTATTTCTTGTAGTTCTTCGTGCATAGAAATAGCATTGGTGCATGGTGCACTATACTATAGGTGTTGACTTTTACTGTATTCCTATAAAACATTGGACTTAATCATGATGTATCATTTCATTCTTCATATGTCAAGGTATTCAGTTTCTCTGATGTGTTTCTCTATTATAGGCATATAAATCTAGAAATATCACCTACCAAAGGCAATATAGAAAAAAGAAAATCATAAATCAAAACCTACTCTCTACTCCCTCATGCTAACCTGCCCTATTTTGCCTGAGAGTACTTGGTCATAGTGCTCAGGCAGGGATTTTTCCATAGTTTTTACTCCAGTATTACAGTTTTCTTGTTTAATTCTGTAGCATTTCTAGTAATGATTTATGGGATAGAATAAGTTGTTTAGGCTGCTTTGAGGCCTCCTTTAATCAAGTTATCAAATTATAGGCAAATGAACTCTATGGATGATTATCACTTCTTTCTTGGAGTAGAAGCAATATTTTGATTGGACTGGACAGTAATACTCATTTTAATATAAATTAAGATTTGAGAAAATGTATTTGTAATTAAAATAATATTACTTATGTATGGACTTTGATAAATTATTAGTGATATTTAGGTAGCCAATATGTCTACTATAAGAGATTGCAATGAATTTGGGTTTCTAAAAAATCTTGTAGATTATCAGCTTCTGGTCAACTAGATGTACTTATTTAACTATCTGTAGCATCAAATAGGCTAATTAGTAAAGTCATTATTAAATATAAAGGAATGCAGATGTTTCTCAAAAAATTAAATATCATGACCCCACATGAGCCAGTGTTCTCACTTCTACATGAACAGAATGAATGGAATTACTGAGCTGAATAAGCACCTGAACTTTCATGTCCATGACATCACAGAGATAAAATTTAAGAAAATTTACTAATCAATCTTCATTGTCAACCTGACAAAATTTAGAATTACCATGAAAGCACATCTCTAGATAGGTCTTATGAGGGTGTTTCCAGAAATGTGTAACCATCCACTCAAAGTGAGGGCATCATCTCAGTGACTAATGTCTTAGCCTGAAGATGAATTAGAGCAAAAGCTAAGTACCCACATTATTTGCTTATGTAAGCAAAGAATCTTCATTGCTACAGTAATGTAGACACACTCATGCTCCTGTTGCTATACTACTCCCTCTCTTTCCCTCTCCCCACCTCTCTCTCCCCACCTTCCCTACTCATTCCCTTCCTCCATTCCCTCTACCCTTCCTCCTTTTCTCCTTCCTTCCTTCCTTCCTTCTATCCTTCCTTCCTTCTTTCCTGATTCTTGCTTTTCAAACTTTGTCCCATCTATGATAAAAACAAACAGTATACTAATCATCCATAAACTGAGGTATGAATAAGGACAACGTGATAATGTAATACATATACAAAGTAGAATATTACTCACATATAAAAGAATGAAGGCTGGTTAGTTGTGACTAAATATGCCATATGATCACATTCATATGTAGGATCTGAAAAGGTTGATTTTATGGAAATTGAGAACACAAAGATGTTGTGTAGAGTATAGGTGGGGAAACAGTACTAAGGAAACTGGACAAACAGGTACAAAGTTACTGGTAGATAAGACAAATAGTTTCTGTTGTGCTGTTGAACTGTAGAGTGATAAACAACAACATTTCAGACATGCATGAGGAGAGGATTTTAAATGTTTTCTCCATAAAGAACTAATACATTTTTTTTTAGGAGACTCACTTTTCTTTTGCTTACAAACCATTGTATTCCTATATCAAATTGGCAAATGTACCCCACAAGTATATAAAATTTTTGTGTTGATAACAGATAAAGAAATGATGGTAAGTTCTAAACTAATATTTGTTTTAATGAGATGATAAGTTTACAAGTGTAACTGAGAGTTCAGTTTGTCTATATCTTTCTTGTGCTTTGTCTTCTCCTTCTGAGCTTCTTTCTCCCTGAGCTGAAGGTATGAGCTGTGTGAAAGAGCTGTGTAAAGGGATGTTGTTTCTCTGGGGACAGCCAGTTCTGAGAGCTATACCTAATCTCTCTCTCTCTCTCTCTCTCTCTCTCTCTCTCTCTCTTTTTTCATATTTTATTTACATTTCAAATATTTCCCCCTTTCCAGATCTCCCCTTTGGAACTTCCCCATTCCCTCCCCCTACCCCTGCCACTATGGGGGTATTCTCCCACCTACCCACCCACTCTTGTCTTCCTTCCTTGGCATTCTCCTATACTGGGGAATCTAACACCCTCAGGCCCAAGGGCCTCTCCTCCCCCTGATGGTTAACAAGACCCTCCTCTGCCACATATGTGGACAGCACCATGGGTCTCTCCATGTGTATTCTTTGGTTGGTGGATCAGTCTCCAGGAGTATCAGGGGTCAGGCCAGTTGCCATTGTTGCTGCCTCCCTGGGGATGTAAACTCCCTCAGCTCCTTCAGTCCTTTCTCCAAGTCCTCCATCTGGGACCTCACACTCAGCCCTACTGTTGCAGCGAAGTGACTCTTGGGTATTTCAAACTTTTGGGCTAATAACCACTTAACAGTATTACTCTCTACCTTTTTGTGGAGTGGAAGAATCCCAGATCAGAGCTAACACTTGTTTCCTAGAAGATGCAAACCTTCTCTAGAAGAAAATATTGTCATTTAGGTGGACAGGATTTTTATAGTTAAGACCAGTATATGACCGGCCTGGTAACTAGGAAAATATTAGGTAATGGCAAAAAATAAAAATAAAAATAAAAATAAAAATAAAAATAAAAATAAATAGAGGAACATCTCAGAGGTGTATGGATTAAGAGGTGTTCCTTCAAAGACTGGCACATTGGGTGCTTGGTTTGCAACCAATGAACTTTGTTAAAGCAATTAGACTTTTAGAATTCTGATCTAATCAGTGAATTAATGCTTCAGTGGCTCCATTGGGAGGACATGGGAGGTAGGTGTGGAGTGTGATTAGCAGAAGGCATGCCCTGGAGAGATGTTTCTTTTCTCTTATCCTTTCTGCTCTTTATGATTCTTGTCCACTAAGAAAAATTCAACTTCTCACTTGCCCCTTCACAGTGTTTATCTTACCTCCCTAAAACAATGGAGCCAGTATACCATGTGTGGGAATATCTGAAACCATCAATCAAACATGCCATTTGTCCCTAGTATGGATTCTTTAAGATATTTGACTCAGGGACAGAAAGTCTCACACATGAATAAAGCCACAAACATGAATGTTTTAGCAAAACAATGAATGTGTAGCTACCTATGTCAGATTGTAGGTTCTCTCAGAAACAGGCTGCTGAGTAGTTACCAGTGAAATGCATGAGTAGCTCTTTTAAGTTATAAAATACACACCTGTAAGAGACTAGGGGTCAATATGAATACACAATCAGAACTTTTGAGAGTGAAAAGGTATGGTACCACAAGAAGGAAGGAGAACCCAAGAGCACAGATTCCAAGCAGTCCTATATACTGAGCACTGATAGACTGTGCAATCATGTCTGAACATGTTTTCCATAATTCAGCACACAAGTACTTATGGGCAATGTGAATTCAAAACTAAACGGGTATGTAAAAATAAAGGATTCCATTTTCTGTTTCTCTACAGTATTCCAAAGATACGGATGAAGAGGTCAGAAAAGGGACAATACCAATAAGCAGTCTTTTGGAATTTTCAAAGTAGATACAATCAAGAATAGAAGACTTAGAGGACATTGACAGGGGGTTCACTCATAAGATGATGACACAGGCAAGGAATATATTGGGCACTCTGAAGTGAGAAGCAGACAGATAGTCTGTCACACTACTTACAGAAGTAGAAATGTACCATGGAGTAGAGAAAATAGAATGGAAGTTTGGATTTTTTTTTATAACTTAAGCTCTTTTAAGAACTGAAATTTGTCCATGAATCTGCCCTATTGTACATGTTATATGTGTGTGAAAAAATGTAGTCAGTATACCTCTTGAGCCCTAGCTTTGTAAAACTTGATTGACAGCAGCCCTGGCAACAATGTATGATATAACTACACTACATGATCAGCATTTGTATTGGTCAGAAGTATTTTGTAAAGAGTTCTGTAGAAATGATGTATGATGAGAAAATTTGATGAGAAAATTGTATATCCAAAATTAGAATATGATTATAAATGTTTTTCTTTTTGTGAATGAATGGAAAGCTGAGAATTTGATGACAGTTTTTATTTTCCTCCTCTTTACATTAACTGTCTATGGGAACTGTTCATATTGGACGAGGTGTTCCTTTAAAAGCTATATTTTGAGCCTCAGCTTTGACATATAAAGAGTTGGAACCTGTCACTCCTGTCCTCACTAGCACAAAGGTGAAATCACTGAAAATTAATAAACTAATAAATAAGAGTTGTCAGAAAATTGAGGTCATGAAGCTCAGAACCACACTGCTATGGTCCCCAAATAGTGAATCACAGCTGAGCAGCTGAAGCAGAAGGCAGTATCGCCAGAGATTGGGAGGAAGCTTTAGTCTTAATTTTGATGCTTTACTGCTGGTTGCTGATGAATGCTTGTGAAATTTAAAGCTTCTAGCTCTTGGTCCCCTGGGGACCTAGGAAAAGGAAGAGTAACTACTACAGGCACCCATAAATGGAACTCCTTCCCAAGAACCTACTCTGACATAAGGATAGAATACTTATCCATCTGCAGAGCTCCAGATTTATGGAAGAGAAGGGGAATAAGAAAAGGAGGCAGTAATAGTTTCTAACAACACAATCCAGGCATGAAGGTGTGGTGGTCAAGCTCCTTCACTCACTGAGTTACCTCTTCAACACTGTACTATATAATTCTCCTTGGAATATTGCCATGCTTATCTTTCAATTTTTATTAGAAATTTATTATGATCTATGCCTGGTAGCACAAGCCTGTCATCCCAGCACTGGGGAAGAAGAGGCAATAAGATTAGAAGTTCTAGGCATCTTTGTCTAAATAGTTAATTTGAGTCCAGCTTGGGCTACATAAGACTCTGACTCTGTCCTATGAACAAAACAATCTATCAAATAAACAAAACCAAAAACCTGGTATGTGAGATATTTCCATGCACCTATCACTATTCTAAAAATTATGCACATTTTTATGTGAAACATAACAAAGATAAGTGAGAAATGAGTTATTTAAAACTTTTATCATAAAGAAAGCTGTCACACACTAACATTCTTCAGAGGGAGATAAAAAGGAGTCATATACATAATGGTTACTGAGTGTTTAAGAGAGAGAGAGAGAGAGAGAGAGAGAGAGAGAGAGAGAGAGAGAGGAGGGTGATAAAGATGAGCTGTGAAGTACACCTTGTTGCAACATAACCTTCTGATTAAGGTGTGTGTGTGTGTGTGTGTGTGTGTGTGTGTGTGTGTGTGTATGCATGTGATAGTGGGGAGTAAATGCAGGACTTCCTGAATGAAAGGCAATTTGCATGTAAAACTTATGCTCAGAGAATGTGGAGTGGGCATGAGATCAAACACCTTCACTAGATCATTTGGGACTTCCACCTATCCATATTCTTGTCTTCTATTCTTTCATAAATATACAAAATATGGTCTTTGTACTTAAATAAACTTATATCCCTTTGTTATTCTGCTGTACAGAACAATAATGTATTTTCCTATCACAGAAGCTATTGTATGCTTCACAATTAGAAACATTCACAAATGTAAGGAAGAAAGCCATGATTTTTCACTTGAGGTATAGTTTCCTCTCATAATCCAGAAGCTTTTTAAATGTGAGCCAAATACATTATAGTTTTCTTTTCTAAAATCTTACCTTGGCTCTTTGACTTAAAACTGATTTCTGAACTTCCTTATGAGGCCTGAACTTCCCTTTTTTAGTATTTAGAACATGTCTCTTAAGTGTCTGCCTCATATCTTGCAGTGGGCTCAAGCTGACAACCTGGTGGATTCTCATCATTAAATTAAGAAAGCCAAGACTCTTGTCTCACCTTCCACTTCATTGCTAGTAACAGAGCACTGTGAACACAGTAGGGCTGATGAAGTAGAGTTTGTGAATATAGTAGTCTATGTGTGAGGAATGGTGCTCAAGTGTAGATACTTTTGTAATTAACACAATAGTAAGTTTCTTCCTACTGAAATATTTACTCTTAAGTATTTTATGTGGTTCACCATCTGTCCATTTCATAAAAATTGGTTTCAGGATGGTTGGGCTCTTTGACTTGTGTTTATTACCACTATAAACAGGGTCCTTAACAGCACAATTTCTATCCATTTTTTGCAGCAGAAACTTCTCTCTCTTCCCTTTCATAAACTGCAACTAAATCTTTGTAAAAAAGCCCCAATTTAAAGACTAATGAATGTGACAAATCTACTGCTAAAGATCCCCAAGTTTCCATGTGCTTCTTTATACCTGTTAGTTTATTTATAATTTAATGACACCACAATACCTACCACCAGACCCTCCCCTCAGATAAACAAAACAAGGACCCTGTTCTAGTTAATATAAAACCATTTTCTGATTTAACTTGCTATATTGCATAAGGTTGCAATATGAGGAGAATAAAAAAAGGATGCAATTGTCAGTATGACTCTCCAAATGTTTTAAGATCTTATGATGATCAGGTGGACACCCTCTGAAATTATTCATATTATTGTGAGGTGCTAAGGTCTCTGCCCAGTAAACATCCTAGTCAACCAACATGTTCTACAGACTCCAGTCAGATATTAATACAGATTGGAAAAGTATGTGAAGGCAATTGATCCTAATTTTCTATGTCTTCATCTTCTTAGTAGAGAGTGGTGTTTGTGCAGCTTCTGCAACTGGTAGGTATGATGTGAGTCTTGGCTAAACTTTAATTGATGATAAAGAGTGCAAGCACATATTTTAGAAATAATTTTTAGAATGAATAATATAACAAGAACATCATCTATATTTTTCTCATTGGTAAAAGGTATTTATTTAGATTGATTTTTTTATATTAGCATGTGATAGAGAATTTGAATTAATAATTATAACTTTTTTATTAATCATTTTATTTGTTTACATTTCCAATGTTATATCCCTTCCTCATCTCCCCACCACGAACCTCCACTCCTTCCCCTTCCCTTGCCTCTAAAAGAGTACTCTCTCAGTCACTCACCAATTCCTGCCTTACCCCTCTAGCATTCTCCTTCTCTGGAGCATCAAGCCACCAGAGAACCAAGTGACTCCCCTCCCACTGGTGCCAGATGAGGCAGTCCTCTGCTACATATGTAGCAGAAGCCATGAACCAACCCATATATACTCTTTGGTCAGTGATTTAGTCCCTGGGAGCTCTGAGTGGGTCCCTTTAATTGATACTGTTATTCCTATTGGGTTGCAATCCTCTTAAGTTCATTCAGCCCTTCTCTTTCCATTGGCATCCCTGGTTCTGTCTAATGGTTGGCTGTGATCATCTGCATTTGTCCTAGTCAGATACTGTCAGAGCCTCTCAGAGGACTGCCATACCAGGCTCCTGTCTGTAAGCACAGCTTGGCAACCGCAATAGTGTTGAGGATTTTGGAATGGATTGCACAGTGAGGCAATCTCTGGATGGCCTTTTGCTTAGCTTCTGCTCCATTTTTGTCCCTGCATTTCTTTTAGATGGGGGCAATTCTGAGTTAAAAATTTTCAAGTGAATGGGTGGCCTCATCCCTTCACTGGAAGCCATGTCTATCTACTGGGGATGGTCTATTCAGGTTCTTTCTCCCAGCTATTGTGTATTTCAGCTAACATCATCCCCACTAGGTCCTGGGAGCTTCTCCCATCTCTGAGATCTGGGACTTTCTAGTGATTCCCCAAGTTCCCCACTTCCGGCTGCTACTTATTTCCACTCATGCTCCTGGCCTTCTGGACTTCTCTCCTGCCCTTTCCCATTCCTGGTCTTGCCCCATTAGTGTAGAATTCTACCAGGCCTTAAAGAAGACTGAATATTAATACTTCTCAAACTATTCCCCAAAATAGAAAGAGAAGGAATATTGCCTAATTCATCCTATGAAACCACAGTTAGGCTGATACCTAAGTCACAAAAAGACCCAACAAAGAAACAGAACTTCAGACTAATTTCCCTTATGAATATCAATGCAAAAATACTCAATAAAATTATTACACACTGAATCCAAGAACATATCAAAATGATCATTCACCATGATTGAGTAAGCTTTATCCCAGGGATGGAGGGATGGTTCAATTTACAGAAATCCATTAACATAATTTACTATATAAGCAAATTCAAAGAAAAAATCATATGAACATCTCACTGGATGCTGAAAAAGCCTTTGACAAAATACAACACCCCTTCATGTTAAAAGTCTTGGGAATGTCAGGAATTCAAGGCATATACTTAAACATAACCAAAACAATATACAGCAAATCAACAGCCAACATCAAATTAAATGGAGAGAACTTGAAGCAATCCTACTAAAATCAGGTACAAGACAAGGCTACCCATTCTCTCCCTATTTATTCAATATAGTCCTAGCTAGAGCAATAAGATAAGAAAAGAAAGTCAAAGGGATACAAATTAGAAAGGAAGAAGTCAAGGTATCACTATTTGCAGATGATATGATAATATACCCAAGCAACCCCAAAAATTCTACCAGAGAACTCCTACACTTGAATTATAACTTTTTAATCCTTTTTTTCTTGTTCTTTCAAGATGGGGTGTCTTTATATAGCTCTGGCTGCCCTGGAACTCACTCTGTAGACCAGGCTTGCCTCACATTCATAGAGATCTGCCTTCCTCTACCTCCTGAATGCTGAGATTAAAGGCATGTGCTACCACTACCTGGCTAAGTTTTTAATCTAAATATACATAAAGTATAAAACTAAGTTATTTTATTAATAACTATCAACTCTGTACATATGTATTAAGCATTACTTTTTTACTTAAATTAAAACCTTTTTGAAAAATTTGCAAATAAATAATGGATAAATTAGAAAGAGTTGTTGTAAAGTTCGGGTTATAATCATTACCTGAGAAGGCATGAATATTCTTTCTGAAATACAAATTTTGTTTTTCTTTTTTCCAAATGAAAGTAATACATCTTTCACTTGGGAGTTTTGAGTCTTCATTTAAGTATTTTTACTTGAATATAGCTGCAATTTCCTTTCAGCAGTATCTTCAAAGTAAGGACAGATCAAAGGTTCAGGATATTAGATCAAATCAAGTGGCACCTTTAAAAATTAACTCTTATTTTAACTGTTCAAAACAATTAAGTAAATATTAGCTTCTCAACTTCGTTATATAAAGCAAAATGTTGATATTGGCTGTTTCTGGTGCCTTACCTAGGACTTCACTGCAGTCTGTGCTGCTTCCTACAGTAAAAATAGGCAATTTTGGTGTCATCAAAATGGAAACCTTGTGAAGCCTTCTATATGTGTCCATTTTGTTAGAACACACTGTATTAGATAGACAACCCCCTACCCCCCAGCCATGTATCTCCAAAAGAAAGAAGGCTCCATGCCTGCTTTATCTTAGTTTCTTCAGCAATGGGAACCAATTGCCTTACTGTAGCATGCTAGAGTATAAAAGAGAAAGAGGTTGTTGGAGGTGGGGCATGGGGAGACAGAAAGAGACAAAAGAGACAGAGAAACAACATTAGAGACAAAGAGACACACTCAGAGACAGGTGGACAGGGAAAGAAACAATAGACTGTTTTGATTCACTTTGTCATGGACAAGACAGAACATTACCTTGTAGTACATTTTATGACTAGTAAGACCTAGAAAGGACACTAGAATGGGTTGTCTAATAACATCAGTCATGGCATTTCCTTTTATTTGAATAATTGCGTATATTTACTTCAGACATATAAAAATAATTCAAAGTGACACTACCATACTGAGGTTGTGAAACTTCCAACTTTCAGTTTCCTTTTGAAATATAGTCATGTTTGGTTAATATAACTCATATGTAGAAAAACAGCCGTTACATTATTTTAAATCAATGCCACAAAGCCCCAAGGAAAGCAGATATTACAATATGAAATGCCTGCTGTTTTCATATCATTTGTTAAAGAAATAAATAGCTGGACTATTGTAATTGGACTGAGATCTGTAAGGAAAATAGGAGACTCCTTTTGCTCTACAAGCTAAACCAAACCATTCTATGTGAAAATTATGTCCAATATTTCATTCATTGAATGTGCATCATCATTTAAATGATACCATTTAGGTTCAGAGCCAAGTACAGAAATTCAGGGGAGTTGAGGAAGTTTTGTCATTTGTGAAATGTGGACAACCTAGAAAAACAAAGTAAAATAAAATAAAATAAATGACCTGAAAAACACACAGAGTAGAAAGACAGAAGGCAGATAAGGAAGGGAAAGGCCATGGGGTAGAGAAAGGGGAGGAGGCAGAGCACAAGAGGAAAAGGTTGAAAATTGCTACCTAAGAAGGTAGTTATGCTAAGGCTGTAGATCATGGGCTATAGTGACCACATAGTTATCACTGCATTATGCATATGACTTAAATGTCATACTGTATACTTTAAATATAAACCATTATATTTTCAAAGCCATTTAAGTGAGAAAGAAAAAAACAGAAACAAATGGTGGTGGGCCCTGATAACTAAGGGTTTCTCATTGATAAAATGTAACCTGTTCCTATTCTTTCCAGCTGAAAAGAGCCTCAAGAAAGGCTGAGTGTTGTAAAGCTCAGGACAAGTACCCACTTCTGAGTAAGGCTTGTGATGTGCAATGATGGGGCCTGTGACAGAAGGGAACATGGATGCTTAGGCTGCAGATGATAAACGAGATGACCTTAGATAGTAAAGGAGAACTTACTACTTACACGCTGGGCTGTATTAGCTGTAAAATCTGCTCTATTGGTTATGGCATGGTGCTAATGAGACCAAGGTTGCAGGCTCCCTATTGACTTCAGGGTCAGTCAAGTGTGACTTTCAGTGGTCTCTGATGACAAGAAAGGCTTGGCAGGAGCATATGCTACTGAGCTCAGAAAGCACAGGTTTTCAAGATGATCTAACCCTCACCATTTCTGCTGCTCTTTCTCTCTTAATGCACAAACATCCAGTGTATTGTGCAGCAGACTATGTGTAAGCGTGTTTATTGGTATGAACCAACCCAAAATACCTTTGTATTTGTTTTGTTGACACCTCTGTCTTTGATCTGGTACTGAATGTGCTGACATTTAGTTAATTTCATAGTGATATGTGTGATAGGCAAACTCCAAGGCAAGTTGTTTCATTTTAATTGAATAATTTCTTTTCTGAATAGTGAAGTTTTAAGTGATAAAAAACAAAATTTTTATACATACAAATTTTTATTTGAAATCATTTACATTAGGGAAAAGTTCAGTGTAACCTGATCAAACATCCAATCACAGAATACTACTTTTTGTAGTGATTGGAAAAGTGATTTGTGTGACTGGAAAAATCATGCTCCTAAATATATAGTTTGCTATGTATTTATGTATGTAAATAACCATTTATCACAGCTACATTTGCTATGGACAACAATAGTAACTGAGGCCTAGGTTAGTTCTCTCATCTCTGAGGAAAAATACCCAACAAGAAGTCCTTAAGGAATGATTTACTTTGGCACACACTTTCAGGATACAATCCATCCTGGAGGAGAAAGCATCATGGCAAGATTGAGAGTTAGTAGGATGCATTCACATTGCATCCAGTCAGAAAAGCAGAGGGGTGGGTACCAGGGTTAGCATTCCTTTTTTTTTTTTTTTCTTTTTTTAATCTGTCTGGGTCCACAAGCCATAGAAAGGTGCTACCCTTAGGTGAGGTATTTTTTTTTCCCATTTCAGTTTACCTAATCTAGAGACTACCTCAGAGATAGGAAAGAGGTTTATCTCCTAGGTGATTCTAGATCTTGATGAGTTGATAATAGTAAATGGTACACAGCTTACTGAATCCTGACATATTAGGGAGAGGCAGCTACCAGGCATAGAAGCAGAACAGAAATTTTCTCAGTTTGATTCCCTTGATTAGTTTTATTAATTTATATACTGCATGTGTGAGTGTGTGATTTCATTTGAGTATGAGATTATGTGTGAGAATGAGTGTGTGTGTGTGTGTGATTGTGCGTGTTTGTGTGTGTGCATGTTGCAAAACATGTGGAATCAGAGGAATGACTGTTGCAATCAGTTCTGTCCTTTCACATGTACTCAGGTCCTCAGACTTAGTAGCAGGTGCCTTTATCTCATGAGCCATCTGATCAGCACTGTCACTCTCTCTTTGGTACTATTAGGGCTCTCAGATCCCTGGCTTTACAGCACTTACTGCTTTGTTTTTTTCTCCTTGCAGAACTACCATTTTGTAAAATTACCATTACCATATAGGTTTTTAGTCCCTCTCTTGCTGCCCTTTAATTAACATGCTCTCACCTGTCTGGGGTGAGGTACCCTGAACCACTTCAGCAGATAAGGAGGGATCTACAGCCACCCAGATATTTGCCTCTTAATGTAATGGAATTCTTTAACCCACACGTATATGAGATGACATTGTCTGGGCATCTGAATGTGTGAACAATAAAAGGGAGGCTGAGATCACCACTGATTGACATCAGAGGCAGAAGCAGAAGTAGTTCTACTGTGCAACTTTACAAGGTGACCTTACATAGCAGAGGGATAACTAAATAGCAGTCCCTTGTAAGATGGCACAAAAAGACATTTAACATTGAAAGGAAAATGCTGTTAGTACCTTAACTTATTTTAGTCAGTGTTGACCAGAACTATATATATTCAGATACTAGTACTCTCATATATTTTGAACTTATATTCAAATATTTTTTTTTCTTTTTGTCTTAGCCTCATGTATCATTTTCTATTTGGAACCACATCAACCAGTTCAATAGCCAAAGAAAGCAACATGTTGACAGAAGGAGAATTGTGGGTAAATTATTTTAAAAAATCTGTGAGCCAAATTTTTGTGACGATTAACTCTCCTGGTAGTGATCTAGGATGTATGGAGGAGTAGCACAAATTTCGTGATGACTTAGCTTGAAAAGGAACCAGTTTTCTTATGTATGTCTTAATGTGTGTGTGTGTGTGTATGTGTGTGTGTGTGTCAGTGTCTGTGTGTGTCTCTGTGTGTGTGTGCATGTGTGCACATTAGAAAAGTCTAATGATATTAATGATATATGTGAATTTGTTCTTTGAACTCATAATTGTTTAATCAAAATGTAATTATCTATCTTTTTTCTTTTCCCCATTAATGACTTCTTCCTTCTTTCCTTCCTTCCTTCACCACTCTTTGCTCTTTCTTTTCTTCATTCTTGTTTTGCTTATAAATATAATTTGCCCTCTAATCTTCTAACTCCTTATTTATTATTATTATTATTATTATTATTATTATTATTATTATTATATTTAGTTTATATGTCCCTAATACATCTCACAGAAGATAATGGTTAACACCCATAGGTACTCCCCCATCTCTGAATCTTTTATGGTCAGTATTAATTCTCCATAAATTCCTTTAATGCTCATTTCCTTACTCTTCCCCAAGACAATCTACCAAAACAGAACTCACTTCCACATCATCAACCTTCTAAATGATTTCATGCCATCACAGTTCTGTCTACATATTCTATCTATTTGTATAGAATATACACATCTTCAATATTCATGTGTCTGTTTTAACTCACTGTAGTGTAAAAACTTGTGCACTGCAATGCTTTTGAGATTTCTGTACTTTAGATTAGTGGTAACTATATTTAACAGTTCATGCATATAAATGTTGGAGGTGTATGCTGGGAGGATGTGGAAGGCAGGCTCTGAGATGGTCCCTGTATATGTTTCCAACCTGAGGTTCTTGTCATTTTGTAATTTGTTCCCACATTTATTATGCTAGGTGAGAGGATGTGATACAAAGAACTACAGCTTGCCAATTGTCAGGTTGTTGCAATATGAAGTATTCATCTTGGTCCGCCCTTCTCTTTCTGTATGCTGGTGTATATCTGTGTTTATGGTGTCCATACACATGTCCATAATCACCCATATGAAGGCCACAGGAGGACTTTAGATAGCTCAGGTATTCCCTATTACTCCCTCCCTCAGTCCATTGATATATTGGGTCTCACAAAACCTGAGGCAAAGCTGATGGTCCACAAGTTTCCATGGTCCTCCTGTCTGCTCCCACCATAGCATTGGGAAGAAGGGCATACAGGTACACAGAGACATACCAGCGTTTTGGGTTTTTATGGGGAGTCATGTTTGGGATTTCAACTCAGGTCCGCATGCACACCTTTTTTGTGTGTCCACTGCAGCAGCACACTCCTTTTGATTCATTTATAAGTGTTACAAAGAGATTGTAAGAAAGAGCTATGTAACCATGAACTGAGATTCCTCTAAAGTTTTGAAAGCCTCCACCTTCCTTCCTGCAGTCACAGGATCAGGCTTAGAAATATGCAGACCAGTACTGGAGAAGGTGCTTAACTATGTCACCCTCTGGAGATAGCTGATTTGCTCCCTTATAAGATACTCATCACTTACAGCTAAACACCTTCCATTTTGCTGGCTACAGAGACTACACAGGACAAGAAAAGTTGTTTGTCATCTCTCATGTCTAGACTTGAGCTTGAATGGACTAAGCAAGCATTCTACAACTGAGCTATACTCTTAGACCTAATGCTCCTTATTTTAGCATGAGTTTGGTGTCAATTGTGAGATATTAGTAACAGACTCTATAATACAAGCTACCCTAAGTCACACATTCATGCGATAAAACTGTCATGGAAAACAAATGAGTTAAGAGTGCTCCAGCAGAGCCCGAGAACAGCAAGTTCTCTGAGGATTTGCTTTATAGAATATGCTAAATGTTAATGACATTTAACCTCTTGCTCCTAGCCACTGCCTACACTCTAGTCTTTGACAAATGACTGAAAAGCAGAGATTCATGGAAGAGTTGCCACAGTTAGCTGAGAACTTAATAAGACTCCAGCTCCTAGACTGTGGAGAACAGGAAGTTAGTTCTTCACCTTTTAGATTATTTCCCAGTTATGAAACATTCATCAGTGAGTCTACCTGTCCAGATGGCAAGTCTGGCAGCCCCACGGCCACTGTGAACAAGAGTGCCATGAATTGGATGGTTTTCTCTCTAAATTGAAGCATTTTGATAGGGTTTTATCTTTAAGAATAAATTCATCAAACTCCAAGAGTTTTGGCGAAGCTTCAGACAACATGTAAGCATCTGTGAAGAAAGCAAGAGTTCTTTGTTGACAGAAGTCGCTGGCAGCGTATGCTTAGGGGCATGCAGCCACACAGACTCAAGAGAGACCAATGCAGGAGTAAACTCCATGAAAGTTGATGATAAGACACCAGCAACATTATCAGGAGCTAATGAATGGAGATTTTAGAAGTCGTGCCAGGCATGTTTTCAGTGTTTATGACCCTAGGAAGAAGTAATTCAATCATCATGTTTAGTTCATCACTTAAAATGGAAGGCAAAGTTAATTTTGAGATTAGCATTTTTGTTACCTGTTATAAATCACATAAAAATGTTTTAATTCTTTGTGTTTTTTTTTAAAAATTGAGTTTATAGAATTCTGAAAACTGCTATAAACTATGTTTAACACACATATGCACACACATATGCTATATGCTTTGGGATGTATATATTGAAAATACATAATCCTCAAACAAATGCATTTGCAAGTATTACTCTGGAATGGTTGAAAGAATTGATCTATGAAATTTCACTTTCCATATATTCTCCAAAGCTGATTTTGTTTTTCTTATTGAAAACTGTGTAGTTTCTACACATGGTATAGTGTGTTTACTACTCTTTCCCAAGTAACTGACATAATGCTTTACAGAACTTCATCCAAAATATGTGCTCTAGACTACCAGAAGAACCAAACTGGAAGTTGTTTTGTGGCAAATTAAGTTCATGTTTTCAAACCTTCCAGCCCTATTTTTAATATATAAAAATTTTTAGAAAATTAATCTACAAAAGAAATCTCTGATTCTCCTGAAATTTGAAGCATATGGTAGGGTTCTTTTTTATGGTGGTCAATAGTGATAATAACTGGCTTGGATGCTCTGAAATACTTTCTTTTAAAAACAAAGTATAAGGGATGATGGTAGTAACAAAGGAGGTAGAGGAAGAGGAAGACAAGGAGAAGGAAGAGTTTCTTCAATGATAAAAGGTTTAAGTATCTAAGAAACTTTCTAATGAGCAGTTACTGTTTTCTCAGTGAAGCAATGGAAGCTAATTTGTCAACACTCAACCACACACTTTTGCAAATCTCTGCTGGGTCATAGCCTGATTTCTTCAAATGGCAATATTGATCTTTTCTTCTGGAATACAGGTAGAGGTAATTACAAATTAATCAAAATGATTAACTTCAGAAATCCTTCGGCCCATGAATCACTTTAATAGATGTCATGGGCTGCCCAGGGGAGTATTTTAGGTCAGGTTTTATTCGATGCTAAAAATACACAGGAAGTTAGAAACTAGAAATATACTCACCTAAAATATTGCACTACTTTGGGGTCTAGAATATTGGTAACATTCACAGACTTCCTCTATTGCACACAGGAGATATTGATAATATAAATTTGCTACTGTAAGTTAAAAATTGTTATTCTTAATGTAAAAGTATTTAGAAACATATATCAACATTTTATACAAATGAGTCTTGAGGAGGCAAGATAACTCAGCAGCTGAACATGATTGCCTTTGAGCTTGATGACCTAAACTCCATGCCCTGTTCCCAAATGATGGAAGGAGAGAATTGACTTCTTAAAGTTGCCCTTTAACCTCCAACTGTCAACCTGTAGCAACACACACAAAACGCATAAGTAAGTTATAATAAAAAACAGTTTTCTAAAACACTCATTTGGCACAACTATAATTGAAATTATTAGAAAGTGTTTTTAATACTCAAAATATAATTAACTTCTATTGATGAATTATACCCAATGTTTTATGTCAACTCATAAGAAGAATTAAAGCTTGATACAAATATATAAATTTATGCATTTATACAAAAATATAAATTTTTATAGGTCTCATGGAGTCAGAGACTCAGGTTAAGTCTATCAGAAGATGAGGTTTAATCAGCCCCATAAATTACTTCAGTTCAGGGCTATATAGCACCCATTAAGAGGGACCTACTCTCACAGATAATGTTTGTAAACTGTTGAAACCTTTGCACTGAAGCATTTTTAAAAAATCTGAAGTGTTTAATACTTCTAAAGCAAAGCTTATGGCAGGGTTTATTTTTAGGATCAGTGAATTAAACCCAAATATTGAATTTCATAATTTTAAAAGAGGACATTTTTATATGTTGAGAAACTGGAAAAGCAGTCTGGGTATTTTGGGTGATTAGTATTTTGAACTGTGTATTTTGAACTGTGTATCTATGAATAATCTAAAGCAAAATGAAGCACTGGTGTTTTCGAATTTCCTACCCAAGTACGAATTATTCATTAGTAACCACGTTTTCTAAAAGTTCTCTGTTTGAGTTCTGTGAATAATGGTTTAAAGGGTAAAATGTTTGAAGTTCTACTAAAAGAAATATTAAAGAACAATTTTTGAGTCATGACGTACATGACAAGTTTTCTTTCCTTGATGAGAAAAATTCATTTTAAACAAAAATTGTGGATAATGTATGATCTGTTAGAAACTTCAGATAATAATCCATGTAGTTAGCAGCTGCCTCTGTGTAAAACTTTCATCCAGTTTGTGGTTCCTTAAGGTTTTTGAATTTCTAAAGGAAGGCTGGTTGAGGTTCTAGAAATAAAGGACTTAGAAGCCTCCAAGAGTCCTTGGAAAGGACCCAATATAAAATACCCTCCCCTTTCTATATCTACGTAAGCAGTATGATTGATTGCTCAGGAGAGAGACCAATGGAGGTTCCCTAAAGATGCTCAGATAAGCTAAGCTCCCTGAAATGGCACTGTGTGGCTTCGTGAACTGTCCCTAAGTTGTGAAATGAGCTCCCCAGCTTCAGCTTTTGTGATTTAATACTTATGCTGAGGTGGGATTTCAGTGATGCCTTTTGGGCCCTGCTCCTATAAGTAAACCCAAGAACTTCACTGGTTCACCAAACTGGACTTTGGTGTTATTTTACTTTGGTCTGCCCTTGTTCAAAAGTAAGAACTTTTAAAATGTACCGGTTAACATCTCCTCAGAAATAGCATCAGCAAAAAGTCTATCACATGTAGTCACTTATAAGTGCTTCTCTCTTGAAGTCTTTTAATTCGTACCTTGGTTTATTGTTATTTCTCCAACTATAGGTTTTAGTCTTTCCAGTTTCAAGATACCCATGGAGTATCTACTGGTTTTGCCATAAAAGAACTGTAAGGAACTTTGTAATTAGCTCAACACTCCAAGACCAGGTTCTCAACAGAAATGAGATTTATTTGCTCTGGAGGGACAGAGGACAAGGAGAAGGGACCAAGATAGGGGAAAGAGAAGAGGGAGAAGTGGAAGGGAACAAAAGAGAGCAAAGAAAAGGCAAGGGCAAGTGAAAAGGGAAGGGGTTTTTATCCTTGATGGACAAAGGACAGTCTCTGGATAGAGAATAGACAGACAAGGCCCATAGGCAAATGGTGGTTCAAAAATGCAAAAGGGCAAACCTCTTGTTAGGATGAGGTATTTAGTTTTAGGTGATCATTTTAATTAGGTGAACCAAAGGGATTTTGATTGCTAGCCTTCAATACTTTGACAGCTGGACCTTGGTAATCAGGCTCAGAAGGAAGAAGTGGCCATATAAGAGAAGAGATGTTGGAGGCTACATTTAGGAATATAACCTAACATTTTTTTAGCATGACAAAGGGAATGAAGGAGAAAAGCAAGGCCTGCCAAAGCCATATTTGTCACACTCAGGCTGGCGAGAGTCCCTTCAATAACTCTATTGTTATAGTACAAAGGTATGGGATCTTCAAAAAATTATGTCACACCAATTCAGCTCTTGGGAACAGAATTAAGATCATTAAAACAGAGCTTTCTGGGGGCTTCTTGCATTAAAGACATCAATGGTAGCTTTTCTGAAGCTCAAGCCTTTCCTGCATCTTAAAGTCTCTGTCATCTTGGAGACTTTCGTGTTCTTAAGTCATGGGAATCTTGTCTTTCCAGACTTCTGACATCACTCTTGAACTAGCTGCTTCCTCCTCCTCCTCTTCTTCTTCTTCTCGTCATTCTTCTTCCTTCTCCTCCTTTTCCTCCTCCTCTTCCTCCTCCTCCTCTTCCTTCTTTTACTTTTTTGAATCTGTGTCATTGAGTTTGTCATTAATTTGAGGCCCAGTACTCTATGACTCCTTGTTTATTCTGTTGTGGTTGTTATTCTTTGGTTCAATAGAACCCTGATCTATAGTCTTGTTCCACAAAACACAAATCACAAAATTGTAAGACCACCTGAATGTTCTTTTTCACCCTGTGTGAGAATAATCTGGACTCCCAAGGTCAGTGTTTGGTATGTCTTTGAAATAAACTTCATTTTGAGTTGATTCTTATATAACTCATTACTCTTTTAAATAGTAATAATAATTAAAACATTATTCAATACACACTGGTTTCTAGTCTTCATCAATATTTTGGTGATTAAGTTCTGTGTCAAATATCTAATTTCTAGAAGTTAATACTTTCATTAATCCCTATTTTGTTGGATGAAGTGAAGGAAGAATGGAGGCCTCTTAATCCCACAACAAAGAGAACTCTTTAATTTCCTTTTCTATCTAATTCATTCCACTCCAGTTAGTATAGGAATAGTCCACTGTAACTGTGGATATAGCAAGAAAGAAATGGGTTTGAATACTTAAAAAAGTGATATCCTTGCATACTTTCCTAACCTTCAGAAATTAATATGTAATGATGGTATATATTTTGTTATTTTTTTAGGTAGAGCATTCCATTTTTACTATCCACATAAACAAACAAGTGCAGACCGTCAGTAGCATTCCATCAGTAGTCATCAATGCTCACATTTCTGAGGCCAATAGGTTTAGGAACCCATTTCCTTGGCTATGGTTTTCTACAGGTGGCATCAGCTGGTTGTTGGCTGAGCCAGATTGGCCTTGGCTAGGGTGAATCACACACCTGCAGTTCAGCTCACACACTCACGTGTAGTGATGTGCTCTGTATCTAACTCATTATCTTCTTAGAAACTCAGGCTAGTGCAAATTTACTATTTTATGACAATAGCAGATGACAGGAACAAATAAATCCTAAGTTTCTATCTACTTTCAAAGTCTCCATGCAACACACATGCTGGCACCAGGATAGGCAAAAGCTAGCTGCAGGGCCATCTAGGAGCTGATTGGCTGAGTGCTCCAATATTACATGACAAAATTCTAGATGCAGATCAGTTACTGCATTCATTGTATACATGACCAAATACATTTAAGGAGTAGACACTGAATGTACAAAGAGTATGAGACACTTTCAGAAAACAATATTGCTGTAATATTCCCATTTGCAAGTCTTGTCCCAAACATGAAGTCAGAACTACTGTGAATGGTTGGTCTAGAAGCACAGCCAAAGACAAAGATCAGTTTAGCTGATTCATTTTGAAAAAAGAACTAAAAATCATCCACATTTTCATGTTGTCTCTCTTTTCAAAAGAAATGAGTGCATCACCTGTCTACTGTTGGATGGACAAAGATGGTCAGAAGTTGATAATGGTAATGGCTTCAGAGCTCTGTGATATGCTACAAACTTCTGGATTGAGATATTTCCAAAGGTTCAGTTTCAGTGTATATAAATTGACCCTTTTAACGAAATTATTAAATATTTTTAACTTAGTGTAGCTTTAATATTACTGTAAGTATAAATATCTGCTATATTTTCTTTAAAAATTGTAGAGGACAAAACTTTAGTAGTAGAATTTTGCAATGTTTTCTTCAAAATCATTTTGTTGGAGCTGGAGAGATTAGAAACTGAGTCAGAAACTTAGAGTTCTCACTGCTCTTGCACAGGACCTGGGTTCAGTTTGTAGCATCCACATAGCAGCTTACCAGTATCTGTAATTCCAGTGTCAGTGAATCCAATGACTCCCCATGGCCCTCAAAGGCACTGCATATACATATGGTACACAGACATACATATAATCATTCCTACACATAAAATATACATCTTTTTAAAAAACATGCTTTTATAGTTCATAAAATTTAAAAGAAAAGTAACTGAAAACATAAATCACTGTTCTAGTAAACCATAATAATGTGATAAAAAACGTGAATAAAAGGGACTGCCACTTTTGTGCCTAAGTGAGAATAGATATTTATAATTTTGTGCTATCATACTAGACACAAAATATATTTTGGTTTCTAGGTTTGTTATTGAATTTAATTAAAATGAATCAATAGAAATTTCTTACTTTGGCATACAATGATAAAAGAATAGATACCAGCAAATGTGTAAAATGTATAATCATTTTTGCTTTTTGAAATGAAATATATTTTTACTATCTGAATCATTTTAATAATGTTTTATTCTGCATTTGAAAATTTCATACCGTGAATTTTTTAATCATATTCTATCAGCTCCTGCTCCACCTCTGTATCCACTCAATTTCATATATTTCTCTTGGATTTTATTTGAACAGTTATTTCTTGATTTATTTTATTTATTATACAAAATATATTCACCATGATGTATTTAATAAAATATTGAGAGACAGAGAAAGCTCATTCTCCACAGAAATGATTATTGATGTTAGCATTGACAATTGTATATTAATTTTATACAGAAATACTAATGTAGCATTGCCACAGACTCCATGCAATTAGGTAAATGATGTTACAGACCTGTGGTTCACCAGCACCATAGAAACCTCCGCTGGAGACATATGACTGTAATAGCATTGCTCTAGAGTAGAAATAAAAAGTCCAGAAGTAGAAAGTCCTCTTCAGTTACACTGAGTTTGTGGCCACCCAGGGCTATGGGAAACCCCGACTAAAAAGAAAAGGAAGGAAAATTATGAGGGCTTTCATAATGTGATGTTTTGATTCTAAGGGTATAGATTATTCTCTAACCTATGTTTAAATTGTCTCTCAAAGTTAATGAGTTTTGGAAAATAAATAAAATATAGAATATCATCATTGATATGATATACTTTCAGAAGACTATCAAGTGATAAAAGCATTGAGTTGATCAAGTTGTGAAATAGGCCACATGTCCCTTCTTTAGAGGAGGGAATTCTGAGTATTATCAATGATCTTCATTTGTTTGGTACAATAAGCTACATAATCCCTTAAAAGCTCACACAGGCATTATGTGGAAGTGGAAATACATTAATTTCTTTTGATTTATGAATTTAAGAGCTAGGGGATCTTTAAAACCTAGGTTATATGTCTCAGTTTCATATACTAAAAAATGAAGAAAAATCCTCATAGAGTTAGAGAAAGCCTTCAAAGTGAAGAAAATGTAAGGAGAAAGAGATAAAGGGGGATTTAAAGAAAAATCATTTTAAAAGTCAAATGTCAGAAAACACTTTTTGTTTATGTGAGTGTATAAAACCACATTTGACATTTTTTCCAAAACCTTTAAAAAAGAGAAGGAAATATATTCAGGAGAACACTGCATAATAATTAGCATCTATTTAGGAATGCCAATATCTAATAACAGTTCCAGAAAAATAAGATGGAAAAAGATGTAAATTAAAAATACTTTAAATGATGTACATTTACAATAACTTAATGATGATTTCCAGAAGTACCCAAAGATTACTCTAAGAAGTGACTTTAAAAAAATGTTTTTACTTATGTTTAGTTTTTATTCAGTATAAAAAATAGATATATGAGTATAAATTAAAATATATATGAGAATGTATAATAAAACGATGATCATAACAGAACATATTTCAGTGTTCTGTCATTCACTAAGTGTGTTTTTATAATCTCTCTCCCAGAGATAAGTAGTAATTCCTAAATTGTTTTTACCTACAAAATGATGAGTTCTGTCATTTCATTTTCACATGTATGTTTCAGTATCCTTTGTTCATTTTTTATTTAAAATTTCCTATACCAACAATCTTAAAATTCCATAAGAGTTAAGTAAGATATTTAAATTCTTAGAGATAAAAGAAAAAACAAAACAAAACAAGAGAAAGCATACCTGCAGGTTTTTAACTGGATCTGGAGATTTATCTTCAAAAATCTGAAATACACACATACATAAAAATCATAGAAGACACATTAAGATATTCATTGTCTTCATCTATATACATTTTATTTACCTCAGAAATAAGAATAATAAGAGAAACCATGGAATAATAACTAAGAAAACAAGAAAAGCAAGATTCTGTCTGTGGAAGGACACTTAAGTTGGTAGTCAAGAAAGGGATATTTCAGGATAAATACAGAGTACTAAATAGAGAGAGCAGGAGGCTTTATGCTATAAGTAAAAGACAGAAAACTTCAAGAGTCTACACAAAATAGCCAAACTGAATCATTTAAATCCATCCAGATTAAGGAAGGGACCCAGAGAAAGTGTGAGAGTGAATTGAAAAATCACATCATTGAAGAGAGGCCACACTGAAGTGTAACTTTCACAAGCATGCAAAGCTGAGCAAATCATGAGACATCAATAGTATCCTATATGGAATATCAGATATTGTTTATATATAAAGGATGCTTACAGACTTTGAAATGCAAATACTATGAACTTCTATATGAACCACTATATAATTCTATTGGAAGAAAATATGTGAGTTTGTGAATGTGTGTGTTGTGTGTATTAATGTTTATATACAAGTATTGATATGTGTGTGTATGTTTGTGTGTATTTGTATGTGCTTGTATTGTGCTTATATGTTTATGTGAAGGTGTATATTTTTATGTATGTTCATGTATATGTATGTGCATGTGCTTATGCATTTTTATGTGTGTTCATTTATGTATGTGCATGCTTTAGTTGGAGGAGAACAAGGTTACAAAGACCAGTCCCTTCTCTAGGTTTCCCTTTGGTAAGTGCTTAGACACTGCCCATTAGTGAATGAACAATAAAGAATGAAATATACCTGTGGCTTAAAAATACAAGAATGAATGGCAGAGGGAACTATTTAAATTGTTGAATGCACTACCATTTGATTGACAATTTGAGGTAGGGAGGAAAAAAAAATGGAAGTTTGTGCATAGTTCATGAAACTGTTGAATCTTTCAGTAATAACAAAAATGTTAATAAAAATTAAAATAATACAAAAATCAATATTAGAATATTTCTAAAAATGAATGACAAGTTCCCATTTTTTTCTTATCCAAATTCTGAAATAAAATTTTGTAGAAGGAGTCATTTTTCAGTTGCTGTTTTCTGTACCTTAAAAATTATATTGTGGCTTCTGGTTTCCTTCTGTGGCAGGAGTCCTCTGCCTGGGCCATCAGTGCTCCATAGCCAAACAATGCTAGGAGAAAGCAAGCTGCCCACTTGTGTGGAAAAACCATCAGGAGAAGGGCTCCAGACACCGGGACTGAGGAACAGCCTGTCGGTAAGAGACTTCCAGTTTCCATCTGTGGCTGGAGTCATCTGCCTGGGCCACCAGGGCTCCATAACCAAATACCTATGGGAGAAAGCTATCCTCCCAGGAGTGGGGACAAGACTGACTGTTCAGAGAGACCCACTTGTAATACCCAGGTCACAGGGACTGAGGAACTGGGATTTGGTTTCTTTCGGTGGCTAGAGAGCAGATCCTATGACACAGGGCTCCATAATCAAACAGTGCCAGGAGACAGCTGGTATACCAGGAGGGCCGACACACCTATAAGCACAGCCAAGACCAACACTTCTTTTCAAATTCACTGGACAAAGAGAGACCCTAGCAGAGTCATCAGGACAGAGTAAAAAAGGGACAGCTGAAGATTAGATCCTTCTTGTTTCTGTCTGCACCCTAGAGCTGACCCTGCACCACGACTCTCCAAACCCAAATTCCTCTCAGAGAGAACTGGTTTCCAAGGTGTATTGACACCTAGGCTTGCAGGAAAGACAAGCCATAGTCAGAGAGAGTAAGACCAGCTAACACCAGAGATAATGAGATGGCGAAAGGCAAGGGCAAGAACACAAGGAACAGAAACTAAGACTACATGTTATAATCAGACCCCATCTCTCCCACCACAGCCAGCCCTGGATACACCAACACACCAGAAAAAGAAGACTCAGATTTAAAATCACATCTCAAGAGGATGATAAAAGATTTTAAGAAGGAAATAAATAACTCCCTTAAAGAAATACAAGACAACACAGGTAAAAAACTGGAAGCCCTTAAAGAGGACACACAAAAATCCCTTAAAGAATTACAGGAAAACACAATCAAATGGGCTGAATTACAGGAAAACATAATCAAACAAATGAACAAAACCATTCAGGAATTAAAAACAGAAATAGAAACAATAAAGAAATCACAAAGGGAGACAACACTGGAGTTAGAGAACATAGGAAAGAAATCAGGAGTCATAGATGCACGAATACAAGAGATGGAAGAGAAAATCTAAGGTGTGGAAGACACCATAAAAAACATGGATACAATAGTCAAAGAAAACACAAAATGTAAATAGCTCCTAACCCAAAACATCCAGGATATCCAGGATATAATGAGAAGACAGAACTTGAGGACAATAGATATAGAAGAGAGTGAAGATTCTCAACTTAAAGGACCAGTAAATATCTTCAACAAAATTATAGAAGAAAACTTCCCTAACCTAAAGAAAGAGATGAACATAAATATACAAGAAGTCTACAGAACACCAAATAGACTGGACCAGAAAAGAAATTCCTCCTGTCACATTATAGTCAAAACACCAAATACACAAAATAAGGAAATAATATTAAAAGGAGTAAGGGAAAAGGGGAAAGTAATGTATATAGGCAGACCTATTAGAAATACAGCAGACTTTTCACCAGAGACTATGAAAGCTAGAAGATCCTGGGAAGATCTCATACAGACTCTAAGAGAACACAAATGCCAGCCCAGGCTGCTATACCCAGCAAAACTCTCAATATTCATAGATGGTGAAACCAAAATATTCTATGACAAATCCAAATTTGCACAGTATGTTTCCACAAACCCAGCCCTATGAAGAATAATTACATGGAAAACTCCAACTCAAGGAGGGAAGCTAAACCTAAGAAAAAGCAAGAAAGTAATTTTTAATGAAACTCAAAAGAAGATAGCCACACACATATAAACAACACCGAAAATAACAGGAAGCAGCAATAACTATTCTTTAATATCTCTTAACATCAATGGTCTCAATTCCCCAATAAAACGAAGTAGACTGACAGTCTGGATAAATAAACAGGAACCAGCATTTGGCTGCATCCAAGAAATGCACCTCCGTGTTAAAGACAAAAACTACCTCAGAGTAAAGGTCTGGAAAACCAATTTCCAGGCAAATGGCCCCAAGAAAAAGGCTGGAGTAGCCATTCCAATATTGGATAAAATTGACTTTCAACCAAAAGTCATCAAAATTGATAAGGAAGGACAGTTCATACTCATCAAAGGAAAAATCTACCAAGAAGAACTCTCAATTCTGAGCATCTATGCTCCGAATGCAAGGGCTCCAAAATCCATAAAAGAAACTTTACTAAAGCTCAAAGCACACATTGCACCTCACACAATAATAGTGGGAGACGTCAACACCCCACTGTCAACAATGGACAGATCTTGGAAACATAAACTAAACAGAGACTCAGTGAAACTAACAGATGGTATGAACCAAATGGATTTAACAGATATTTATAGAACTTTTCATCCGACATCAAAAGAATATACCTTCCTCTCAGCACCTCATGGAACCTTCTCCAAAACTGATCATATAATTGGTCACAAAACAAATCTCAATAGATATAAGAAGTGTGAAATAATCCCATGCCTCCTATCAGATCACAATGGAATAAGGTTGGTCTTCAACGGCAATAACAACAACAGAAAGCCCACATACACATGGAAGCTGAACAATGCTCTCCTCAATGATAACTTGGTCAAGGAAGAAATAAAGAAAGAAATTAAAGACTTCCTAGAACTTAATGAAAATGAAAGTAAAACATACCCAAACCTATGGGACACAATGAAAGCAGTGTTAAGAGGAAATCTGATAGCTCTGAATGCCTCCAAAAACAAACTCGAGAAAGCATATACTAGCAGCTTAACAGCACACTTGAAAGTTCTAGAACAAAAAGAAGCTAATACACCCAAGAGGAGTAGAAGACAGAAAATAATCACATTAAAGGATTGATTGATTAATCACAATAATCAACCAAGTAGAAACTAAAAGAACTACACAAAGAATCAACAAAACCGGGAGCTGGTTTTTTGAGAAAATCAACAAGATAGATAAACCCTTAGCCAGAATAACCAGAGGGCACAGAGACAGTATGCAAATTAACAAAATTAGAAGCAAAAAGGGAAATATAACAACAGATTCTGAGGAAATTAAAAAATCATCAGATCCTAATACAAAAGCCTATATGCAACAACATTGGAAAATCTGGAGGAATTGGACAAGTTTCTAGACAGATACCAATTACCAAAGTTAAATAGGGATCATACAAACCATCTAAACAGTCCCATAACCCCTAAAGAAATAGAAGCAGTCATTGAAAGTCTTCCAACCAAAAAAAGCCCAGGACCAGTTGGGTTCAGTGCAGAATTCTATCAGACCTTAAATGAAGACCTAGTACCAATACTCTTCAAGCTATTTCACAAAATAGAAACAGAAGAAACACTACCCAATTCATTCTATGAGGCCACAGTTACACTGATCCCGAAACACCACAAAGACCAAACAATGAAAGAAAACTTCAGACCAATTTCCCTTATGAATATCGATGCAAAAATACTCAATAAAATTCTTGCAAACCGAATTCAAGAACACATCAAAACGATCATACACCATGATCAAGTAGGTTTCATCCCAGGGATGGAGGGATTGTTCAATACCAGGAAAACCATAAATTTAATCAACTACATAAACAAACTCAAAGAAAATAAAACACATGGTCATTTCGTTAGATGCTAAAAAAGCTTTTGACAAAGTTCAACATCCCTACATGATAAAAGACGTGGAAAGATCAGGAATTCAAGGAGCATACCTAAACATAGTAAAAGCAATATACAGTAAACCAGTGGTCAACATCAAATTAAATGGAGAGAAATTCGAAGCAATCCCATTAAAATCCGGGACTAGGCAAGGCTGCCCTCTATCCCTGTATCCATTCAATATAGTACTTGAAGTTCTAGATAGAGCAATTAGAGAACAAAAGGAGGTCAAAGGGATACAAATTGGAAAGGAAGAAATCAAAATATCACTATTTGCAGATGATATGAAGGTATACTTAAGTGACGCAAAAAAACTCCACCAGAGATCTGCTACAGCTGATAAACAACTTCAGCAAAGTGGCTGGATACAAAATTAACTCAAGCAAATCAGTAACCTTCCTATACTTGAAGGATAAACAGGCTGAGAAAGAAATTAGGGAAATAACACCCTTCACAATTGTCACAAACAATATAAAGTATCTTGGTGTGACTCTAACCAAACAAGTGAAAGATCTGTATGACAAGAACTTCAAGTCTCTGAAGAAAGAAATCGAAGCCCTCAGAAGATGGAAAGATCTCCCATGTTCATGGATTGGCAGGATTAATATAGTTAAAATGGCCATCCTGATAAAAGTAATCTACAGATTCAATGCAATCCCCATCAAAATCTCAACTCAATTCTTCATAGACTTAGAAAAAGCAATTTTCAAATTCATATGGAATAACCAAAAACCCAGGATAGCAAAAACTATTTTCAACAATAAAAGGACTTCTGGGGGTATCAGCCTCCCTGACTTCAAGCTATACTACAGAGCAGTAGTGATAAAAACTGCATGGTATTGGTACAGTGACAGGCAGGTAGATCAATGGAATAGAATTGAAGACCCAGAATTGAACCCACACACTTATGGTCGATTGATCTTTGACAAAGGAGCTAAAACCATCTAGTGGAAAAATGACAGCGTCTTCAACAAATGGTTCTGGTTCAAGTAGCGGTGTACAATTAGAAGATTGCAAATTGATCCATTCCCATCTCCCTGTACAAACCTCAAGTCTAAGTGGATGAAGGACCGCCACATAAAACCAGAAACACTGAATCTAATAGAAGAGGAAGTGGGGAAAAGTCTCAAACACAAGGGCACAGGGGAACAGTTCCTGAACAGAACACCAATGGCTTGTACTCTAACATCAATAAGCGACAAATGGGACCTCACGAAATTACAAAGCTTCTGTAAGGCAAAGGATACTGTAAATAGGACAAAACGTCATCCTACAGATTGGGAAAAATCCTTACCAATCCTAAGTCCAATAGAGGGCTAATATCCAAGGTATACAAAGAACTCAAGAAGCTAGACTCCAGAGATCGAAATAACCCTATCAAAAAATGGGGAAGAGAGCTAAACAGAGAATTCTCTATTGAGGAAACTCGAATGGCTGAGAAGCACCTAAAGAAATCCTCAACATCCTTAGTCATCAGGGAAATGCAAATCAAAACAACTCTGAGATTCCACTCCACACCAGTCAGAATGGCTAAGATCAAAAAGTCAGCAGATGTTAGCGAGGATGTAGTGAAAGAGGAACACTCCTCCATTGCTGGTGGGAATGCAAGCTGATACAACCTCTCCAGAAATCAGTTTGGCAGACCTTCACAAAAATGAACATAATACCACCTGAGGACCCAGTTATTCCACTCGTATGCATATATCCAGAAGATGCTCCAACATGTAATAAAGACACATGTTCCACTATGTTCAAAGTAGCCATATTTATAATAGCCAGAAACTCGAAACAACCCAGATGCCCCTCAACAGAGGAATAAATAAAGAAAATGAGGTACATTTACACAATGGAATACTACTCAGCTATTAAAAACAATGACTTCATGAAATTTGTAGACAAATGGATGGAACTTGAAAATATCATTCTGAGCGAGGTAATGCAGTCACAAAAGAATGAACCTGGTATGTACTCACTGGTAAGTGGTTATTAGCCCAAAAGTTTGAAATACTCAAGAGGCAGTTCACAGCAACAGTAAGGCAGAGTGTGAGGTCCCAGATGGAGGACTTGGAGAAGGGTCTGAAGGATTTGAGGGAGTTTGCATCCCCAGGGAGGCAGCAACAGTGGCAACTGGGCTGACCCCCCCGATACTCCTGAAGAGTGATCCACCAACCAAAGAATATACATGGAGTGACCCATGGCTGGCCACATATGGGGCAGAGGAGGGTCTTTTTAGACATCAAGGGGAGGAGAGGACCTTGAGCCTGTGGGTATTAGATCCCCCAGTATAGGACAACGCCAAGGAGAGAAAACGAGAGTGGGTGGTTGGGTGGGAGAATACCCCCATGAGGCAGGGGTGAGGGGAGGGTATAGGGAGGTTACAAAGGGGAGATCTGGTAAGGGGAAAACATTTGAAATGTAAATAAAGTGTGAAAAAATTGTATTGTGTGCATTTTAAATGTAAGAATATACAATAGAAAGAAAAACAAAAAATCCCATGATATATAAACAGCCTGCTGTCAAATTCCTGACTCTTTTTAAATAAAATGATACCTGAACATATCTGATACTAAGTAGATAGTACATTTTATGGAATACCTTGGAGAACTTGATATAAAAGCTTTGTCTTTGCAGAACAAAGTTTTTTAACTATGGATATATATTATAAATAAAAAACACTTGTGGAAGTTGATATCACATTTTGTATTTTTTAAATTTATAGACAAATATTTTATTTCTATTAAATAGAATCAAATGATTCTACATTGTAATTATTCCATATAGGATTATCATAAAACATTGACATTTTAATTTTCTGTATTAGAGATGATCTAATTATTATCTACTGTACTCTATTAAAAGTTATTAAATAGATCATACATCTGTCCATATAAGGTGCTACTAAATCATAGGTCCAAATGTTTAAGATAACAGCCCTATTTGAATTTCTTTTACTCTATTTTATCTCCCACTAAAGACCTTTCTGACATATTACATTTAGTATAGTGTTAACAGGTTTTAACTAAAGATGAGCAATAGTTTTGTAGAATTGTAAGTTTTAAGTGTGGCAATAAAATAGTTACCATGCCTCTTAATCTTAGAGAACCATTAGCAAACATTTTAAGTAATTTTGTAATTTTCACATTAAAATTCATTGTGATTTGAAAGCTAGCTCCTCATAAGATAGAGTGGTTTTGAGATGGGGTGGGTATTTATTTATTTATTTATATTTTGAGAATGTGTTTTTACTACATCATGTTTCCCTTCTCTTTCTTCCTTCCCAACACTTAACTCATGACATACTTTTTCATTGTAATTGCCTACATATTTGTATTTGTATGTACATATATATTCCTAAGTATAAATCTTAGAGTTTATATTATATTATCACCTATGTTTTCGGAGATGCTTATTTTCCACTAGACAACCAATAGGATTGTTCTTTCCCGAGAAGGACCACTTATGCTCCCACCTCTCATCAGTTGCCTGTAGGTCTTTGTGTAAGCTTGAGGATTTTTCCCTATAAAGTTTGATACATTTGGTTATGTCCTCCTTGTTCGACTCAAGTTTGGACCACTGTTTTGGTGAGATATTACGGGTGTCTTCTGCAATTACTAAGGAGCATAATCTTACAGCAAAGTCCCTGGTACTTTCTGGAACTTATAATCAGCAACAGATTTCTTATGGCATGTTATTACATGTTTGGTATTAGTTCACACCCTCTTCATTTCTTTATGGTCTCCATCTCTTGTTGCTCAACCCTGCTTAAGCCCTTCCATCCTAGTATTCCTGATATTTCAACTCACGTGTACTTTATTTATTATCCCACCCCCATTTCTCTCCCTGAAAGCCTTTTAAATTATCTTCTTACTACCCCTTTCTGGCTTCCAGGCCTCTATCACTCCTACATTATTTTGAAAAACATATTCTCTAATTGAAACACAATTGCTGCATTTCACATCAAGAATCAAGTAGGGAAGGGTTTTTTATTATTTTAATAAAAAAAGTGATATACAGAGAGCACTTGAAGGAGAAATATGTGCTAACAAGAGGATTTGTCTTCAAGGAAACCAACCCTTCCCAGATAAAGAGAACTCCTGCAATGAATACCTTGAGTGTAGTAGAGTGGTTCTGATCTCACACATATGCAGAACCATGACTCTGCTGCATGTTTTCTAACAGGCTCCTTTGAGAAGCTGTGCAGGGAAAGAAAAATGATTACTCTATATGTCCAATTGATTTTGCCTCTCTTGTGGAGTGTGTCAAATAAATTGCATTTTTCCTGAGCCCATTTAGATGGAGTATTATCCTGCTGTGTTCCTTTGGATCCTGTACAGATTTTTGATTGCTGAATTGTAACACTAATCATAATAATTATCTATGTAATAAGTTCACAATATGAATTGTTACAGATGGTCACATTTTCTATCACAGAGTAATCAAGCCTATTTGTACAATCTACTTGCTCATGGATAAAACAAAGACCAAGATGCAAGTTTCTGTATGATCATCACACATTATAAGTAGCAATTTAGGTCTAGTGTATCAGAAATGAGATATGATAAGACAAAGTGCTAAAGAACTTTCAACAAAAGCATGTTTGGATTTCATGATTAGTTTTTCAGATATTATCATTCTCCATCAGATTAAATACTAAAGAGCTGTTTTCACACAGTGAGCAATTCTTCTTCTCTATCTATAATCTGAAATTCATTTTGACAATGGAGCAGAGGTAAATGAATTATAATTCAATATAAAAGTAATATAAATATAAGGTGTTGAAATAGGATGTAGAGCATATTTATGACCTGAATAAAAATGTTTTTCAGACACTGTCTACAACTGGAAGTAGTTTGCTATTTCTGTCCATTTTATAACTGCTAAGTGGCATTAGATAAGGAGCTGAATGTGGTTGCCTATACAGTGGGGTAAAAACTATTGCATTGCAAAGATTCTCTATTTTTAATATCTTATTGCTGACTTCAAACTTGACTCAACCTTTCTTACCAACAATATTCCTAGCACTGTCAGGGAAATTTCATTGCAGCAAAAGGAATATTACCTATCCTCCAACTTTCATTTAAGATTTAATCTAAGTCAAAGAAGACTTTTGCTTTATGATGGCAAGCATACAGAGTTATGCTAGCAATCCTAGCTGAATGTTATATGCTATATATCTGTAAAAATTATGAACAGATGCATATATTAATGTTCATCTATTACCTATGCATCATATTTATATCTGTATCTGTGTACATGTGCATATATATATATATTACTTATACTATAATATGCCCAATGTATGAATGAAATGTATCATGAAAACACAGAGATAAAGAGAGGCTACTTAAAAGAGAACAGTGTAGAAAGAGAAAAAACGAGAGAGGGCAGTTTTTTGGAACAGTTACAGAGAGGTTGCAGAGAGAGAATATGCTAGACACAGGTAGAAGGAAAAAGCCAGAAAATGAAAAGGAGCCAGAAATTTAAAACATACTGCCAAAGGTAGTGTGAGTTCAAACAGAGCAATTCAGTCTGACACCAAGAGAAGCTGGACTGAATCAGTCAGCTTGCTGAGGAGTTTAAGCCAGAATTGCTAAGTTGAATTAGTAAGCTTAAGATAAGAAAGAAATAGAAAATGGAGCATTTTTTCTACAGCTTATCTCAGAGATTCTAAGCCTAGATTGTACTATAGGGAGGAGGCTAGAAGCTTCTAGGACTAGGCCTAGGAGACAAGTAAGAAAGCCTCCAAGAAGACCATTACATCAGGTGAATAAATGATACTTTTACTTGTTGATTTACACCTTTGTAGTGTATACAACAAATCTTTAAGACTATCAGTTTTTTAATGTCTAAACTCAAGAAACAGAAGTATTCCTTTGGAAGAATAAGAAGCTATTGATGAATTTTAAATTTAATAGTAAATAATAAATTTAATAAATTTTGTGCTCCATTTAATGAATGATAATTAGCTAAAAGACTTTTATTTTTTTTTTTAATTTTTGATACTTTATTTACATTTCAACTGTTTTCCCCTTTCCAGGTCTCCCCTTTGGAAACTCCTTATCCTATTCCCCCTACCCCTGCCTCCATGAGGGTGCTCTCTCACTCACCAACCCACTCCCATCTTCCCTCCCTGGCATTCCCCTATACTGGGCAATCTAGCATTCTCAGACCCAAGAGCCTCTCCTCCCACTGATGGCCAACAAGGCCCTTCTCTGCCACATATGTAGCTGGTGCCATGGACCCTTCCTTATACATTCTTTGGATGGTGGTCCAGTCTCTTGTAGCACTGGGGGGCCTGACCTGACACTGTTGCTTCTTCCCCATTGGGCTGCAAACTCCCTCAGCTCCTTCAGTCTCTTCTCCAACTCCTCCATCTGGGACTTCATGTGCAGTCCGACAGTTGCTGTGAATTGAATCATGGATGTTCCGAACTTTTGGGCTAATATCTGCTTATAAGTGAGTACATACCTTGTTTGTTCTTTTGTGACTGAGTTACATCACTCAGGATGATATTTTCAAGTTCCATCCATTTGCCTGCGAATTTCATGAAGTCATTGTTTTTAGTAGCTGAGTAGAGTTCCATTGTGTAAATGTACCACATTTTCTGTATCCATTCCTCTGTTGAGGGACATCTGGGTTGTTTCCAGCTTCTGTCTGTTATAAATATGACTGCTATGAACATAGTGGAGCATGTGTCCTTATTATATGTTGGAACATCTTCTGGGTATATTCTCAGGTGTGGTACAGCTGGGTCCTCAGGTAGTATTATGTCCATTTTTCTGAGGGTCCACCAAACTGATTTCCAGAGTGGTTGTACCAGTTTGCAATCCTACCAGCAATGGAGGAGTATATCTCTTTCTCTACATATTTGCCAGTATCTGCTGTCACCTAAGTTTTTGATCTTTAGCCATTCTGACTGGTGTAAGGTGGAATCTCTGGGTTGATTTGCATTTCCCTGATGACTAAGGATGTTGAACATTTCTTTAGGTGCTTCGCAGCCCTAAGAGTTTCCTCAGTTTAGAATTCTCCGTTTAGCTCTATGCACCATTTGTTGATAGGGTTATTTGGTTCTCTGGAGACTAACTTCTTAAATTCTTTGTATATATTGTCTATTAGCCCTCTATTAGATGTAGGATTGGTAAAGATCTTTTCTCAATCTGTTGGTTGCCATTTTGTCCTATTGACAATGTCCTTGCCTTACAGAAGCTTTGCAATTTTATGAGGTCCCATTTGTTGATTCTTGATCTTAGAGCATAAGCCATTGTTGTTCTGCTCAGGAAATTTTCCCCTGTGCCCATGTGTTAGAAATTTTTTCCCACTTTCTCTTCTATTACATTCAGTGTATCTTGTTTTATGTGGAACTCCTCAATCCATTTGGACTTGAGCTTTGTACAGGGAGATAGGAATCAATTTGCTTTCTTCTACATGTTGACCGCCATTTGAGCCAGCACAATTTGTTGAAAATGCTCTCTTTTTCTCCCACTGGATGGTTTTAGCTCCTTTGTCAAAGATCAAATGACTGTAGGTGTGTGTGTTCATTTCTGAGTCTTCAATTCTATTCCATTGATCTACCTGACTGTCACTGTACCAATACCGCACAGTTTTTCATCACTACTGCTCTGTAGTACAGCTTGAGGTCAGGGATGCTATTCCCCAGGAAGATCTTTTATTCTTGAGAATAGGTTTTGCTATCCTGGGTTTTTTGTTATTCCAAATGAATTTTAGAATTGGACTTTGTAAGTCTATGAAGAATTGAGTGGGAATTTTCATGGGGATTGCATTGAATCTGTAGATTTCTTTTGGCAATATGGCCATTTTTACTATATTAATCCTGCCAATCCATGATCATGGGAGTTCTTTCCATCTTCTGAAGTCTTCTTCAATTTCTTTCTTCAGTGACTTGAAGTTCTTGTCATACAGATCTTTAACTTGTTTGGCTAGAGTCACATCAAGATACTTTTTATTGTTTGTGACTATTGTGAAGAGTGTCATTTCCCTAATTTCTTACTCAGTCTGTTTATCCTTCGCTTATAGGAAGGCTACTGATTTGTTTGAGGAAATTTTATATCTGGCCATTTTGCTGAAGTTATTTATCAGCTGTAACACTTCTCTGATAAAGTTTTTTCCGGTCACTTAAGTATATGATCTTGTCATCTGCAAATAGTGATATTTTGATTTCTTCCTTTCCTATTTGTATCCCTTTGACCTTCTTTTGTTATCTAATTGATCTAGCTAGAACTTCAAATACTATATTTAATAGATAGGAAGAGAGTGGACAGCCTTGTATAGTCCCTGATTTTAGTGGGAATGCTTCAAGTTTCTCTCCATTTAGTTTGATGTTGGCTACTGGTTTGCTGTATACTGCTTTTACTATATTTAGGTATGGGCCTTGAATTCCTGACCTTTCCAATAATTTTATCATGAAGGGACGTTGAATTTTGTCAAATGCTTTTTCAGCATCTAATGAAATGACCATGTGTTTTTTTTTCTTTGAGTTTGATTATGTAGTGGATTACACTGATGGATTTACAGGTATTGAACCATCCCTACATCCCTAGGAAGAAGCCTACTTGTTCATGATGAATGATCTTTTTGATGCATTCTTGGATTCATTTTGCAAGAATTTTACTGCGTATTTTTGCATTGATATTCATAAGGAAAATTGATCTGAAGTTTTCCTTCCTTGTGAGGTTTCTGTGAGGTTTTGCTATCAGTGTAACTGTGGCCTCATAGAATGTATTAGGTAGTGTTCCTTCTGTTTGTATTTTGTGGAATAGTTTGAAGAGCATTGGTATTAGGTATTCTTTGAAGATCTGATGGAATTCTGTACTGAACCCATCTGGTCCTGTGCTTTTTTTTGGTTGGGAGAGTTTTAATGACTTCTTCTATTTCTTTAGGCATTATGGGACTGTTTAGATGGTTTATCTGATCATGATTTAACTTTGATATTTGGTATCTGTCTAAAAAATTGTCCATTTCATTCAGATTTTCCAATTTTGTTGATTTTAGGCTTTTGTAGTAGGATCTGATGATTTTTTGATTTTCTCAGATTCTATTCTTATATTTCCCTTTTCATTTCTGATTTTGTTAATTTGGATAATGTCTCTGTGCCGTCTGTTTAGTTTGGCTAAGGGTTTATCTATCTTGTTGATTTTCTCAAAGAACTAGCTCCTGGTTTTGTTGATTCTTTGTACAGTATTTTTAGTTTTTACTTGGTTGATTTCAGCCTTTAATTTGATTATTTCTTTCTTTGTACTCCCCTTTCGTGTATTAGCTTCTTTTTCTTCTAGAGCTTCGAGGTATGCTGTTAAGCTGCTGGTATATGCTCTCTCTGGTTTCTTTTTGGAGGCATTCAGAGCTATGAGTTTTCCTCTTAACACTGCTTTCATTGTGTACCATGGGTTTGGGTATGTTGTACTTTCATTTTCATTAAATTCTAGGAGGTCTTTAATTTCTTTCTTTATTTCTTCCTTGAAAAAGTTATCATTGAGTAGGCATTGTTCATCTTCCTTGTGTATGTGGGCTTTCTGCTGTTGTTGTTGCCATTGAAGACCAGCCTTATTCCATAGTGATCTGATACAAGGCATCGGATTATTTCACTCTACTTATATCTGTTGAGATTTGTTTAATGACCAATTATATGATCAGTTTTGGAGAAGGTACTATGAGGTGCTGAGAAGAAGGTAAATTCTTTTGATTTAGCATGAAATTGTGTGTGTGTGTGTGTGTGTGTGTGTGTATATACATATATATATATATATATGTATATATATATATTCCCTTTTGTCTATAGCTTCTGTTAGTTTAAATGGGTCTTTGTTTAGTTTGTGTTTCCAAAATAGAGTGGGGTGTTGAAGTGTCCCACTGTTATTGTGTGAGTTGCAATGTGTTCTTTGACTTTTAGTAAAATTTCTTTTATGAATGTCATTACCCTTGCATTTGGAGCCTAGATGTTCAGAATTCAGAGTTCTTCTTGGTAGATTTTTCCTTTGATGAGTATGAAGTGTCCGTCCTTAAATTTTGATGAGTTTTGGTTGAAAGTCAATTTTATCCAATATTAGAATGGTTACTTATGCCTTTTTCTTGGGACCAATTGCCTGGAAAATTGTTTTCCAGCCCTTTACTCTGAGGTAGTGTTTGTGTTTAACACAGAGGTGTGTTTCCTGGATGCAGCAAAATGCTGAGTCCTGTTCATGGATCCAGTCTGTTAGCGTATGTCTTTTTATTGGGAAACTGAGTCCATTGAAGTTAAGAGATATTAAGGAATAGTGATTGTTGCTTCCTGTTATTTTTGATGTTATTTTTATGCTGTGTGGCTATCTTCTTTTGAGTTTGTTGAAAGATTACTTAATTGGTTTTTCTAGGGTGTAGTTTCCCTCCTTCTATTGGCATTTTCCATCTATTATCCTTTGTAGGGCTAGGTTTTTGGGAAGATATTGTGTAAATTTGGTTTTGTCATGGAATATCTTGGTTTCACCATCTATGGTAATTGAGAGTTTTTCTGGATTTACCAGCCTATGCTGGCAGTTGTATTCTCTTAGGGTCTACATGAGATCTGTCCAGGATCTTCTAGCTTTCATAGTCTCTGGTGAGAAGTCTGGTTTAATTCTGATAGGTCTGCCTTTATATATTACTTGACATTTTCCCTGTACTTCTTTTAATATTCTTTCTTTGTTTTTTGCATTTGGTGTTTTGACTATAATGTGATGGGAAGAATTTCTTTTCTGGTCCAATCTATTTGGAGTTCTCTAGGCTTCTTCTTGCATGTTTATGTTTATCTCCTTTGGGTTAGGGAATTTTTCTTCTATAATTTTGTTGAAGCTATTGACTGGCCCTTTAGGTTGAGAATTTTCAGTCTCTTCTATACCTATTATCCTTAAGTTTGGTCTTCTCTTTGTGTCCTAGGTTTCTTGGATGTTTTGGGCTAGGAGCTTTTTTTATTTTGCATTTACTTTGACTGTTGTGTCAATGTTTTCTATGGTATCTTCTGCACCTGAGATTCTCTCTTTTATCTCTTGTATTCTGTTTGTGATGCTTGCATCTATGACTTCTGATGTCTTTCCTAGGGTTTCTATCTCCAAGGTTGTCTCCCTTTGTGATTTCTTTCTTTCTTTCTTTTTTTTTTTTTTTTTTGCTATTTCCATTTTTAGATCTAGGATGGTTTTGTTCATTTCCTTCCCCTGTTTGATTGTGTTTTCCTGTATTTCCTCTTTAAGGGACTTTTAGCTGTTTACCTGTGTTCTCATGTATTTCTTTAAGGGAGTTATTTATTTTCTTTTTAAACTTCTACTATCATCATGAGAAGTGATTTAAATCTGAGTCTGGCTTTTCTGGTGTGTTGGTGTATCCAGGGCTCGCTGTGTTGGAAGAACTTGATTCTGATGATGCCAAGTTTCCTTGGTTTCTGTTCCTTATGTTCTTGGCTTTGCCTTTCACTATCTGATTATCTCTGGTGTTAGCTGGTTTTGCTCTCTATGACTGTGGCTTGTCCCTCCTGCAAGTCTTTGTGTCAGTTTTCCTTGGGAACCAGATCTCTTTGAGAGGTATTTGGGTTTGGAGAGCTGTGATATAGGTTCAGTTCTGGGGTACAGACATAAACCAGAAGGATCCTGTCCCCAGCAGTTCCTTGGTTTCTGTGTCCTGATGGCTCTGCGAGGGTCCGTCTTAATTGAGGAATTTGAGTAGAAGTGGTGGTCTTCCTCTGCTTGAAGGTGTGTTGGCACTCCTGGGAGACCAGCTCTCTTCTGGCACTATTTGAGTATGGAGCCCTGTGTCACAGGATCTGCTCCCTGGCTGCAGAAGGAAACTTGAAGGTCACTCCTCAGTCCCTGTGTCCTGAGGTTTCTGGCAGGTCCCTCTGAGCAGAGGTGCTGGCCTTACCCTCCTCACCCCAGCTCACAAGCTTGTCCACCCTCCTGGGAGGCTAGCTCTTTCCCTGTGCTATTTGGGTATGGAGCAGAGTGGCACAGACCGCAGGCTTAAACTGGAAGGCCCTTATCCCAGGCTGCTCCTTGGTCCCTTTGTCCTTAGGATTCTGGGTGGGTCCTGCGGAGCAGTGGTGCTTGTCTTACCTCCACTCATGGGCTTGTCCACACTCCTGAGATGCTAGCTTTCTTCCAGTGTTATTTGGCTATGGATCTCTGTGGCACAGACTGAGGTTCCTGGCAGAAGAAGGAAACAGGAAGTCTCCTGTCCCAGGCTGCATCAGGGACATCAGTCCCTGTGTCCTGAGGTTTTCCGGGCAGGTCTCTCTAAGCAGAGGTACTGGCCTTACCCCCATCACAGACTTGTTCATACTCCTGGGATGGTAGCTCTTTCCCTGAGCTCTTTGGGTATGGTACAGCATGGAACAGACCACAGACATGCCAAATGACTTTTAAATGTTTGTTTTTTTAGGGTTAATATTATTTTTTGCCAGATTTCAAAGTCTGCATGCTGTAGTGTAATATATATATATATATATATATATATATATATATATATCCTCAGAATATCTAAATCTATGTGCTTGCTTTCTCTCTCTAGTTTCAAATATGTGCATTTTCCAAAGAACATTATTTTTAGTCTATGTTACATATTTCTTTCTGTAAATTTCAGGAATAAAAGTTACAGTAGCTTCCATTTATTCTATGTTTACCCACCCATGTTTTCTGACATGGGTTCTCTGTGGAATACTGGCAGTTGTAATATTATACAGTTAGTGCAAATATCACTCCTATTTTCATATTAGCAAGTTGAGAATTAATACCCTTATTTAATTTTCCCTAACCATGGCTTCAAATTAGGGCAAAGTGTCTGTCTTTTCATGCCAAGGACAGAGATCTCCTACATAGCTGCTTTCAGCAAAGTGTTCAAGAGTCTTATGGTCATCGATCTAGATCTACAAGAATCTAATGTTTTCTTACAATCAGAAGTAACTGGCATGCAAATACAGAATGGCATTTGTCAATGATGCATTCACTTAGTAATGATAAAGTCAGCAAGATTGTAAAGCTCTTTAAAACTCTATTTCAAAACACGAGAATGTAAAAGTTTTTTAAAGGATTAAATGTAAGGTATTAAGAGGTGGCTAAGAGAGTAAACTGCTTTGGATGATGCATGAGAACCTGAGTTCATTCCCTGTACCCGTTTAAAAGGGCCAATCATGATTGGCACATGCTTGTAATCCCAGATCTGAGTAGTTACTGACAAATCTCTGGAGCTTCTTGGGCAGACAATCCAACAATAAAAATAGGTGAGATCCAGGTTCAATGGAAGACCCGATTTTTATTTTTTAAAAAGCTGATGAGTGATAGGAGATACCTGATGTTGATCTTGGACTTCCACATGAACCTGGACACAAATGTACATGCATGCATGAGCATAAAATAACAAACAAAATTCTAAATATATAACTGTCAAA
Source organism: Rhynchomys soricoides (assembly GCA_019843965.1). NCBI lineage: Eukaryota > Metazoa > Chordata > Mammalia > Rodentia > Muridae > Rhynchomys > Rhynchomys soricoides. The sequence continues at coordinate 795,840 of JADRCH010007930.1, forward strand.
GCAGTAGAAACTATATACTGGAGGTTATCTGGTCTAATGAATATCCTTTACCTATTTACAAGATGACAATGAATATGTAGCTTCTGATATTTGAGATTTTAATTGGTACCAAAAGGCAAATAAAGTTCAGTCTTCTATCATGATATAATCTTTGTTGAAGTTCACAGACAATAACCTGTGCTTTCTTGATCTATTTCCCTGTTTTGGTAATTTTCCTTTATAAAATTATCATCCCCAACTCCTGCTATCTTGTGGCTCTTATGTCAATGGCACCCGATGTTTCATTATTGTTCTTTATTTCCATATAAACCTTACTGTTGGTAGCAGCTAAGGTGATGGACAGAAGCTCAGCTCTGTGGTGCTTTCTACAGCAATTGTAAAATTGTTTTTGAGACCTCTATTCAGGCCAAGCCAGGGTTCTTGACTCCACTGTAGAAAAGAATTTCAAGAGAAAACAGTATGAAACAAAGTTGGTGTTTACTTAGAGCTTTAAAAAATGTTTGAAGCATGTGGGTTAATGAAATAGAAGCACACTGGGAAATAAAACACAGGTAAGTACAGATGTGCTGGCAGACTGTTATGTATATCTAAACACAAGTCAGATGTAAACTTTGGGTGGCTCCTAAGTTATACTGTTTAAAGTATTCTATTGGCCACATTTCCAACCTCTTGTTCTGGTTTTTTGATAAAAGAGATCCTAGAGTGGTTTTTGAGATCACTTGTGTAGGATTACATCTGGTATAAAAAATAAACAAAACAAAACAAAGTTTGCCTACACACAGGATTAAGAAATAGTCTTAGTGTGAATGAAGTATTTTATGAATTCTTAAAAATTTGAGAATCTAAAAATGGGAAAAGAAAAAGTCCATACTTGGTCAGAAGTTTATGGCTTAAACAGGATTCCAGGTTATTTTAATGTTGTAACTTGAAACCTATATACATAAACTATACTGTCCCTCTGTATACATCTTGTTAATTATGCTAGAATTCTTAACTCACATCTTGAAAAAGTCTTTAGCTATATTCCAGAGTGAAGTTTCTCTCCCTTCTCACCCATTAGTTTTGCTTGTCTATCTTGTCTCGTCCTATGTGATATTTTACCCTACACACAATCAATATTGTTATTGTAGATTAAATTTCTTCATTATTTTCCCATAGGATGTTTTGAACCTGTTCAAATTCACCAACTTTGAATTTTCAAAGAGAGAACTTTAAACCTATTGTTACTTTGAATGCTGATCTTCTACTCCGGTTTTATTTAACACTTTCGAAATAAGCAAGAATCCTTAAGAATACTGAAAGGTAGCAAAATCTTTACCTTTCATCTCTGGTTTCATGACTTCTCTTTTGTAGTCCACTGGAATTCTGAGAAAAGAGTATACTTCTTTCTCAGATCTCTGTTTAAGGAAACATTTCATTCATTGTGATCTATAACAAACCTGAATGAAGAAAGTTTGAACAATGTGATTCCATTTCTTCCTTGAAGAGCATACAGCTCTAAATTCTTCAATGTGAATTCACCAGCATTGTTTTATTCTAGACAAAAGCATACAAAATGATAAATTAAGTTAAAGACATCTGAATTGACTTTAAATATTTTTATGCTCATTTATACTAATTAGAAGTGAAAAATGCCCTTGTTCTTTGAGAAAGTATACATATACAGATTACTCCAATATTATTATTACAAAGTTAGTGTCCAGGCCTTTGTGTGTATATTATATTGTAGATGAGTCTTAAGACTTTAGTCACAAACTTTGTATGCACTTCCTCACTTCTTATTTTAATGTATTTAAATATGTGTTACACATGGTTGTCTGTAAAAAAATGCCATAAGTACTCATGATCATTCTCTTGTAGAAAGATAGAACCTGAAGCTAAATATTAACTGCAAGAAAAATCCCCCCCAGCACATGTCAAAATGATAAATATAAAAGATGGTTGGTTCTGCGGCAGTAAGCTGGAAACATGACGGTTCTGGATGCATTAGCTGAAGGTCCATTGGCCCTGGGATGTCTTAATTCAGACGTTCTATAGTTCATAGTCATGGTTAGCAGGATGCTGTGCCTTAGAACTAGTAGTTCATTGCCAGTGCTGATAGGAATTCTTGATCCATTTAAACTAGTGCTGTATCTTTACATAGTACTATCCCTGGAAGATGATTAAAAAAAAAAAGTTCCAAAGGAAAAGATGAGGGTGAAATCATTCACACACAGGTGCTGCAGCTACAACTGTACTTTTGTGTTTGGGGGTATAATGCATGTCCTTAACACAAATCCCATTTTTCACATAATGTAATAACAACTGCCGTAATATAGTGATTGGTATTATAGAAAGCACTGTGAGAGAAATGCTGTTATTATGAAAATCCTATTAGCAAGTCTCAGTGTGCTGTACATGCAGGGAAGATTTATTAACATACCCTCTGTAGTCACTTTGCTGAAAACAGTTTTACCAGCTATGAAATACTATATAATAATGTCATTAATAATTGTGTCTAATTGCAGTATATAAAAGTAAAGCATTGAATAGCTTGAAATGGCCTTTCTGAATGTCGAGATTATTTCAAGTAGATGTGATGAGGAAGGGATATGCCACACAACCCATTTTATGCCGTCACGTGTCAAGTGATAGATCCTTCAAGTGCACAGTCAGTTAGACTAATGAGAAAATGTTGGGTCTCTTATAAAAAGCCGTCAGTAGATGGCAATGTGACTGTTTTATACATCATTTTTATATTATATGACTGAAAAGCTGGAGATCATTCAATTCACATTTGTTACCTAAATTATTATAACCCCCCAAAAAAGAGTATCAAAAACCCTTTTAGACTACTCTTTGAATAATTGATAGTGACAAATGAAAAGCAATACCTAGAATTTTCTAAGTGATTAGAGTTATTTTAATTTTCCAGTGGTCAGGTTTGAATAAATATAATGTTACAAACTATACCACCAATAACCAAAGAGCACAGAATGTTTCAAGCTATAGTACTTTGAGAAATTCCCGATTAGTACTTTAGTTAAGCATTACAGCCAGCAATAGCCTCCTGGTGCCTGATTTATGACTGGGCTCAGAGATATGAGCCTTCATCGAAAATTATCTTCACATGTTTTATTTATTCCATCTTTTCCACATTATCCTGCCAGATGAATGACTGATATTTTTTACTGATGTTTATAAAAACATATAACCTGCATGGAGTATAATATGTTGTAATAACAAATAAACCCAAAAACGTAAAAGCAGGCTATGCAGTTTGCATCTGCTATAAGTGACAATGGCTTTGGTTTCAATGTGAGTTACAGAACCCAGGGAATAATGATGGAGTTTGGAAAGAAACCGGAACTGGAGTTTTAGCTTCTAGGCCATGAAAATTCTATGAATTGAGGAAATATAACAAAGTTTTGAGTAATTCTAGCAGTAAATACAAATATTTGGTTCTACTCAATAATTTACATTTACTAAAGTCTAATTTGTGTTTTCCTTTTAGGACATGAGTGTTTAAAAAATAGATGTTAGAATTGATATTCTACTAAAGGGCTACAAGTTAACATGAGGAAATGCTGGTGATTCCACTAGACAGTGGTTATCAACCTTTGTGTTCAAACAACTCTTTTACAAGGATCACATACAAAATATCTTGTAAATCAGATATTTACATTTTGAATCATAAATATAATTTTCTGGTTGGGGGGTCACCATAACATGAGGAACTGTATTAAAGGGTCACAGAACTAGGAAGGTTGAGAATAACTGCATTAAGAAGTGAGAACTAATCCTAATATCACCTATGAGAAGTTTATTAAATAATCTCCCTTGCTGTTTTATCTCTCAGATGAGGATAAATAACTTATCAACATGTTTGAGAGACGTTATATGTGTTTATACATAGCTCTTCCTTGATGAGCATTTGCAAGCTTTCGCTCACCTTGTTCATTTAGCCAGTTGAAGATGGTCACAATATGATGGAAAATCTTGGAAACTTACTCATTCTAAGATATCTGAGAAATAATTTAGGTCACTCAAAATAGCAGAAATCATAGCTGTTCAGATCTCAGGAACTGGGAAATTTAAAATGTTTATTTTTTCTTTTAATAACTCTTTAGGACTAATCTTCTATAATGAAGTTACAAAAAAACCCATAAAACACAAATGATCTTTCACTTTGTATTTAAATATCTGGTAAACAAACTTCAACTTTAGTACTGTTTATAGCAAATATAGAATCCCCTATAAAGTAAATTCAAATTTACCTATATTCAGCAATGAAGGGAACAAAAAATATCGTTGTAAACTATTGATTTTGTATTTAATATCAATAGTTCTTTTCAAAGACAGATTTGAGATAATTCTCAGTTGTTTGTTGTAAGGATAAAATACAATATAAGAGGCTTGATTTTTCTCCTTCAAATTATCAAACTTCTCTGCCTTCTGTTGTCTCAGAGTATTTTATCATACAAAATGTATACTTATACTTTTACCCATTTAAAATGTGCTTAAAACATTTTTGTATGAAAATAAGGCATCTGAGACCTGATGTTTCAACACATTAATAGCTCAGGAAATAGGAATGTAGGTTTAGTTGGGCACCAACTCCAAAGTTGATTATGCAAATACACTTTCAGCAACAGATGAAACTTTACCTTTAGGTTATGAGGTGTAAGCAATAGAGTTGGCAACAGCCTATAACGTTTGGAAGAGGCTGTCTTTATGAACTCTTTGGCCAAACCCTCAACAATATTTAACCCATTAAGAGCAATGAGAGTTTTACTAAGTAGTATTAGATATTCAATTGGGACATTGTTAGTTTCTTGTTTCTGGAAGTTTCTTAGAGTGTTACCGGAGGAGGAAAGTAATCATCAATTATCACACAGCTTCAACCCTTGTAAACTACAACAGTAACCTACCTGAGAGACACATTGATATCATAGTGGCACAAATTCTATGGGAGTAACCAAGCACCTTTTGATTGTATTTAAGTCTCACTCCATGAGATGGAGCCAATACCTGACACTGCTAAAATGGCTAAGAACCTGAAACTGGATAGGGTATGGACCCTAGGGAAGACGTTTACTGTTATTCTTTTGTAAGGAACATAGCAATAGAATGATTCCCAATGACATATTTCTATATCTATACACAAGTATATCATTCATGTCTCATCTACTGAAAGAAGCTTCTTTCAGTATATGGTAATTAGCAAAGAGACATTCTCCTGTTCAATATGTAGAAGTGAGGGATTTAGAGGCACTCATCTATAAGTGGGGAGTCTTTGTCAAACACTCCAGATATAGTAACAGCCAGATATAGTGACTGACTCCAAGGAAACTGCATCTTTCAGACACAGTAGTTCTGATACAAATGTGAATCCATAGAGAAGGTGACAATATGTGCAAAATCTGCCCAAGTTTATGTTAGACAAAATATCAGGATGAGAAGAAGGAATGAACATAATCCCACTCCAAACTAGGAGCTATTTGCAACTAATACCTGGGAAAGGGGAAATCTGTTTTATCCAATGAAATGAACCTGGGTATAGCTACTATCCTTTAGGGGAGAGTAGTTTGCGAACAGAAATAGACTCATTCCCTCCCCCATCTCTCTCTCTCTCTCTCTCTCTCTCTCTCTCTCTCTCTCTCTCTGTGTGTGTGTGTGCTTGTGTATTTTATTATCCTTGGTTTGTTTGGTTTGTGGAGGGAAGAAATACTAGAAGTTATGTGAGTAGGGAGGTTTGAATGATCTGGGAGTACCTAGTAGAGGGAAAAAGAATAAGATCAAAATATAGCATATGGATTTTCTTTTCCTAAATAAACTTTTCCCCTTGAGAATTTGGAAACAGTTTTGTTTGGTTGGTTTTTTTGAAACATGGAAGCCAGAGTAGACAATGTGTCTATGGGCATAACTTTCTCAAAAGGCACCATATTTCCACTCAGTAAACTATTATCCAAAGATGTTAAACTTGTTTTGTTTTATTGTTTGTTTGTTTGTTTGTTCAGTAAGAATGTTCAGCTAACTCAAGTGTCATTCTAATAGTCAAGTAATGATAAGAATGCATGTGTCCCAAATGCAGTGTTCAAGTACTCTTGTTTGAGAAATAGTTCTTTATCATGCAAATGTGGATGCCTGCATTATGTCTTTTATGTCCTTTTGGATGCACAGACATTGGGCTTCTTCTAACATTTACAACCTCTGAAAGGGCAGTTTGTAATGCTCATTACATTCAGAAGAATGTTTATTCAATAATGAGAGCTTTCTTTCTGTTATATCCTTTGAAGAAGGTATGAGTAGGAGGTAAGATTTTGTTTTAATTATATTTCCCCAACAGGGTTGGATCTGATTTTCTTGGCTTGAATTTTCTTTCTCTTAATTGAATTAAAGCTGAACTGTTGCCCTGAGTAAGAGGAAATCAGACTTCATGACACTGATTTCTGTTGAGGATGGTTACAATTTATCTTCATGCTCATTCATTCTTCATTAAAAGCAATTAAGTGTTTTTTTTTTTTTATCATTCTTGTTTGCACAGAGAGGAATGAAGTGAGTTTAGAGGATGTAAAGAATCAGGTGAAAGTATTCTTTTTATTAATTATTATTTTGTAGAGAATTTTATACATAGATATTATAGTTACATCATTTTCCTACCTTTCTCTATCCCCATCTTCTCCCAAATACGCCCATGTTTTCTCAAAATTTATGATTAATTCTATATTTTAAATAATTTAAATTTATTTTTAAATTTTAATTAAAAATGCTTTTAATAAATTCTTTCAATGTATTACATTCACAAAATTGTCTGAAAATTTGAATGAAACTCTCTTTTAAATTAAAAGCACGGTGGTAGTGCTGGAGAGGTGGCTCAGCATTAAAAATCACTTGTTGCTTTCACAAAGGACTTAGTTCATTAAATTTCATTTATATGGTAACTCTCAATCTTCCAACTTCAGCTCTGGGAGATCCATTATTTTTCCTGGCTTCTGGGGGTACCAGAGATGCACACACTACACATACTTACATCATAATACCACTTGTTCTCTTATAACAAAATCTGTAATTAACTAGTAAATTTTGTTCTCTATTTTTCTAAAATAGTCAAAAAGAAATTTAAAATTAAGAAATACAATGCTAGTACAGCCTTAGAATTCTAACTTTCTATTTGTAAATAGAGTCTTCTTTGTTATTAAAAATGGTATATGCATGTTTCTTATTAAAACAGAAGTTTCTCTGTAAGTGAAACATGCTAGAGACACTTCTGAATTTCATTTATATGTGCATATTTTAGTAATTCAACTCTATATACCTTAAAATATCCTTTCCTCAAATATCCTTGTGATTATTCTTTAATCAATCATTCCATTAGATAATTCTCCATCTACCTCACATGCATATGTAAATAAGAAAATTTGTTCTTTAAAACAAACATTTAATAAAGATTTTAAATCATGTATCTGGATACAAATTTATAAAGTTTACAGAATTTTCTTAGAGACCAGTTAAAATACAAAAGTATATGTTGTCTTTGTCAATGGCACTTTTTCTACACTTTAAAAATAGAGATTATTTCAAATGTTATCCCCTTTCCTGGTTCCCCCCTTCCGGGAAACCCCCTATACCATCCCCTCCCCTGCTTCTATGAGGGTGTTCCTCCACCCACACACCCACTCCTGTCTCCATGCCCTCGAATTCATCTACAGTGGGCATCTATCTAACCTTCATAGGATCAAGTACCTATTTTCCCATTGATGGCTGACAAAGCTATCCTCTGCTACATATGCGGCTGAAGCCATGGATCTCTTTATGTGTACTCTTTGGTTGGTGGCTTAGTTCCTGAAAGCTCTGTGGAATCTGGTTAAATGTAAATAAAGAAAAATATACAATAAAAAATAAAAAAAATAAAAAATTTAAAAATAGAATGCACAGTTTGTAAGTAAAAAATGTCCAAAATAAAGAATTTAAAATTAAAAAAATAGATTATTTGTACTACTATTTTACATCTAGAATAATTATAAAACATTCATGTTAATATTTTATATTTTATCTCTTTTTGCTATGCCTTTGTTATAAAACATTATATGGGAACATAAAACAAAGTCCAATAAATCTTCAACAAGAATTTGACAACCATTCTTTGAGCATGGACTTGGCTTTCCAGACAAGAGCTAAAAGAATAGCATCTATAACCTGTGCACACTATCTGAACTTTATACCCACAAGGTCTTCTCAATAACTGTATGTTGAGGGTTGGATTGAACAGTGTCAAAGACAGTTTGTTTTGTTTTGTTTTTATTTTTTTTGACTATCTATAATGTGCCAGATTGATTTAAGACTTCAATTTCATAAAGTCATCAATGTGTCTTCTAGACAACTTCAAATAAATATGAAATTAAGGAAAGAGACCATTTGAATTATATGTCTTTTCTGTTTCTTGCTTCATGAATAGTATGAAGGACTTTTTTCTTTTTTTCTAGAAAGTTCTTTTATGAATCAATTATGAAATTCACTAGTTTTGGGAGACAGAAATTTTAGCACTGATATAGACCAAGTGTGTTTTTTGTATATTCTCAAACTTTATGAAAGTCCACAATGTTTTGAGTATTAAACCAGGGAGTATTTGGAGGTAAATTAGAGCACAGGTCGAACTCTTGGAAGTAAAAGCATCTTGAATCTCCACATGCTTCCTTTCATGTAGTTATGCAGATTTTCAAAAATAGCTATCATATCGTGCTGAGGAATTAATATCTAAAGGTTAAATTGAATCAATGTCCTGCAGAGTTGGAACCATCCTAAAAATCATTAAGTTGGTTTTATTCTTTCAGTCATTACATTCCATCATGTATGCAAAAATGATAACGAGAATTTGGGGGATAACTATTTTAGTAAGAGACAGCTCTGAATCTTAAGGAACTGTTCACAGAAATAACCTGTTACTTTAATAAAAACATAGTTTTACATGGTGTTGTATGTCTTTCATTCTAGAACCAATGGCCTTCCACAAATCTACCAGTGGCACATAGTTATGCACTGAAGGTTAGGTTGTCTAGTATCTATCATCCACAGAGATGTGCTGACTGACCCAGCGAAGGTCCAGTGAAGACATAAAAACTTTTGTGAGGACATGATTATAATGGCTGTGTCTTGCCCAAAAGATATTTCCCAGCCCTTTCCTCCATTTTGCAGCTCTTATATTCTTTCTGCACCACAGTAATGATGTGGTTTAAATGAAAATAGACCTTGTTGCTCATATCATTTGATCCTTAGCTGGTGAAACTGTTTGGGAAGCATAGGGAAGCATGGCTCTGTACAAAGAGCAATATCATTGGGGTTGAAATTTGAGATTTTATAAGACTCACTGTTTCCTAGTCTCCCTCTCTCACTCTTTCTACTTTGTGGTAGATTTGTTCATCTTCCCCTCCCTTTGATGCCAGATAAGGCCGTCCTCTGCTACATATCCAGCTGATGCCATGGATCCCTCCATGTGTATACTTTGGTTGGCAGTTTAGTCCCTGGAAACTGCGGTTCTGGTTGGTTGATATTGTTGTTCTTCCTATGGGGTTGAAAACCCCTGCAGCACCTTCAGTCCCTCTCCTAATTCCTCTATTGGGGTCCCCCTGCTCTATCGAACAGTTGGCTCTGCAAGCATCCACATCTTTACTCATAAGGCTCTGGCCCAGCCTCTCAAGAGACATCCATATCAGGCTACTGTCAGCAAACACTTCTTCACTTGTTCATCTTTTAAATGAAGCTCACAGTCTCATCTTACTTTAAATACATTTTTACTCTTTAATTTTTGAGATTATAATTATAACATCTCATCCTTTCCTATCCTCAAACTCTTCCATATATACACACACCTATTTATCAAATTCATGGCCACTTCTTCATTAATTGTTGTGGCATGTATTCAAGCTTTTTCTTCCCTAGTAGCACACATGAAAATTTCTGGAACTCTGAAAGCTAGTTGATGTGAATGAATCTTCCAGCTAAATTTCAACCTGATTTTTCTATATCTTACAACCAAGTTATATATGGTAACTTTAGCACTAGAATGGCATCTATTAATTATACTAGACAATAAAAAAGAATGCTGTGAATCTGCATTATTTTGGAGGATTCTGGGACTTATAAGGAGATATTCCATCCCTGGCACTGGGGTTGGGGTTTGTTCAATACCAGAGGGATAGAGAGATAGAGAGACCTGGTAAATAATGACTGAAATATATTTAATTATCACACAGGTAATAAGTGAAACAAACACAAAGTATCTTTAATATCATAACCTCTTTTGTGTAATAAATGAATATCTTCTAATTCGAGGTATTGCCAAAGTGATGCTAGATGATGCATGTCCAGCTCAACATGCTAAAAGTAAGATGTAATTTGTGCTCTTCAATTACTGGGCTGTCACCATTGTGTTCCAGTTTAGTTGGAGGGACTATCAATGACCAAACACTCCCTTTAAATCTTTAATATTGCTTCTGGTCTCTTTTCCGTGTTTGGGTCCATATTCATTTAATTGTTAAACATATTCAATATGTTTCTAGTCTCCTTACTCCTTTACCTTGTAGCCTTGATGACACTCATTACCTTACTATATAGCTAACTAGCTTATTGTCTAGATTACTGGTATAGTATAGGATCTGACTGTAAAGGGCTCTATCTATATTCTTCTCTATAGCTTCATATTCTTCCACCACTCTCTGCTACTGTAGAAAGCAATATTCTAGCAATGAACCTTTCATCATGAAGTAAGTATCCATTATAGTCCTACTAAGAGCATGTCAGTATCATTAGACATTCAAAAGTTAGTAGTTCAAAAATTTTTCTTCTTGTCAGAAATATTTTTTCATCCCTTCACTCACTAGACCATCTATATTATCTCATATGCATGTCTATCTATCTATCTATCTATCTATCTATCTATCGATACATACATATATATATATATATATATATATATATATATATATAGAGAGAGAGAGAGAGAGAGAGAGAGAGAGAGATAAGCACATAGATATACAGATAGATACATAGATAGATATAAGGATACATAGATAGATGTTCTAGACAAATACCTTGAATAATCTGATAATGGACATAAAATTCTATCTTTAAACCTATGTGTTACTCAAATGAAAAAGAACAGCTGTTCACAAAGTCTAATTTTGATACCCCTGGCATACCATAGGAAATCCTGTCCTTTCATTACATTGAAATCATGCAAGAAATTGCAAGGAAATGAAATGTCTGTGTTTTAAGTGGTTATTAGATGAAAAAATGTTTGTATATGATTTGTGTATGTATGAAATACATTTTAAATTAAAAAACTCTGAAGCAGAGAGTAAAACATTTCTTGTTGGTAGGGGTAGAGCAGACAAGATCTTGCAAACCAAAAGGTAAAAGTTTGCATTTATGAGAATATACAAGTGTGGAGATGTAGTATAGTTCACTGTGTTTTTGTATATTTTAAATAATAAAAAACAACATTATAGTATTCATAGAACATTAATTATATACATATACATATGATATAAAGGGAAAACTAAAGTTTTATTTCTTATGGAGCACCAGTAGTCTTATCCCTGAGAATTGTATTTGCCCTTTGTTAATGTGTGTGTGTATGTGTGTATGTGTGTATACATATGTTTGTCCTTGCTCTGTGCTACAACATAATAGAAATAATAAACCTGTAGGTCTACAGCTTCTGCAAACAGAGATAATTCAGAGGTTTGGACTTGAGGAATTCAACTAGGATAACTGAGAATATATATAGTCTTGCTTGAGAATAAACAGAGATTATACAAACTCAGAGTAGACATGGGTGGATGCTAAAAGTAGAGACTGCTGCATATATTCACATTTATAGATGACCGAACTAAAATAAATATCTACTATAAAGGTACATTCCTATTTCTTTAGTTATCCATGTGGACATTGTGTTTCTTAACTGTCCATATTTTAAGTTTATTTCAACTATTTTGTAGTCACACAGTTCTTGGGAATTTGCATTTTGGGTAATTAATGAGTGTAGTAGTTTAATGTGAGTTAGCAACTTGACAAAAGTCTAGAATGCCCAATGGCATGGCACTATGACCATGCCTACAAGGGATTTTCTTGATTGCATTAATAAAGGTGGGATGGTTATATCATGAGTAGTACCATTCCTTTGCTCAGGAGTTCCAAAAGTGTATATATAAACAAAACCCTGCTTAGCACTAGAATACATGTAATATATTGATTCTTCCTTGTTTTCTGATCATGAATTCAACGTGAGCAGCTGCTTCACGCTCCTGCTTGTCATGACAGCTCTATCATGATGGAGTATAGCTCAAACTGTGTGCTAATGCAAACGTTTTCTCTCTTCAGTTGCTTTTGTTAGAATATTTTACCGCAGCATCAAGAAAAGAAAAGCAAGACAATGATCCAGGGAAAAGTCTGGGACAATTTAGGACAATGCTGAAGTGCCAACTTTCCTCCTATGATATGGAAGAGAAAGATTGCTATTTGAATTTGGTTCTTATAATTCATGTCCCTATTTTATTTGTGTCTCTGCATTTATATCATATTTTGGGGATATAGTTTAAGAAAAAACTCTGAAAACATAAATCTTTATAACTTGATATTATTTTATTAGGAAGACTTTCATAGCTATAAATGATGATGTTCTCAAAGAGTAAAAAGAAAACCAAATTAGCATAATCCCACAAATGCTAATAATAGTATTTCCAAATTTCACCTTATCTGAAAATTAAGTAAAAATGTTTATAAGCTGAAAATTATATGAAATAGACAATATAAATTTGGTTTATCCTGGAACATTAGGAGGTTTCATGCTCCGCTAGAGATGAGATATTAATTACCATCAAGATTTTGAAGTCTCCTGGAAAATAGGAGTCAGGGAAATTATTTAATTCTTGTCGATGCACAAGTCACTGTGGAAGTATGTTTTATGCTATACTCAAGTCTGGTTATTCTACTCTTATGGTTCTCCTACTTAGAATTCCAGTAAGAAAGTTCAATCAAAGAAGTTAATTTAGTTCACTCTATATACAGGCATTACTTTGTAAATTCAAACAATTACACTAAACATTATGGCCCTTATTAAAGTTTAAAGAATTCCTATGTCTGAATATATTTAATTATTTTTTTCTAAGATGAGACTCTGATGGTGACAAATGAAATAAAAATGAGATGGCAGAATACATCAGAAGGACTGGATGGGGAAAAAAACATTGTAGATCCTCAATAGTGTTGGTTTTATGCACCACACACACACAAATATACACATACAGGTGCACATGCCACAATGTACACTGGAGGACAGAAGTCAACTTCTTGTTGTAGTTAGTTCCTTCTTTCCAACAGGTAAGTACTCAGACTTGAGCTCAGATTCTCAGCCTCAACTGCAAGTATCTTTGTCCACTGAGCCCTCTTCCCAGCTCATGATTTTATCTTCCTTTACAGACAAAAAAATTTCCATATGTTCAATATTTTATTACTAACTCATTTTTATGGATATCTAGATCCATTATTTTTTCTAGCTTTAGTAATTAAGCAATGATCAAAATGTCTATAAAGCTGTCACAATAATGTATTGTGTATGTGTGTGTGTGTGTGTGTGTGTGTGTATGTGTTGTGAAACTAGAAAGGATCATAAAAAAGAAGAAAATCATAAGGCTGATACAAACAAAGAGACAGTGCCATGAACACCCCTTTCAAATCCCATAAAGGACTTTGAGAAGAAATGAGCCAGACAAATTTGGAGCAGAAGACATGGAGAAGGACATTGGAGAAAGGGAAACAAATTAAAAGTATAATAACTCAAATAACAAAAATAGTAGAATGGAACCTAGTATTTCATAGGCTAACATTCAGACTTTAGTAAAAGTAAAAGAACCACGAGGAAATCATGAGAAAACATTAAACCTGAAACCAACAGAGTGAAAAAGTCCCTCTCTAAAGGATTGCTGGAAGTTACCTGTCCTTGGAAGAAATGGTATCATTTTCTTCAGTGGTATAAAACACTAAGTTGCTCTTGCTTCAGTATCTGATCTTCTGCCCACACTTTTGCAAACAATTCTAATCGACCTTATAAAAAGAAGTCTTGTATGTAGGATGCGACTTTTTGAGATGTATTCCAGGGAGAGAGTGATGAGGATGAGAGAGGAAAGAATGGACACACACACACACAAAACTAAAATTCATTGCATAAGGATATAAAATGTTTAATAATCAACAATTAAAAATTGTTTTGAAGAATGTTAAGAGTATTTATAGGGGTTTTATTTTACAGTTTCAGACTCTTTCAAGTTGGGAAACATTTCAACTGACAAATAAAGGAAACCCATATTTAACTTGATAAATAAACCTTTTATAAAATAATGCAAGAAAAAATTACCTCAACCTTCCCAATCAATTTTGCTAGTGTAATTTTTTCATACTTCAACTAATCAGTAAGTACAATGAGAAAAACAGTCAATCAAACAAACATTAATGTCTTATTTTTTTATATATTTTGTGAATGGGGGTTCTGAAACAAAGCTTTAGAAACAAAACATCTAAACCAGCAGTCTCTCAGTGACAGAAAACCCTTCTCCCCTTATTTTGTCCTTCATAGACATGATTCAGGCAATTTACTCAGCCTGAGACTAGTTGGGTGATCAGATGTATACAACAGCCAATCCTATAAAGTTTTCAATTTTAATAATACCCGTCTGTCATTTCTTGATTTTTGTCAGAGTTAACACAGCCACCAAGGCAATGAAATCAGAAATTAGACATTTCCTTACCTGGTTATTATCTAGAATATCTTGCAAAATAACTACCTTGAAATAGAAAATTAAGTTATTTGACAAGCAAGAGAATTAATGAATGGTTACTCACTAGAAAACTAAATTTTATGACAAAAAATGCTTCCTCTAAGAATTTAGAAATAAATAGGGCTAAGAAATAATTTTTTCTTTGGGTGAGTAAATAAATCACGTAATTTATATAAATAATGTATACAAAGTCTACCTTGGATTATGGGTAAACTACTTTCCCTTGGTGTTTTAAAAGAATTACTACATTTTATTTATTTTGTTGTAGGGAATTATGTAAGTCTCAAGGTAAATTTGTAGAGGTCAGAGTACAATGTATGGGTATAATCTCTCCTTTTACCAACTGGGTCCTGGGGATAGAATTCAGGTTGTTAGTTTTGGAACAGAAATCTTTACTCATTTATGTTGATGGCTCTAATTTTTAAGGCATCACTCAGCAAACAGCTGGAGCCATGATATTAATTTTATGGCAAATTGAAAGTAGAAATTCATCTTCTAATGGAAAGTCATGCAGAAAGGGTTGATAGAAAGACACAGGTCTTTCTAACCAGCCCAAACATATATAGATATAGCTGTAATAAGAAAATAATTTTCTATTCTTTTTTTCACTTTTCATATAAGTATACTTATTAAATTATATAACTCCTCAGATAACTCTTTGGAAATCAAATTTGTAGGTACTTTAACAAAGCCCATTCTACCACAATCAATTCCTGTTGTTTTTTTTTTTAATTAAAAGATACTTCTGACACATCTAATCCAAAGCTCTCATTAAAATCAGCAATGAAAGCTGCTATGTCAATCATGTAGAAACGACATGGGTGCAATAAATCCTAATAAACATACACACATATTAAAAGCACCATTTCTTAGCCAAGAAATTCGAATTCAGTGAACCAATTTAGACTTATTGTAAACAAATAAAGGAAATGCCTGCTGTAATACTTTTCCTGGGGACTTGATTTCTAGTCACACAGGTAGAAAAAAGAATAAGAAACCGAAGAAATTCTTCTGTCCAGAACCTACTTGGGGATCCCATGGATTTGGGTTTCTTTGATGGAGACTGGTGGCTCAAAAGGCAGGTCCATAGCAGAAAGCACCGCAGTGTGGAGATGGCTGATGAAAGTGATATTACAGGAGTTTTCTGCATAACTGCAGGCAGATATATCGAACTCTTCTCTCACATGACATTGCCTCATGTTTCTACTGCCTTGGAATATTTTCGGATTTATGAACCTCTTAGTCTTTCATGTTTTTTATGAGTTTTTCCCACCTAATGAACTTCCCAATACCTTCCAGAATAGAAAGTTTCCATTCAAAAGATTACATTAATAATAAAAACCTAACAAAATCATTCTTTTCTTTAAAAAAAGTGACTTGTGATATATAGAAAACTGACAGATTTTAAGCTATTTTTCTCTATGAAGTGTTTATTAATCATTCTGTGCGATTTAAAACATTTGGTTAAGTTTTAGGACATTTTCATTTTTTGAGGTATGTCTCTGAGTCAGGATATTACTACTGTTAACCGACACCAGGACTATGCCAACTCTTAAAAGGACAAGATTTAACTGGGGCTGGCTTACACGTTCAGAGGTTCAAGTGGGGGCATGACAAAATCTAGGCAGGCATGGATCAGGAGGATCTAAAAATTCTAAATCTCAAACTTAAGGTTGCTACAAGACTGACTTCCAGGCAGCCAAAACGAAAATCTCAAGGCCTATCCCTACAATAACACACTTCTTCCAACAAGACCACACTTACTTCAACAAAGCCACACCTACTTCAACAAGGCCACACCTCCAAATAGTCCCAATCCCTGAGCCAAGCATATACAAACTACCACAAGTGGGATATCAACAATTTTTATTTACTTCCCTAATAAGGGAACTAGGAGATGTGTTGCAATGAGTTCAAAGGAATATTTAAGGTTCATAAAAATATCAAAATTGTTTAGTGATGCTGAAATCAATTTTCCTTCCCCTCTTCCGTTTTTCCTTCCACTGTTGTTTTCCCATTTTCTTCACCTTCCATTTATTCTTCCCTTTCTTTCATTCCTTTTTTCCTATCTTTCCTTCAATATTTTAGGGATTGAATCTCGAGCATTATGGAGGCAAGTGGTCTACCAAAGACCTACAGACCCAAAGATGAAATCAGTTTTCTTTATTGATACAGAGCTGGCCTGGTGCACAGTCATCAGAAATTAATTAAGTAGAATGGGTTGGTATGACTGAAAACACCTACATGAATTAATAACAGCTTTCCTAAAATGCATCTCTTCATAGTTGTTCAACAGCTCAAAGAAAAGTATAATGTGCAAGAGAATCTGATAAGCAGAAGGGGAACAGTAGTTCTTTTCACTTCCCAGGAATCTTTTGGTGACATAAAAGTCATTCAGATCCCATAGCTTTTGTAGAAATTAGTTTGAATATTTTTCAAAAAATTATAAATAGAACTTATCATATGACACAGCTATTTTACTCCTATACACTAATCTGGTTGCTTCCAATTCCTGGCTATTATGAATACAGAAACAATGAACATGGTTGCACATGTGTCTCTGTGGTAGGTGAAGCATCCTTTGAGTATATGTATAAGAGTCATATAGCTGGCTTACAGAAGCTTTGCAGTTTCATGAGGTGACATTTATTCTTGATCATATTGCCTTCACTATTGATGTTCTGATAAGGAATTCTCCCACGTCAATGTGCTCAAACCTATTCCTCACTTTCTCTTTTCTCAGATTCAGTGTGTCTAGTTTTATGTTGAGGTCTTTGATCAACTAAGACTTGAGTTTTGTGCAGAGTGTTAAATATGGTCCTATTTGTATTCTTCTACATACCAATATCCATTTAGACCATCACCATTTATTGAAGATGCTTTCTTTTCCCCCTTATATATTTCTAGTTTCTTTATCAAAAATCAGGTGTTCATCTGTGTGTGAATTTACATATGGGTCATCTATTCAAGTCCATTGATCATAGTATATGTGTTTATATTAATAAAATGAAGTTTTTATTACTATTTCTCTGTAGTACAGCTGTCCCTCACACAAAGAATGGACTTTAAAAACATATTACACTTATACAATAAAATATTACTCAGCTATTAACAAAACACATGAAATTTGTTGGCAAATGGATAGAAATAGAGAAAAATCATCGTTGTGAATGGAAAACAATGCAAACAAAAACCAAGAAAACAAACGTGGTATGGGCTCACTTATAAGTAGATGTTAGTTGTAAAGCAAAGTTGTAATCATGTAACAAATAATTCACAGACCCAGAGAAACTAATAAGGAGGGATTAAACAGGGGCCCAAGGTGGAGAGAAATAGAATAGATTTCATGGGTGGGCTGGGGGCTGTGAGGATGGGAATATGAAGGATCAGGTGGGGGCAATGGAAGGAGACAATGCTGGAAGAGAGGATGGGAATTGGGAGTCATTTCCTAGTAGAAACCTGGTGCACTGGAAACTCCATGGAATCTAAGATGGTGACACTAGTGAAGACTAGTAATATGGAACACTGAGCCTAAAAGGGGCATGTTCTGTAACCAGGGAAGACCGCCAGTGGAGTGATTGGGACACCAACCCAGGCACAAAACCTTTGACCTATAGTTAGTCATATCTGCAGGATTTGCTGGGTCTGGAGTCTAGCATAACCTTCATCAGAGGAACTTCATCCAGTACCTGATGGAAGCAGACACAGAGTCCCACACTCAAACATTATGTGGATCCTGGAGAGTCCTGTGGAAGATGTGGAGTAAGGATCAGAGGAATCAGAAGTGTCAACGACACCTAATGACACAGCCCAGAGAATCAACTGACAGAGACTCAGGTAGATTCACAAAGATCAAAGAGCCTGTGTGTATCTCACTTAGGTCCCCTTTACATATGTTATAGTTGTAAAGCTTGGTGTTCCTGTGAGATTTTTAACAGTGGGTGTGGGTACTGTCTCTAACTCTTTTTTCTGCCTTTTGGACCCTTTTCCTCCTACTGCTTTTCATCTTCCAACCTTGATGTGAGAATATGTGCATGGGCTTATTAGAGCTGATGCCCCTTGAAAGCCTGCTCTTTTCTGAGGAAAGGCAGGGGGTGAATCTGGGAGAAAGGGAGTGTTTGGAAAAGAGAATGGGGGAGGGAAAGAAGGGAAAACGGCAGTAGTGATATAATATATGAAAGGAGAATAAATTTTAAAAATTATATCATATAGATGGATCTTGAGGAAGATTGATTCCCATCTTCCTGAAGAACTGCTACCTTGATTTCCATAATTGTTGTACAAGATTATACTTCCACCAGCAATGTGTGAATGTTCCCCTTACTCCATATCCCTGCCATCATGAGCTGTCACTTGAGATTTTGATCTAAGCCTTTCTGACTCTCTGTAAGATGAATTATCAAAGTAATTTTGATTTATATTGTCCTAATAATTAAAGATATTAATCATTTATTTAAGAATGATTTTAAATTTGAGAATATTTTGCTTAGATCTGTACTTCATTTTTAATTGGGTTAAATGTTTTCTTGATATCTACTTTTTTGAATTCTTTATATATTTTGAATATTAGCTCTCTATTGAATATGTAGTTGATAAAAATTGTAAGTGTATTTTTTATTCTTTCTTTAGTTTTTGTCTTCCAGAATTTCTGCCTCTGTTTGCTAACCTAGGCCTAGTCCTAGAAACTTCTAGGCTCCATACAAACTAGTCTAGACCTAGGATGTTTTCAGCCTCTGAAAGTTACTGCTGAGTAAATACCCCTTCCTAGCTCTGGCTTGTCCAACTCAGCTGTTCTGACTTAAATGACTCTTCAGATTGACTGATTCAATCTTGCTACTATCAGTTTCTCCTGAACTATTTTGCTTGTTCTCAAACTAGCTCTAGCACTCTGTTCTGATATTCTAGCTCCTTCTTATTCTCTGGCTCATTCTGTTTTCACCTGTGTCTGGCTTGTTCTCTCTCTTCAACCTCTTTTTGTACAACTGTCCCAGTAAAACTACCACCTTTCCTCCTGTTCTCAATTTGCACTCATTAAATAGCTTCCCTTTGTTCTCTCTTCCCCTGAGAGTTGGGCAGATCCTACTTTGTAAAATCTTTCTCTGATTTGTCACTTTGTCTACCACTCAATTTGACATTACTTTGAAACATGGATGCTTACCTTGACTTCGTTTTTTGGGATTAAAGCTGTGTACACGGGCATGTTTATACTCCAGCCAGAGGGATTAAGAATGGGTGCTAAGGCAGAGCCACACCACAACTAGAAAGAGCTTTTTATTCTCTCTCAGTAAATAACATTATCTCAGATTCACATCATGATCAAATATCCTGCAACAAAACATCTTTTACTATTCTGCAGTGTGCTGCTTTATCCAAATAAAAGTATCCTTTGCCATGCAGATGCTTTTAAGATAATGAAATCTCTTGCAATAATTAAGATTGCTTGTAGCTAACACTCTTTTGTTCTGTTTTCCAGCCTGTATCTTTTGGATTTCTTTGTTTTGTTTTGTTTTGTTTTATTTTTTGAGACAGGGTTTCTCTGTGCAGCCCTGGCTGTCCTGGAACTCACTCTGTAGACCAGACTGGTCTCAAACTCAGAAATCTGCCTACCTCTGCCTGGCTTCTTTTGGATATTTTATAAAACAAATCATATGCCCTTAAGTGTGTGAATTTGTGTTTTTTCAATTTATTCCCATGGATCAACATGACTGTTTTTTTTTCCCTTTCTTTCTTTCTTTCTTTCTTTCTTTCTTTCTTTCTTTCTTTCTT